>CM022708.1:34715650-34839513 GCA_012295165.1 Asparagus setaceus | reverse complement strand
AGCTGCCTGAAGTTAAACCATAGAAATACTCTCACATCTTCAAAATTTTGAGCAGGAAGTTTTTGATGATGAATAACATAACATAAATAAGTAATTTCATCACACAAAGAAATGAGAAATTTCAGTCCAAATAACTTTACACGATAAAGTTCTTTCTGTTTCAGGAATGCAGTGAAGCCTTTAAATTTATACAAGGAAAATTGTGGGAAACTAAGAACGTTCTGTTCTTATGAGATAAATCTAGATGTATTTGCAATGATTTGGAATATTAGTATCAACCAAAATCTTTATGCGAACTCAGCATCCTCCATTATTTATTCAACAGTTTAAAGATGGAACTATTGATCAACACAAGACCCATAGAACTTATTTGGGAAGTTCATGAAAATATTTTCTTATAAGAAATATCTTTAGGGCACTTGACAAGCTGCACCTCAAGGGAAGACATTTGTATACAACAGGAGCAGACTATCTCATTCATTAGGACATGATCCCTATATATTGTTGTTAAGCAATATCCCATCAGCTAAAATTTATAATCTACCCAAATTTGTTTGTAGTTTACTAGTTTTCTTAATCACCCAGTTGGGAGCAATCCGAAAATAGTGCAACAAAAAGACTGGATAAAGTAGCATGACAAAATTTTATCTACCAACATAATCCATTCATGTTAGTATTTTTCTAACACACAAACTTCTCAACAAAGATCTGAGGTTATTAGCAAATTATATTTAAGAGATCTAAGATCAATGGGACATTTTCATATTTTCCACAAATTCCAGTTTCAGAAATTAAGTATTTCATTTTACTGCTTTTATGTTCATGAGTAAATTCATGATCTTAAAAACAATATTGACATCCATATTCCCTTGCCTTGAAATTGACTAGGAGACATCAACAACTCTCTAACGACCGACTTAATCTATCAATTTAATTATCTCGAACATTATATTTAACTTGACATATTTTCTTCCAAAACAAATTTATAAAGTGCAAACTGTATTCTCATCAAGAGAACTTCAAATCACAACTTTCATTTCCTTGTATCCTACATACTTACTGTACAACACATCAACACATCATAAATTTGTCGCAGTAGTCTTCAGTCTTCTCAAGAGACAGGAAAGCGAGTATATTTTCTGTAATCCCAATTTATAGCCACAAATCATCGTTTTTACCCTTCCTATAACCTAGCGACTCTTAGTTACATTATATCTTTGTGTTGGAGAGTTATGAAGCATGGTAATAATAGATAAAATAGCATGAGATCTGCGATTTCTTCAACACAGATACGAAAGGAATGATATATCTCTGCAGGAGAAAGCGTCTAGTGTAAGAAGAAACAAGGTTCTCCACGAGAACAGAGTAACATATTGTTCCAGTTTCACAAACACTGGAAATATTAAAGGATTATCCTGTCCCTTAAGATGCCCGGTTCAGCAAGGAAAACAATAGAGAAACATATGTTCTCTACCAACAAACTACATCTTGAGAATAAATCTCTCCCCTTCTTTTATTTCCTGTAAAACAAGTAAATCTTTCTGTCTACCAATATGCCTAATATTGCATCATGATTCATGATGATTACTTATTATGCGTGAAGAATATGTAAATTATTGAGGGGGCTGTTTCGGGCTTGACTTAGGTTCTTCCTGATTCTGATACTGAAGAGGATGGTAATGGGGAATAAGAGACACATCCCATTATCTAAGGGATCTGGTTGAGTAGCTGTGCTCGGCCACCCACTATTCAAAGGGATCTGGTTGAGTAGCTGTGCTCGGCCACCCACTATTCATGCACGTGCAATGGTTCAATGTATCTCCCGATTTACATGTGTCAAGTTAGTATACTGTATACAACTAAACAATGGGTTTGAGCAAATTTTGTTGAACACTGTTAAAACATGTCTCATGTGTTCTCTCACAACCAAACAGCTGCCTCAAAGAATCCATTCTCATGTGTTCTTTTAATGGTGTCTGTACATATATTGTTTTTCCTTTCTTGATCCTAATAACAGGGAGCGTTAAAGCCAAAAAAATGGAGAAAACTAACTGAACTGCAAAACAGTCATTTTTCCCCACCTGTGTAGAAAAGGTATCTAAGAGCCTACTACCGTCCTTCCTGATTATTACAATACCATATGATGTCTAGAACTTAGAAGTATACAAGATATTTTTCACAAGCAGCAGGTCTCAGCATGACTAACATGAAAGAAGTGGAACAAGTTGACAAGAGTTTTATATAAAACTGGATTAGAATAATGAACAATCTATACCTATAGCTGTGGGAAAGAAAAGGAAAATTCCTCTCCTGAGTCCACTAGGACAACTTGAACCCTTTTTTCTCCCTATGCAAAATCTTCTCTCGATAGAAAACATCATGGTCTTGCCCTCTCAGTAAGGATAACTCTCAGCTGTCCTAGATTCAACTTATGAAAGACAATATGTTGACATGGGGCGAAAAACCTTATCAAGGAAATGGAAAAAGTTTAAAATAATTCTTCAACTAAGCTCTTTAGAAACAAAATCATGCAATGACAATAACAGCTGAAATCTCATTAATGGGAAATGATCCTTTATTATCGCATGGTGTGAAACACGGATAATCAACCACCTACGTGTATCTGACCTATGGCCACATAGGGGTTATGGATATGCACTATGCAGATAGATCATGCTTATATGCATACATCAGCTTGCACGATCCATGTAACGGCAACTAGTGTTGTCCAGTTCTTTTTTTTGTGAAAACTATTGTGCAGTAGGCAGGGACATGATACAACACATGGACATCAATGTCAGCATGAGTCTACATGGCTCATGAATATAAACACAAAATAGGGCTTTGTTGCATTTAAAAAAGATGAAAAATCATTTGGAATAATACAGTTAAGAGAAAAACAGAAAGGATAAGTGTCATTATGGTTTTCCTCATATGTAACTATACAAATGCACGCACGCGCATGGGCACACATAGGGAGGGCAGGAGAGAACTTTAGGAATATCATTAAGGGCACATTTGTATAGTTACAGATTAATTATTGTTCTCATACTTTGCACTATAGTGCAATAAATTATCGTTATCTAGTGTCATAGACTCATAATCAAGAGTGACACCAGTTAGTTCACAAAAAAGAGTAAGTGGAATAGGATAGTGAAAACAAGCTTAAAAAGTCAACATGACAAGTGGTTGAAATAATAAGATTCAAAAACAAAAATTACTGAAATATTAAAAATGAAGGAAGCAGAACCTTCAATATCAAAGGATAACACAACACATGATGAACATACAATATATATGTTTGATGGGAACCAAATTAGCGTACAACATCGAAGATAAAGAGTACAATGGATTGCAGTAGTCATAGTTCATAGCCTAAGGAACTCGGAGCTGCTTCCACAAATTCCAGATGCCAACAAGCTGATTAATATCAAATGGTTCTTTTCCTACTCATATATACTGACTTCAGAAGTAACAGGAAGTATATGCCTTAATTTCAAATGTGAAGGGTCATGTTATGAGTCAATTTTTGGCAGACCTGGTTTGCATGTTGATGGCTTACATCTAATGACATGCACCAAGTACCAAACTTCAGTCTCCACTTGCACAGCCCCTGCAACCACAATGGACACATTCTATAACCTTTTCTTCTCTCAGGTGTTTTGGAACCCTGCAAACACAAGTGGTCCCAAAGTTGTGATCCCGTGGCTGTATGCACCGAAGGCAGCAAAGGCGCTCATAGCCTGACTGCAAAAACTCAAAAGATAAAGGAAAACGTATAATTAGAAAATAAAGAGTGAAGTAAAATGCCTATAAGAAACTGCACGATCAACACAAAAAGGTTTGCTGGGAAGAAATGCTGCAGTGGTTATCTTACTAAAATGACACTGTTCTCTTTGTGTTCCATATCATTATTGTCTCCCTTTGCAATTTAGGGTAGGGTTACAATTTCTTGAAAGAAATGTTGCTACTGCTAGTCATGGTGATCTGTGAGTATGAGTGGAAAAGTTGCAGTGTTTGGGTTCATTGGGTTCTTTCATGTTAATTTTAAACATATGAGTTTGATGGAGTTTGTCTCTTTATGCAGAAGACTGAGGTGATATTGATAGTTTTTTGTAAATAGCAAAATTAGAGGGGGGTACAAACAATAAAGCAAGCTGAATATAGTTTTCTGGTAGATTTTAACAGTAAAAAGCAAGCACCAAGGAATTTTGGGCAATAAGCTCATGCAATGATGCAATAGTACCTTTAAACAGCATTAAACAAAAGGTGAAAGTTTCACCTTGGTTTTCAGTTTTAGGCTAAAAAGGGCCTAGCAACAACATTTTGGAACAAAAGTAAATACCTAAGGAACACAAGAAACTTCTCAGCTGTGGAATTTCATGAGTGGTTTATTCAAGACCAAAAACAAGAAAACAAGTTGTAGGCAGTTTTTTGGAAAAAGAAAAAGGGTAGAGAACAAGCAATAACTCATGGTAGCCCTCTGCAACTTAGCTTTCCTCAAATAACCATAACTTTAGTCCATTTTACATTAGAATTGCGATTGGCATTAATCATGTTAGAAGTGTAGGAAGAGTTCAATAAGAATTCATGTGAATGTTATTTTACTCTTCAGCATTTCAGCTGGTGACTTCCTCACACAGAGCTCCCTTAGAAAACTGGACATGTCAGTGTATGTAATCTTTAACAAATCGTAACCTCAAGAAAAAAAAAATTTAGCCAAAAGAGGAAAAAATATATAGAGAGAGAGAGAGATGAGCTACAATCCACTTAAGTGGATAGCAACCCTTGTCCTCCTAACTTTTATCCACTCATTTTGTGTTAAGATTTGTGCTATCAAGATACACCTAATATCAAAAATGGTCTTCATATCTTACATGGATCCCAAGGCAAAATCAATGGAGAAAAGTTAGGAGGACAAGATTCCTTATCCACTGCCGATTGTAGTTCATCTCTCTCTCTCTCTCTCTCTCTATATATATATATATATATATATATATATATATATATATATATATATATATATATATATATATATATATATACACACACACACACACACACTCAAGCTATCAGACCATCTTTACCCACCGTTAGCAACAAGTATAGTACTGCAAAACAATTTGGGACATTGAAAGAATAACTAACAGGTTACCAATTTGAACCTACTAAAACCGCTGAGCTCATCTACTATGACACAAATGTCCATTTGGGGTAGTTCATCTACATAGGTACTTGTTTCAAGCGTATAATTTGTCCACTACTTTTCCATGTGATAAGCCTTCTTTTTGAATATGTTATTATACAATATTCTTTCCCCATTGCTTTACTCTATAAGAACATCCCTTATTAAAGAAGAGAATCCATATAAGTATCGAAAAACATGTATGTATATATATAGTTAACATTATTAGATTATGCCATGTATCAAAGCACGCATAAAACTACTGAAAGCATGAAAAAAGTTAGTGCAAAAACAAACCTTTTTCCACTTCGCAATCAGATTACGGTCAGCATAACCCTGATCCAAACAGAATTCATACAACTCCTTTGAGATTTCCTTCCTCCGATAGTACAAATCAAATATATAGCGGCTCTTCTGATGCGAAATCCGAAATATAGGCCAGAGAGCCTCACACTTTCTCTTCCCATCATGTGGATCATTCTCAGCTGCGCAGTGAAAAAAATGTGTTCTTTCAACCAAAATTTAATCTTTAAGACAATAACAGAAGATCAATCAATAGCGATGGAGAAAACTAATGCAAACCTTCTCTCATTTTCGCCTCCAACTCGCGAAGTGTGGGCTCGATAAGCTCCCATCCTTCTGGGTATTTGACCCGGCTCGTCTTAATCTTAGGCATAATGATTGATTTCTACTCGTGTCTTCAAATAATTTGGAGGATTCAAAGGGTTTACCCTCTTTCTTCTATCCTCACTAAGAATTTGGTTGACGTAAATAGTAAAAAATATAATTAAAAAAATGAAAATTTTACAGTTGATAAGAATCACGAAAACTTGGGAGATTGAGAAGAAATACCTTTGAAGCTTCGATGAAGAAATACTGATCGGCGATTGCTCCGTCGGTGATATCGCCGGTAGAGGGTGGATTAGGGCTAGGGTTTTGGGGGAAATCGAGGAAGAAATTGAACGATGGAGAAAAAGTGGGTTTGATAGAGAAAGGAAATAGAACAATGGCCTACTTAAACTTTCCGGGTGAGACCGGTTACCCAAATATGTAGGTCCGACCCGTTTAAACCTTGAAGTCTTAAAAATGGCTAATTATTAGTACTTAAATACTAGTTTTCCTATATATATATATATATATATATATATATATATACACACACACACACTCAAGCTATCAGACCATCTTTACCCACCGTTAGCAACAAGTATATCACAAAACAATTTGGGACATTGAAAGAATAACTAACAGGTTACCAAATTGAACCTACTAAAACCACCGAGCCCATCTACTATGACACAAATGTCCATTTGGGGTAGTTCATCTACATAGGTACTTGTTTCAAGCGTATAATTTGTCCACTACTTTTCCATTTGATAAGCCTTCCTTTTGAATATGTTATTATACAATATTCTTTCCCCATTGCTTTACTCTATAAGAACACCCCTTATTAAAGAAGAGAATACATATAAGCATCGAAAAACATGTATGTATATACATATAGTTAACATTATTAGATTACGCCATGTATCAAAGCACACATAAAACTACTAAAAGCATGAAAAAAGTTAGTGCAAAAACAAACCTTTTTCCACTTCGCAATCAGATTACGGTCAGCATAACCCTGATCCAAACAGAATTCATACAACTCCTTTGAGATTTCCTTCCTCCGATAGTACAAATCAAATATATAGCGGCTCTTCTGATGCGAAATCCGAAATATAGGCCAGAGTGCCTCACACTTTCTCTTCCCATCATGTGGATCATTCTCAGCTGCGCAGTGAAAAAAATGTGTTCTTTCAACCAAAATTTAATCTTTATGACAATAACAGAAGATCAATCAATAGCGATGGAGAAAACTAATGCAAACCTTCTCTCATTTTCGCCTCCAACTCGCGAAGTGTGGGCTCGATAAGCTCCCATCCTTCTGGGTATTTGACCCGGCTCGTCTTAATCTTAGGCATAATGATTGATTTCTACTCGTGTCTTCAAATAATTTGGAGGATTCAAAGGGTTTACCTTCTTTCTTCTATCATCACTAAGAATTTGGTTGACATAAACAGTAAAAAATATAATAAAAAATGAAAATTTTACAGTTGATAAGAATCACGAAAACTTGGGAGATTGAGAAGAAATACCTGTGAAGCTTCGATGACGAAATCCTGATCGGCGATTGCTCCGTCCGTGATATCGCCGGTAGAGGGTGGATTAGGGCTAGGGTTTTGGGGGAAATTGAGGAAGAAATTGAACGATGGAGAAAAAGTGGGCTTAACAGAGAAAGGAAATAGAACAATGGCCTACTTAAACTTTGCTGGTTAGACCCGTTACCCAAATATGTAGGTCCGACCCGTTTAAACCTTGAAGTATTAAAAATGGCTAATTATTAGTACTTAAATACTAGTTTTCCTATATATATATATATATATATATATATATATATATATATATATATATATATATATATATATATATATATATATATATATATATATATATATATATATATTATGGAATAATGTATATGAGGTGGTATTTCATTTCTTAAATAGTTATCACTTGAGAATATAGTAATAGTGAAAGTATGCTAGTATTTAAAATGTGTGGACCTCATAACTTTATCTCTTGGTAGCTCATTTAGAAAAATGAGCCGCCATCTCATATCCATCATTCCCATATATTATATATATTCTAAAATATAATTATGGTGGGTGTAGCATTAAATTCAACAAACATTGAGGGGTAAAAAGTTCTAAAATTAGCTTGCGGAGTGTCACACAGGAAACTTCAAGGGTTGTATAACAAAAGGTATTAAAGTGCAAATGTTAGAAACTTCAGGGTACATAAGTGCTACCGAAAAACAAGCAAGGGTATTTAAGTGCAAATTAGGGGAAAGTATTAGGTATTTAAGTTCTAATTAGCCAAAAATAAATAAATAAATTAAGATCATTAAGACTGTTATATGTCCAGATAATTCAAAAATCTTTTGTACGTAGAGTCCTTCCTCTTGAATTTCTATTTATAACTTTGAGTCATCCATTTAACATCATCTATTACTCAAATATTTTAACATTTATGTAGTAATAGGATGGTTAAATTTATATTTGCGTTCAAACATCTGATCATCAATTTAATTTTTATATGCAATTTTCATCAACAGTGGTGTTCTTTACTTCCACAGCTGAAAGCAATATCTGTATTATTATAATAAAGCAGTCGTCATAAGTAGTACTTGTAGATATTTGTTTTCTTTTTTATTTTCAATGAGAAAACTGATCAAGGTGATTCATTTTGAAAAGGCATTTCAGAAATCATAATATACACAACATGCATGCAACACTATTGTAATACTACTTCCCATGCAAAGCTCAGGCAAAAACTAGGTAATCAGAATCCTAATTAACAAAACAACACAAACACTTTCCTTTCCTTTTTCCCTCGCACAATAAAATCACTATTTACAGTCTACAGCACGGTATATTAGGCGATATGAGCAACCCCAGAATGATCAACAAATATCACAAGTCTTAAAACAGATACATCATACGAGTAAATATACGAATAAAAAGCAAATAAGCACTTTTTAATCTCTCAAAGAAAACAAACCTCGATCACACAACAAGAGTTTTTTTGTACCGCATCTGTAGAGATGCCTATGGACAAAGTTATAATAAAATTGATTTACATTGGTCATGGCGTAGCCACCAAATAATGCAACTTTTCGAATAATGTATACATTCTGCATCTTCAAACAAACTTAAGAGGCAGTAATGTGACTGTTCTCTGCCAGGATGCTGTCCAGTAATGCGCTGCAAGCATCTTCCAGTAAATCTAAAACCTGAACGTTGCAAACGAGTTTAAAACAATAAAATGCTGAAGCTTTAAAATTAACTTCCATTCATAATGTTTTTCATAATCATATTAAATACTTTTGAGTTTAACTCCACCATGCGATAAGAATAAATTTTTCCCGTGACATTACAGGACAAGGCTTATTCCTGGTATTTCTCTAGATTAAATTGGTGAGATTCAACCATCTGGCTTACCTTTTCAAATCCTTGGGGGCCTCCATAGTAAGGATCAGGAACTTCAGTTTCCTTGTGTTTTCTACAGTAGGAGCACATTAGCTTAACCTGCAACAGAAGGTTTAAAATTAGGAAAACAGAACCCTGCAAAAAAGTACTGGAAATCAACGAGGTGAGGGCACAGAAGTCAAAACATCTATAAGGGGAAAACACTGGATGCTGACTAGAAAGTAGTATAACAAAATTTCCTCTGAGGCAAACTCAGGTTTATCAGATACTCTTTATACAGCCATAGCATACGGAGTTTTTTCTGATAATGACTCCAGGGACTTAAGAAGCAGATTGGTGCTCATGATAAGAATGAACAGAACAAAAGACCTGCAGACAGTTTGCATGGTTCATTGGCATTCCGACATCGACATGACTGAGAATAAGGAAAAAAAATCCAATATGGAAAGAATAAAAACCGCTAAAGTCTCAATCAGGCCCTACTCTAAAATACAAAATAAGAACAGTTTTAAGATGTCTTTCACCTACTGCTCACACTATGTAGAAACTACATGTAAAAGTGAGAAGAAATTTCCTTGAATTTATTGTATTTCAATGCACCAATCTGAGATCCTAGACTAAGCACAGAATAAAATCCTACGCCTGTACATGGTTGATAGCAAAATTACATCCAAAAATACAAGTCCTTGCTTCCATGTATGTTTCCTCTCTTCTAAGTTAAATCATGGGCAAACCTCCTACAAATGAGAAATTCCATCCTAGGCAATGTTTTAAGTCACTTAAAATAAAGACAACTCAGAGCTTAAGAATTTAAGATAAGTTGCACATATTACTGACAGGAACACCTGCAAAACATAAATTAGGCTTTATATTATGTCTTATGAGGTCTAAATTAGACTTTGATTATTTCTACAGCCACTAAAAAGGTGCAGGCAAGTGTTTTATCATTGTGCATCTAATTGTATTTACGCATCACAGCATCAGTGAATTTATTCAATAATTAAACTTTGGAACTAAAACATTTAGTAGAGAATGATTTTAAGCTTAGAGTGCTAATATGATGCCAGTAAACCAAAGGCATTTTCCAATTAAACAACGTTTGAAATATTTCCGAAAAACATGGTAAAGTGCAGTTCATTGTCTACCTGTAATGAGTGTGAATAAAAATTTTCAATAGGATTTCAATGGATCAACAATTCAGGCCAACGATAGATCCAAATAGAACGAAAATTGAGAAGTTACTCAAGCGGATTTAATCCATGTTAGCCTTGAAAGCCAGCTGAAAGAAGCAATGATGTCTGGCAGCTAATTTTGTTATTATTTCATCTATAGTTGGACCATAAGTTCAAAACCCATGTGATCAAGAATAAATAGTCAAAAATCCGTCCTAGTCATTTGTGCACATCATCAATGAACGTGGCATTTTATTCCTTCAACACATGCTAGCTGTTCATAATAGCAGGTGTAAGTATATACCAGAAAATAAAAGAATAAAGTAGTTTTCAGATGATTAAAGACATTGTACATAATGTTCAGTTGTTGATACATTTGTAACTTTCTTAGTCTTACTTTGGGAAGGTGAGGGATTAAGGTTAATACTTGGCTAACATAGTTATCTCACAACAACAAATACATGTTAATGCCACTGTCACCTTTTTCTCTCATTCCTGGTGATTGGTATATTGTGCACTGTTCGTTACATATTTACATTACAATCCATTATAGATGATGAGAAGGTGGAATGCAAGCATTTTTGTTGTTGCATCATTGTTTGAGTGATAATTCTCATAAAAAATCTCCATATCATTTCTGTTGTCAATAATTCACTATGGCCCTACAGTGGCCAAGACAGACATGCGCTATGACATGAGAAATTTAGTCATATAAACGTTTAATTGTATTTAAACTATTATATTTTTTCAGAAAATAGCAGAAGCACTTCTAAGAATAAGCACGTTTAAGCACATAAATTGAGACAAAGCACAAAAAATAATTAAATCCAGTTAAGTAATGTTTCAGTATCAAATACTACCACTAACCTTTTTTTGGGCATTGGCTGGAAGCGACTCCTTAAAGCTCCATCTCTCGTAAGCACTCAATATATCCTCTACTCAACAAGCTACAAATATCAGTTCCATAGAAACTACTCAGCTTCCTGCACTGAACTTCAAAAAAAGACATAATATTTCACCTCTATTTTGCATGTCCATAGCGAGAATGAGATCAAACTGCTTAAAATCCGATGGTCGTAGAGGCCTCGATATTGAAGTTACCTCAACCCCACGCCTCTTAGATGCTGCCCTCATCCGCGAGTCTGCTGGATTACCCTTCAAAACCATATTCAAATCATAAAATGTAAAATGTGAAATAATTTGCCGGGTTAAATGCAGATGCACCCCCTTATACTGTACTGGTGTAGCCACTTACACCCCTCTAAACAACTTTATGAGCACTTACACCCAGAATCTCAGTGACATTACAATTTTGCACTCAATTTAAAGGGTAATTTGCTCTTCTTTCAGTTAAACAAGGGGCAAGCAACTAGGGGTGAGTGCTAATAAAATACGGAAATAATGTATATGAGGTGGTACCATTTTGTTAAATAATTTCCAAGAAGATAGCCGTGGTGAGGCCACTTCTTTAGTCACATCAAAATGTGTGGACCTCACCACTCTATCTCTTGATAGCTCATTTAGCAAAATAAGCCGCCACCTCATATACATCATTCCCATAAAATATTTATGACGTATACTCATAATAATGCCAAGTTGTATCAATGCCATGGACTAAAGCATAAAAATAAGTCAGCAGAATGAACGAAAAAGAAGTCATTTTTCCTTCAAAAAAGAAATTTTACTTCATGATAACCAATGGTGCCAGCAGAATCGATCTTGAAGTGAGATTCCAGGCCTCTCTTCTGCACCAAATCCCTAAACACAGCCTCCGCTGCTGGACTCCGACAAATATTCCCTTCAAATTCCCAAAAAAAAGCCTCAATCATCAAAATTGACCAAAAAATGCACCCAAAACCCTAAAATTCGCCAAAATTTGATTACCGAGGCAGACAAAGAGAACGGCGAAGGGCTTCTGATCTGCAGCGGGTGGAGCAGAAGAACCTGCCATCGACGACGACGACGAAGACGACGCTACTAATCTCGATCTTGAGTTTTTTGCTGCAGAGAGAGCTAGGGTTTTGGTAGGGGCACGATGGGGATTAAAAAAATTGGAGGAAGGAGACGGAGGAATGAGGCAGTGGCAGAACCGTAAATTTGTACAAATAGACGATGGTTTGGAGATGAAGAGGGCCGTCATGGTTTTTAAGGCCTGGAGTCTTGGAGACCAATCAAAGAGATGGGGGAGAGAGTATAAAATTTTGGACTTTTTTTTGGCTCTATTACACCCTAGCCTATTCTATTTGTACATTTGGCCCAAATGTGGAAATATGCAAATAAAATATAACCGTAAAACTAGACGAAGTTTACGTTTTGAAAAACTAGAACAAGTCTAGTTTTGTAAATCAATATAGAAATGTAATTGTTTTTCTTAAACTTTTTTTTGTTTTTTATACTTTAAATTGAAATTTTGTCCTTTTTTGAAAAACATGTGAAATTTTCATAAACACTACCATAATCAATCGCGCATGATAAGTACGTGGCATATCATAAATACTTTTGTATTTATTTATGTATGTATGTATTATATATGACATTAAAAATACTTTTTCCTATTAATATTTGGAGAGTTAAGAAATGTGATAATGTCAAATCTCAATATATTAAAAGAAAACAGGAAAAATTTAAAAATATGCTGTGTGTGTTTATGAAGTAAATAAATAGTAAACTTATTAAAAACAGATGGCATGTATATCATGTACAAATGATGATGATGATATGTTAAAACTTTGTAAGATTGTCTCCAATAAAATAAACAACTTTTCCTGATAATCAAATTTCAAGTATAATTATGAAAAAATATCACATTTCAAATTAATGACATGGAAAAACTTGATCTACTTTTGTAAAGAAATTTCAACTTGGTTGCTTTTACTACTCAATTTGAAATCTGGATGCTTTTCAAAAATTGTCCAAAATTCACATTTTACTCTTTATTGGTTTGAAACTTAACAACGCAAATCTCCTAGGTTCCATTTGCCTGTGGCCTGATCTTACATAAAACGTCAAGCCCATGACCCGATCCAAAAACACATCAAACTGCAGGCCGCAAGCCCATTTTTATTCAGCCCATTTCATTCAGTCTAAGGACTACTCGGTGTTAATGTCTGCTAAAAAAACTGTATATAGTCCTTTTTTTTTTTGGGGCCCTTAAATCTAACGCTATACAGAAATGAGATGTGAGTTAACTGACCCATTGCAGAGAAACATTACATTAATTTTTTTAAAACATCTTTAAAAGGATACATAGCAGCATAGTTTGGTGTTACAACAGTAGAATTTTATATCGATAACTCTGTATAATCTTCTTCAGGTTGAGCTTGAGATGAGCTGCTGGTACTCCTTCAGCAGCTCTGGGATGTCATCCATGCGCAACTGAAAGAAAACACGTCGATAACTTCAGTTTGATTGTATTAGGAGAATAAATGCAACTATAGCTAACTGAAAATATTCACCCTCCTCTTAGCATAAATCTGATGATAAAATAAATAATTAGTTCATTTCTTAATGCCAGAGGAAAATATTTTCTGCTTCCTCAACCAACCATAGATTATATCGAAAGTCGGTAAAAAGAAAAAAGGACTTGCTTGTTATATACTAGATACCAAGATTATGCTCCATAGAAGACCCTACTTTGATTGCCAACAGATGATACTAGGTATAATTTTTCGCCTACAATATGTGACCCAAGACATGTCTCTTCCTATACTCGCACATTGGCATGATAACTGAACAAATAAGCACTCTCTCTTTTAATTTTGAATTTTCAGTGACTTTATACTGTTCAACGAACACATGTTCTAGAGGCATACAAGCACTAACAGTAGAATCCATGTCGTTCCTGTTATAATCGCATGATTGAGAATTGCAGATAATCTTAGGAGAATTATGAGTGGCATCGATAGATTAAAAGACTCATCCATACCTGCGAAGCCCTTTTCAAATGAAAAAACCGGTGAACACTTTGTCCAGGATTTTGTGCGGTAGAGGGTGAACTGGAAGCAATATTCTTTCTGTCATAGTTGCGAATAAAGAAGTTAGAAAATTGATCAAGATAATATCATAAGTTGAAAATGCCATTTGAACTGTAAAGATTGGTTCTATATATTTATGATACTCTGTTCAGCTTGAAATTGCCAAAAGATCATGACAAACACAAGTTGTTATATTCAAAAAGTAACAAACTAAAGACCATAGAAAAATTGCAGGTAACACAGTACGAGAGTAAAAAGAGTTATCAACATAGATTTCAAAACAGAATAAGGACTTGTATGTTCACTAATAACAAACAGCATAAAAATTCAAAATATCATCTGCTACGTGTAGGATTATGGACAACTGAAACTTTGGTTCAAGTTTGTCTGATGGAATTGATATTGAATTGACAGTTAAAATTGGCATTCCTTATCTAACAGAAAGCAATTGGAAAAAGTATGCTTACACATGATAGTTAACTATGAGACGCTGATAGTCTCGAAGTAGTGGACCAAGCTCACGAAGCTGTACTGAAGTTGCTGACGAGTTTTTCCAATGCTCACGCAGTCTCTGCATTTTCCCGAATAAAGAACATATTTGAATAGAAAACTTGATAAATAGAAAAAAGAAAGAATAACCACGATATTGACATACATGAATGCAGGCAACTTGGTCTCTTGTAGGTAGTGATTCTCCAGCCAATCTTAGTGACAATTCAAGGAGTTCTTTATCATCTATATCATCAATAAGATCAACATGAGATTTAGTAGAAGATATTGAAACTCCTAATCTTTTCTGCAGCTCTAAAATTGGAGACTGTTCTGGTTGACTGTCCTGCAATGAAATATATTTACCCAGTTAATATAAGATCAGTGGCATTAACCAGCAACACTCTCCCTTCAGTTATTAGTTTCCAAGGTAATGGACATGAAAATAATCTATTATGACATCTAACGAAAGAATTACTTATAAGTAGGATAAATAAATCAAAATTGGAGGTTTTGCAATCTCTTGCATCACCTGTAAGCTAGACTGGGAGACTGAAACTGTGAGAGGTTTGCTTTCAGGAAGAATATGTTGAGGAATTGACCGCTTTGCTATCGGGTCATCTGTCAAATAATCAAAATAAGACCAGCTAACACTCAGGGATGACATATATCTTGATGAAATTGTACACCTTAAGAAAGTTGAGACATTCAGTTAACATCATTTCACTGACATTAAGACATTGATTTCATACCCTCTGGTACAAGCCACCATAAATCACCAAATGTGGACTTCCCATCAAATCCTCCAAATAGAAGGTAGCGTGCACCAATGCAAGTCATGGAATGATATGCACGAGGTGGAGGTGGTTCATTGTTTGTAGGCAAGCGTTTCCACTGAACAGAGACTGAAGACACCAAGATGTAATCTGATATTAGAACTTTGAGATGTCTCTAGCGCACATTATATTTAAACGTTTGAATGGTTAACAGAATACATTGGTAGTAATCAACACATAATATGCCACCATTCATATGATCTCCAACATTACAAATTAAAAGATGTTTCTAAGCAAAGGTATAGAATCAGGATGAGCAAAAGAGAAGTACCTTCAAGTAAAAAAAACATAAAAAGAAAAGAAAAGAAATAGTTTTCCAGTAAAAAGAACTTAGCAGCAATATGATCATGAGAAGTAGGGGAAACTAGTCTCGAATAAGGAGACAAATTATTAAATTAAACCGTAATGAAGCACCAGATATCATATACCAAAATCCAAGCATGACTCCTAACGATAATAAAATAAATAAAACATGAATTTAACTTGAAGAGGAAATATGTGATAACCATGAAACAGAATATAATGAATCACTAGCATCCCGAGGGAAAGAATTAAAATATTCAAAATGCTTAATTCTTAGTCATGCAGCATGAGGAAAAAGATCATTGGCATGACATAGTAGCTTTATAACTCCTTTTATTTTTATATTATGTTGGAAAAACGGAATCATGAACTTTGTGTGTTTTGTGTTTTATTAACTTCATATCTGGCCATTTATTCAAGATTTACCTCTATCCAAAACAATGCAATCATTGTGGTAGATGTCATACCGGCTCAGCCAACCTCCAGTTCCATGCCCACCAAACAATAAAAGCTGAAAAATATATAGATAAATTTAGCAAAACAGTTGCGTAATTAACCTTACCATCCGCAAAAATTAAAGGAAGCAGCATAATGGAAATGAAAAGGTCGGTAACATTGACTCCACCATTAACTCTCCAACAATTAAATATAAGAGGTACTTTATCAATATTGCAATGGATTCCACTGTGAAACTGATTAATAAGAAAAATTAGTTGCTCAAATTGCAGTGTAACAATGTTACTCCAAAAGTCTTACAGAATCAGGGTTTCTTTATTGATATATAATAATAATATCACTTCCAGAACCTCAAAGATATGAGATAATCGAATTATATGAACATCATATGGCAGAAAAGGGATCCTGATTCAAACGAATTTATTTCTTGTACCCTACAAAAACAGTAACATTCAGAACCAACCACTGATTCAGCAAAAGATAAATGAAGAACTAAAATGTCAATGGACAATCATATTCATTTCTGCAATTGCAATGAAGTCGTCTCCTTTTGTTTTTCATTTGATATTTGGACAAGCCATTCTATCCTTGACTGCATAAAAATTCTTGCAACATACATATTATAAGCTATTTCCAGAACATTTCGAAGGAGTTAATTTTGTAGATAAACAAGTTTTGCCAATATATAAACATGAAGCAACGAATCTCAATGTATCTGTTACACAGCTAAAAGCTGTCATCATAATAAAATTGAATGAACTGATAAACATAAATCTCTACATGCAAAGAAAATCGAGGTAAACAACTAGCTCCATGGATCGCTTAGAGTGCCCTAAGGACTTGAAAAACTTCACATTGCCTGCATCTAAGTTACAAAAACAGTATTTCATCTTAGAAGCCCTTGATGCTGCATGCACATCTACACACAAGGGCAGCTTTCACATTGGTGCATAATCGTAATTGCAGAAAACAGACAAACTAGAATGATGATTGAAAAGGAAAAAACAAAGGTCGTTTGAGAGGGCTTTACATAGTGTCCCCCAGAAGTCACTGTATGGCCACAACGAGGAGATGGAGCTTGTCCTGGAAGCTTCAAGAGAGTCCATCCCGGTGTCTCATTATCTGCAAACAAAGATGGAAAGTGATTAATAAGACACTGGATAAAACCAAATTAAACCAACAGCAAAGACATTTTGACAATACGAGTTATAGCATATACAAAGTAAATAAGTTTGAAGATAGTCTAGCTTTAGATGTGGAACCCTTTGAATAATTTTCTTTTCTCCCATACTCATACTATAACATATACAAGATATCATCTAGCATGAACTCGAGCAACTTCTTAAATAAGTTTTAATATAGTCTAGTTTTAGGCGTGGAACCCTTTGAATAATTTTCTTTTCTCCCATACTCATACTAAGATACGCAAGATATTGGCTAGCAATGAACATCAATGGTGAATTTGACATGCAATCTATGATGCATAAATGCTTGAAAAATCCTTGTCAAATGCCCAGTCTCATGTGGATATAATACATGAAGCAACACCTCCATTAGGTCCAAGGGGTACCTGGGCTAAATGTAGATAGAAGAACATCTGATTGCATCAGCTTCTAGATTCCAGTCGATCATATGCGGTTCATATGGATATGCAGATCTATAGCCAAATAAAATTTATACTTCTAAAACCCGGGGCTGAACCCGGATGCCAGCAAGAAAATCTAGAGACATAACATAAGAACTGTTCATCATAAACCCCAAATAACATCACTCAATTATTATGCATAAAAATATCCTTAGTTTAGGCGAACAAAACTGATGAAAGATTACCGCGATCACACCATCTATAAGCTGCCTATGAGGTTGATGTTTTGTATTATAGTTGATCTTCCTGTCAGTGAATTCACCTTAAACAAACATAAATTTATCAACCACGTTTGCAAATATAAGAGCAATGAGAGATGTTACCATTATCACACACATTAATACCAAGCTTAATGAAATATCTGCATCCGGTACTTGGATACTCAAATACTTGATATATACAGCCAAATACTCCTATACTTTATCCAAAATTTATAGTATATCCAAGAAATATTGACGATGTATAAGAGATGCCTCTGAGTCTAAGAAATTAAAATCTACTGCATGAATGGCCGATTCAGAATCCCATTTGACTTAAAGGTGCATTTATATAATTTGTCCACTTCCCCCCAGTGGAATTTTCATATTGCTCTTGCAACGATTGATCATAATTTATAAATTCGTAGAAAGATATGATCCATAAACCCTTTTATGCCAGATGACTAATTATTTTTTTAACCATTATATCCTTACAAATGGGACATACAGACAAACAAGTTCCGACATGTCACTCTATCCACAACATATTCACATCCTATTTCCTGTCATGCTGTGATGTGGTCCTGCAATGTTAACTGTAGTGCATATTTTGTCATAAAGAAAACTGAAATTAAATGTCTGTGCATATTTTGTCATTAAATGAGAAGTAGGAAATTTAAACATTACCTTCTTCAAACAGGCCTTTCAAAGCCCAAAGATCACCCATTATAGGTCCACTACCCCCTGTGAGAGTTGAGATACAATAAAGTCAATTTTTAAGTCTCTACAGACATAAACATTCTCCGTAGACACATTTAACTCCGTAAAAAGTAATTTATGATTACAGGGCATTGTTCACTGAAACATCTAATATAGCAACTGCATCTCAGTTACAAAAAATAATTCCAGGAAGAAAAATATTTATTAATCTATCATAAATATTAAACAGTTTCAGGGCGATAAAACTGAAAGGGAACAGTGAAAAGGACAGTAGATTATTTCTTTACGCTGTACATTTGCATATACTCTGACATCAAGTAAAACTCTCACTCAACCAAACAGAAATGGAATTTAAAGTCAGTCTCTGGAAAATAAACGTGAAATTAGCAGTTTATTGGTTATTTTCCTTAATACTGGCAATTTCTCCCCTTACAGTGCCAAATGCTTCGACTCTCGCACATGAAACTCTAAACAGAAACTTGAAACACCCAGAAACTCAATTCTGGAAATTGTACCCTTATAGTAAAAAATGCTTAGACACACATAAAACTTTCAACAGGTAAGTAGGTAACTAAAAAGGAACATCCATAAATAAATTCTACAAAAAAGAAATAAAGAAATAGAAAAATGACAAAGAAAGATAAGACTTCAAAACATAAAAGTGGTTGGTCAATGTCGCAATCTAAGATACACAATTGTCAGAGAATGTTGTAATTGTACCTCTGCCTCCAAAGATGAGCAAACGTTTTTCAACCATGGTAGCTGTGTGCCCACATCTAGGAGGCGGCACCGATCCAGTAATAGACAACTCCATCCACTCAAGTGACACTGTTTAAGATAATAACATATTCTAGAAACTCTTTGTGCGAACATGGAAGATAATACAACAACGTATCAAAGAAGTGAAAGAAACAAAAAAAAGTTTCAGAAATTTACTTGTGTCCAAGACATACACATCGGATAACCACTTTTTGCCATCCCAACCACCATACCTGCATATATGCATTTTGAGAAGAAGAGTTGTACTCACAACTTTCACAGAGAAATGTTATCTATGAACCAAAATACTGATACCTACATAATGATTTTTCGGTTTTCAATTGCTGAAGCAGCAGCAAATTCCCGTGGTGTTGGCAAATCACCATAGGTGGTTAGCTCCGACCACTGCCAAATATCTGAAAGAGAATAAACCATGGTCCCACTGAATATCAAGTAAAAGTTAAATGGAAACAACGAAACATCCAGCAAAAAAATTATCTTCAGTTATATTTGTGCAGGAATCTTCTTCTGCTCAGAGTGATCAGTCATCAAAGAGGATTGAGGGATCCTAAACTCTCCCAAATCCATCCTAACCCATATAATTAAGTTTATGACATAAACACAAACTACAAACTATCTCCAAGAAATAAAAGTTTAAGGTTCTTTTTAATGGGTCAATTTCACACAAACCCCCAGAACTTTGGGGATGTTGCACATAACCCATTTGAACTTTATTTATCTCACATAACCCCCCTAATTATGAGGTGCCTCATAAAACCCCCCGAACTCTGGGGAGTCTGACAAAACCTCCCTAAACATTAGCTTATCTTACCTAACCCTCTTGCTTGTAATTTATAAATAACTAAAATGTTATTGACTGAAAATTTCCCAAACTTTATCACCTATCATTTACAAGTAATTACATACTCATTTCCCTAAAGTTTGGGTTTTTTCTTTCAAGAAAATTTTAGTTATTTGCAAATTACATGTAGAGTGTTTAGATGAGATAAGCTAAGGTTCAGGGGTATTTGTGAGACACCCCATAGTTAGGGGTTATGTGAGATAAATAAAGTTCAGGGAGTTATGTGTAACACCCCCCCAAAGTTCAAGGTTTTCTATGAAATTAACAATAACTTTTTAGCAAGGATTTTGATGCAGGACAGATTCAGATTTGAAAGAAGGTTTCATGAAGATTTAATCAGATTTAGTTCCATTAGAATGTTATGATTTTATTTGATTTTATCCTTTCATAAAGATCTCCGTAGGATTTGATTTAGGATTGTTAGGATCTCTGAGATTTTTTTTGTTAGACTTGTTTCCTTTTTATTAGGATTTAGTTAGGATTCTATTTATCTTCTTAGTTTTTCTATAAATAAGGTTATATTTTTTTCATTTGGGAGGAGGAGAGAAGAATATTTGTGAGAAATCTGCATGTGAATTGCAGCTAGTATTAGGCATGTGAGGTGCTGGCATGTGAGGTGCCCGGGTGTGAAGCCCATATTTGTATCTTTTCTATTCTTAAATGATGAGTGCAATTTTATTATTTGTATTTTTATTTTATTTCATCCAAATAAGTTCTATCAAGAATCTTCATCTTGTCGTTCCCCATCAGATTTCATAGATTTTGTTAGACAAAAATAGTTTGGGATTTTCGGAGTTAAGGGTTTTGTTTCTTTTAACTATTGATTGACATAATGGTCATGTGAGTGTGTCTGTTTGAGCTAGAGAGATATTTCCCTTGTCTTGTGCAACTTCCTCCTGGTGGGGATTGTCACTGTCGAGTTCCAACAAGGAACGTCATGTTTGTTCCTCATCTCATTTCATTTTTCATTTGTTTTTGGTGTTATTACTATTATTATTATTATTATTACGTATATTAGGCTGGCAGGTAGCACTTAAATAACCTATAGTTTCACTTATTTACATTTATGTGTGTGGGTAATTGTGAATAGATTACCTCTGGTATCATTCAATTGCAAATTCACTTCCTCTAGTTCTATTATATGTTTCCAACTAACTAATAATGTTTAAGGTGTAGGTACTTTATAAACGGTTCAAAGGCTGTTCCAATGATGATCACGTGTCAATATATCAGCCATATATTGTCCAATGTTAAGTTTGTTGATCATTTGACTCACGTGTAACGATTAATTAATGCAAAGATTATATTAGTTGACCACAATTAATACACAGGAGATTTGAGATTTAACGTACAAAAAAGTGGAAATAAGCAAATCTACAAATAACCGCATGTGAGCAAACTGACCTCATGTGGGATTTGATATAAAACAAATCATGTGTTAGACTATGCATCAATTCCCATATGAGCGCACGTTGCAAATGTTACCTAATTAAATGATCTATTATAGATAGTGACAGAATTGAATAGTTGCTAAAGAATGTTTGACTGCAACATAGATCATTTAATTATGTATCTGCAAATTAAGAAACTCTAGAATCAGACACATAAAATATTGCATTGGAGATAAATCTTAAATCTACTTTAAGATATGTTCTTTTTTTCTAATGCCTGTATGTTCCTTAACAATTGTTTTGGGCAGTATCTGTTATTTTAGTTACTGTTTTATTATTGTATACAATGTTTGATTAGTTTAATATAAATCGGAACTTTGAAGTAATGGTTAAAAAAACCCCAACGACAACCCCAGCCCTTTGGCAGTTTTTGAGGTTAAATCCCCTTAAGTTCAAAAATATCACTTAACTCCATTTAAGTTTGATAGTTTTTGAGATAAGCCCTAAATTTTAAAAATAGCACTTAACACCCTTGAGTGTTATCAGATAACACCTATAACTAACACCACTTAACTCTAGTTAAGTCTGATAGTTTTTGAGATACGTCCTAAACTTTAAAAATAGCGCTTAACCCCATTGAGTTTTACCAGATAGCCTCTATCACTTACACCGCTAGGTCTGATTGATTACGTGAAAATCATGCGGGTCCAAGTGACCAAAATACTCCTAATGGAGGGGGAAAAAAATCTACCACGCTCTTAAATATTTCTATAAAATAGTCTTGTGCTAGTTACAACTTATTTCTATATTTCCTGCCCTAAGTGGCTATTCTGGGTTATAACAATTTGTTTTAATGGGGTGAATATATAATTTTATTTGCACTCTCTAATGTACAAAATATGTACATTATTCAAAATTTGTGAAGATAGAGAGATTCAGAAGAACTCTCGGATTCAGACAAACGAGTGTTTATATGAGAGCATTTAATTTTCCCACTTTTGAACTTTTCAATTTTACCCTTGTTCTAATGCATATAAACCTTTTATACCTTCCCAAATCTTAATGAAATGTCACGGAACCAATACTCATTTCTTTCAATTTTGGTTTCTCTTTCTTATTTTATTTTTTATGGAAATCTGTTTCTCTTTTAGTTTCTTTTTTCTTTAAGAAGTGCAATGCCCATTAGAATAACTAAATTAATAGTCTAATCTAAAATTTAAATTAAACTTAAAACCCTGGCCATTAGTGATAAAATTGCATAAAATAAAGAATTTAATCTTTAAATATACTGTAGTCTCAAAGATGTTGCATTTTAACCATATAGGATATATATTTGATGAGAGGTTGTTGTCGATTGTACAAAATAAGGCGCAAATACCAAAAAAATATATCCGGTATCTTGGTCTGAGTTGTTAGCAAGAATAAGAAAATAAAAAAGAGAAAAAACATAAAATAAAACAAGCAAAAGATTAGAGAAGAAAATAAAAAAGAGATCATCCAAAAATGAGCAGAAGATCTGAGAAAGAGATAAAATAAAACGAACAGAAGATCACAAAAATAGAAAAATATCAGATTCTACCGCCTTTTATCTCTCCTAAGCTCCTAGTTGTTGTCTGTAGGTCGCGCAGATGTCAAGGGACGCTGTTTTTATCTCCTACGCTAAATATCAGAAAGCCCCCTAACTTTGGACAACTATTAGATAGCCCTCCATAACTTCAAAAATATCAAAAACCACATCTTAAATTTAGGGGTTATCACAAACACCCTTTAACTCTGATAAAATATCAAAGTTAAAGGGGATTTCGAATAAAATCTTAAAGTTATTGGGGGGTTTTATGATAATTCCTATACTTAACAAGGAGTTTTCTGGTAATGTGGTAATCCCTTAAATTTGATAGAATTGATAGTAAATTTAAATGGTTTTTAGATATTAGTCACTTAAATTACAAGGATTTTGACATTAGTCCCCAAATCACCTTGCTATATTGATATTAATCCCTCTATCTCTCGCTCACACCTTCTCCGTCACCTTCATCTCCTTCGCCGTCGTTCTTTCCTTCAACCGGTATTGTCACCTTCTTAAACGACGAAGGGTTCACATGAGCTAAGTGATTCTCAATTAAAATTTAAGTGAAACTAAATGGTATTTGGAACTTACTATTGATTAGATGAAGAAGGGGTGCCTTTCAAGGGACACAACCATAAAAGATTTCTTTCACAATCCTTGTAAGATGCGTCTTTAAAATGATTTTGTTTTTGCATATTTTTCATAAGGACCTTTTCAAGATATTATCATTAATTTTGAAATTAAAAGATGTCCTTTCAAATGTGAGATTTTTATTACTATCAAATAAAATTTAACATTACCCACCACGGGTGACCCGGACAGTTAGGAGTCTTCAATATAGCTTTTACGGTATTGGGTTCCATTCCAGGCTAGGTTATCAAAAAAGAAAAAAAAATCACCATTGATTAGCTTTATTCTCCCTTTTTCAAAATGCAAAAAATATAAAAGGAGAGATCGAAAGAGAGAATGAACGGAAAAAAAAGAAAAAAAATGAAAAGCACCAAAATACTAGCCTTAGCTAACCGTTGGTCTCTAATGTTAGCGGCGACTTTAAAAATGAAAGAAGAGATAGAAAGAGACAATGAGGAAAAAAAATCAAAAAGCACCAAAATAGTAGCCTCAGCTAACCGTTGGTCGCCAATGTCAGAGGCGACGTGTCAGATGCTGCTTTCGATCTCCCATGGCACATTTCATGATGATGATGGATGGATGCATGATACCATGCAATCCCATACATGCCATACATATAAACTCACAGTAACCAACACTCAAAGGGCATGTACTTGAAAGAGGAGTCATCACAAAATAATTTTTAGAGGTGGCAATGGCATGATGTTAAAACATGATATAGTTTGATGGGATATAATGTGTAATGAATAAGAAGTGATTAATTTATATATGTTGATAATATAATAACTTACGTTTTAGGTAAATTAGACTAAACTGCATGAACTTCCAAAGTTTTGCACTAAACCCTTATAAAATTTCAAAATCACACTTAAACCCCAATAACTTTTGGGGAAAATCCTCAATATCTTTTCAGTTAATTACACTAAACCCCAATAACTTTTGAAATGCCTTTTATATTATTTTCTAACTCCAGTCACATTTGTTTTTTGCATTTCTTCATCTTTACCTACGCGCTCTCAAACGTTTCTTCGGACATTGCATTTTAAGCAGTCTTTTAGGTGTTTAGTTAGCTTGGTAGCTTATAACATATTTATTGCCATAATTAGAAAAGTTTTTCTTGGGTCTTTTCCTTCGCTATTGAGATTTATGTAAAAATTTGCCTATCAAAATTTCTCCCTTGCCTGTACCTTTTTTTTTTAATCTGATTGCACATTGTATTGGTCTCTGATTTTATGTGATTGATGTGATTGATATCCATTGTACGCCACACTGGTTCAATATTTATACTTTCACCTGTCTTCCTCCATCAATAATCTTGACAGAAGTTTATATGCACTTAATTTTAGTTTTTGTTCGTTAGTTTTGATCTTTGTTTTCTTTATCCAAGTTCTCTGTTTTTTCAGTATGTCACTCTTGTTGATGAATTTCCACGTTGCCATAGCCCCGGAAGTGACTTCAAGGTTCGTTTGTAGAAGGATAACTAGCGAGCTTGTCACAGTTCACAAGGACTCACATCAGGGCCACCTAACACTAGCCTATGATGGCAGGAGATCTCTTTATACTGCTGGCGCATTGCCGTTTACATCTCGGCAGTTTAAGATCAAAATGGCTGATAAAGACCAATGAGGGAATAACTATGATGCTTCATGCTATTAGCAGTTTATTTTTAGTAATGATGATGCTTCATGCTATTAGCTCTGCAGTTTAGTTTTGGTTATGCTTAGTGTTTGCTACTCTGATGCTCAGTGGTGTTGGTGTCACCATCAAATATGTTGGACAAGCTGAACTCCATCATCTTCAGCAGTTCCTGCACGGGAGGAAGTTTGATGCCCCGCAAGACACGATACAAGTTCTTGACATTGTTCTCAGAGAGTTTCCCCTCACAAAAGTAAATAATAGCCTTGCTGTAGAGTTTGCTATGCTCATTTTACTTATTGTTTAACTTATTCTCTTCCACAGTTATATCACGGTGACAATGTCTTTCTTCTCGAAGAAGTTACGGGAAACAAAAGGCATCGATGATGGATTAGAATCTTGGAGAGGCTACTATCAGTCCCTATGTCCTACTCAAATGGGCCTATCCTTAAACATAGGTATCATGTGGGAATTTATCTGAAGATAGATCCTATTTTCCTCTTTTTTCTCATTGCAGTTGATAATTGTTATTACAAATTAATGTAGTTTGCAACATTTTTATTCTGCAGATATCTCCACCACTTTCTTTTATAAGTCTATTCTAGTCATGGACTTTGCTCCAGAGTACTTAAATATCAGAGACCAATCACGTACATTGACTGAGAAACAACGTATTGTTGTAACTTCCATTTGCTTTGCACTTTGATGATTGCCACATTTTATTTTTATTTTCCTTTCAAAATTTTAGGCTTCTCTTAAAACCTCAAGGTCTTCTTATGTGGGATACATACATTTGTCATTATATTCTTCAATGTCAAATCTACAGTTGAAGAAAGCCCTCAGAGGAATCAGGGTTGAAGTTACTCAGGAGAAAGATTGCCTCTGTCTCTACAAGATTAATGATCTATCAAGTGATCCTTTAATCGAGTTGACATAAAAATTCCTCTCTTCTCTCTCTATTAATATATTTATCTTAGGTTATGTTAGTGCTCTGCCAATTGTATGCTTCTTGCCCTCTTCATGGTTTCTCTTGTCATCTTTATTACTTACTGTAGTGAATTGTTTATTGGTCTTGTATGTTTTTTTTTGGATAATCTGTATACTAATCATTTAGGTTTCCTGTTGATGATAAGAGAAACAAAATGCGAGTGGTGCAGTATTTCCAAGAAATGTACCGCTATCAACTTCCGTATTTTACAGGCAGTTACAGTAAGCTAACCCACCTGATGAAGGAGATTTGTGTTTTAACTGCTATCTAGAAGTACCTTAGTTATCTGCTCTTGTTGATGGCCATCAATGCAACTTTTATTGAATTCTAACTAATTTTGGTGGTTACTTATCAATTGGTCTAGGTATGTAACAGTGCGGAAGATCAGAGGTTTTCAGAGAAATGCTATTAGAGGCAGGTGAATGAAATATTGAGAGCAACATGTCAATGCCCGGAAAAAGGACAGAAAAGTATTAAGGAGGTCAGATCCTTTGGTTATAGTGGGATGCTCTTTTAGCCCTTGCTCTTTGACAAGTTCGAAAAAATTCTCTCCACGTGCACCATTTAGTCAATTCTGTGCTTTTTTTAGATGACCTTGATCTATCCTGTTATCTTTTACGGTCTGATAAAAGAAATCCTCCATTTCACTTCTTTAGTTTTTAGAAGAAAAAGGTTTTACAGAATCAGTTTAAAAATAATCACTATTATTAAATTTTCAAAGAAAAACTCCATAAAGTAGAAACCTGTGAGACCTCCAAAAAGATCAACCGCAGAGGAAAATAACATGAAAGACGACAGGAAAACTAAGAATTATACAAGCCAAAACATTAGTTGTGCCATTCATCTGCTATATCATACAGATAGCAAAGTGAATCTGTAACAAAATCTTTTTTTAGCCAAATTATCATTAGCATTTAGCTTATTTTTCAGCCTCCTCAACTCACTAGCAGTAGCATGTGGATGAATGGCTAGAGAAAACAAGGAAAAAGAGATGCTATAGAAGTGCAGCCAACCCATTTATTTAACCAAAAGAAAGTTTTATCAGTGCCTCACCAATATCAGAGCTTTGCGATATCTTATGTAGCAACCCCTCATTATTGCCCGGGCGATGCTTACACCAAGAGGCGGGAACTCTTTACTTGATTGGTCTGCACATAAATATAACAAAGTTAGATGTTTGAATTGAGAACAAAAATATGTTACCACTCACATCTTATCTTTTCTAAAATCATATTCAAATCGATTATTTTTGTTACTCTCATGTTCGGCGTCAAGCTTTGTATTTAGAGAACTTAACTATACGTCTAACCCTTCTACAAATAATTCTTCTTCAACAATAAATTCTTTGTCTGCGACGAAAACTCTGCTCACGGTGAAGGAATCTTCAATTACTAGTTTGTCAAGACGAGCTCTTCTTCCTCTGACTGACAGTGCATTTGCAAAGGAAACACAATGAGACCAAACTCCAAAAATTTTCTTCCCTTTCAACATGTCTAGAGTTTCTTGAACTATCTTCAGATAAACTGCACACAAATCTTCTGCATTTTCAACTGAGGCCGTCACTAGCATCTTCAATGCTTTCATACAATCATTAATCAGAACTAATAGATCAAACTCAAAATTATCCAATACTTCAAACAAATACTCTTTTATAGAGAGCAGTTCTGCAATTGTTGGATCATCTACTTTACAATCACTCAACCAAAAATACTTGAGTCCAGTGAAGTTAAACTCTTGGTCAAAGATAGTTATAGCCCCTCCTTTGACACATTTTGTATGTTGTGGGCCTTTGTATCCAAATCTCCTATAACCTATCGACCCGTCAATGGAGGCATATAAAACAAAGTATTTTCGCTTTGTCATAATAGTTCTGTTAGGTTCTTGCATATCAATTTCAAACATGTGATGCAACAACATAAAAGACGCCTTTGATATAATAGAAACAAATCAACATAGTAGAACGGCAACTTTAGTATAGTTGATAGTTACTGATTGTATCTTTTTATTACAGGAGATGATAATGATTGTATTCTAGAAGAACGATTGTGATATAATCAAAAGAATATAATAAAGATATCTACTAAACAAACGATAAAATTATTAACAATCTTCAATTACTAGTTTATCAGAGATTTTCAGAGAAACTCTATTAGAGGCAGGTGACTGAAATATTGAGAGCAACATGTCAATGCCCGGAAAAAGGACAGAAAAGTATTAAGGAGGTCAGATGCTTTGGTTATAGTGGGATGCTCTTTTAACCCTTGCTCTTTGACAAGTTCGAAAAAATTCTCTCCATGTGCACCATTTAGTCAGTTCTGTGCTTTTCTTGGATGACCTTGATCTATCCGTCCTGATTGCTTTTGCAGATGGCCCATCAAAACAACTACAAAGTTGACAAGTATGCACAAGAATTTGGCAAAAAGATCAAGAATCAACTAACTACAACAAGAGCCCTTCGTCCACTAATGGTAGTTATTTGATTTAAATTGCATTGACCTGTAGCAAAGTAAAGATAACACTTTGTTAATTTTATTGTTTATATTTCAGCTGAAGAACCGTGATTCTGGTAAAAAGATGATGTGCAACCATAGAGTATTAGGCGGGATAGCAACTTACAAGGTAAAAGATCTCACTATTTTACAGTGGGTGATAGTCATTTATCCATTTACATGATGGTTAATGATTTTAGAAACATGCCTTTACTTTTAGTAGATGGTTAATGATTGTATTTAAAGTTGTTCTTCTAGAATAAAAAGATGGTTAATGATTTTATCGTTTGTCTAGTAGATATCTTTGTTATATTCTTTTGATTATATCATAATTGTTCTTCTAGAATACAATTCTTACCATCTCCTGTAATAAAAAGATACAATCAGTAACCATCAACTATACTAAAGTTATCGTTCTACTATGTTGATTTGTTTCTATTATATCAAAGGCGTCTTTTATGTTGTTGCATCACATGTTTGAAATTGATATACAAGAACCTAACAGAACTATTATGACAAAGCGAAAATACTCTGTTTTATATGCCTCCATTGACGGGTCGATAGGTTATAGGAGATTTGGATACAAGGGCCCACAACATACAAAATGTGTCAAAGGAGGGGCTATAACTATCTTTGACCAAGAGTTTAACTTCACTGGACTCAAGTATTTTCGGTTGAGTGATTGTAAAGTAGATGATCCAACAATTGCAGAACTGCTCTCTATAAAAGAGTATTTGTTTGAAGTATTGGATAATTTTGAGTTTGATCTATTAGTTCTGATTAATGATTATATGAAAGCATTGAAGATGCTAGTGACGGCCTCAGTTGAAAATGCAGAAGATTTGTGTGCAGAATATCTGAAGATAGTTCAAGGAACTCTAGACATGTTGAAAGGGAAGAAAATTCTTGGAGTTTGGTCTCATTGTGTTTCCTTTGCAGATGCACTGTCAGTCAGAGAAAGAAGAGCTCGTCTTGACAAACTAGTAATTGAAGATTCCTTCACCGTGAGCAGAGTTTTCGTCGCAGACAAAGAATTTATTGTTGAAGGAGAATTATTTGTAGAAGGGTTAGACGTATGGTTAAGTTCTCTAAATACAAAACTTGACGCCGAACATGGGAGTAACAGAAATAATCGATTTGAATATGATTTTAGAGAAGATAAGATGCGAGTGGTAACATGTTTTTGCTCTCAATTCAAACAACTGACTTTGTTATATTTGTGCAGACCAATCAAGTAAAGAGTTCGCCTCTTGGTGTAAGCATCGCCCGGGCAATAACGAGGGGTTGCTACATAAGATATCGCAAAGCTCTGATATTGGTGAGGCACTGATAAAACTTTCTTTTGGTTAAATAAATGGGTTGGCCGCACTTCTATTGCATCTCTTTTTCCTTGTTTTCTCTAGCCATTCATCCACATGCTACTGCTAGCGAGTTGAGGAGGCTGAAAAATAAGCTAAACACTAAGGATAATTTGGCTAAAAAAAGGATTTTGTTACAGATTCACTTTGTTGTCTATATGATATAGCAGATGCATGGCACAACTTAATATTTTGGCTTGTATAATTCTTAGTTTTCTGTCGTCTTTCATGTTATTTTCCTCTGGGGTTGATCCTTTTGGAGGTCTCACAGGTTTCTACTTTGTGGAGTTTTTCTTTGGAAATTTAATAATAGTGATTATTTTTAAACTGATTCTGTAAAACTTTTTTCTTCTAAAAACTAAAGAAGTGAAATGGAGGATTTCTTTTATCAGATCGTGAAAGACAACAGGATTCGCTATCTAATATATTTATCAATTTGAAGTTACAAGAAGGGAAGATATGCAGATACAAATATGAACTATGAAAATTTCATGATTTAACACTCCATAATAAAGTTAAAAAAAATTGCCTAGCATGGAAACTTTCATGGTTCTCACTGAAATGATTGTGCTGTATATGTATGTGTGTGTGCTTGCATGTGTGCAAGTGTGTGAATAGGTCAATTTTAAGTGCATTTTATCTCACAAAAAAAGAGGACCTACGCGCACTGCAATTTTAACATGTACAGAAATATGAAACACATGAGTAAGCACAGGGTTGTACATCATGTAACTTCACAATAAAAACAAGTCGAACATGTATATTGAGTATGATGCCAGAATTCAAAGCTCTTCAAGAGACTAAAAAAAGGTTCTAGAAGCAAGAGATAAGGGGTTCGGGCAACCAATAAGTAGGAGCAAAAACAAGAAACTACTAAGTTGTAGCATGCCTACATGATGTTTCCAAATGATTGGATGATTATAATCATGGAATTGTTAAAGAAAGTAGTTTCACCAAAAACTTAGTAAAAGTCAAGCTTCAAAAATAAATTTGAAAAGTTTGCTTTCTCATTGTGTGAACCTTAACTACTAGATGCACAAGGCTAACTCCTACTAGCCAGCTGACAGTCTTCGTTTTATGACTATTTTCACTCATCACAGCCAAAGGCCTGGCGCATATCGAGAGGGCTATGATTAGGTTAGTAGTCAATAACAAAGTCAATAATTTCTGGAAGCCTTCTGGCTCTTAAATCAGAACTTGTCACAGAAAATAGTATTCAATGTTCAGTGTACTTTACTACAGCTACAAGTAGGTAAAAGTTGATTATATAAACTCTCAAAGGTTCATGAATCAAAATCCTCAGAGAGAAGGGTGTAAGAGAAAATCATCTAGAGTAGAATATTCAACAACTCTTAAACTGAAACAATTGTTTTCATGCACAATAATTGCTAGATTTAAATATATAACGCACATGAATAAGCATCTTTCACATTGTGTACACTGAATGAGAGATAGATGATAAGCATGCATATTTACTGAACAAGTAAATATAATAGAAGAATATGCAGATAATCAAGGAAACACAAGCAGACGGTAGGGAACAAGCGGTTGGAACAAGTACTAGGAGGGAAGAACTAGACCAAGCTACCGATCCAGTTATAACATAGAGCATGATGTTAAAAGGAGCAGAAAGCAAGCATAATCACGGAATTCTGACACAAGATAGGTCATGGAAACCAGTTTCCCTGAAACTCGCTATAAGCAGGCTATCAAATTAACTATTGACTGGTTTCGCTCCCTGCTTGTATGAGCTTAAACCACTGGGGAAATTCTTTCCTATAGTTTCAATAGCCGAGAGTTTGCCACAAAGTATTTCCTGCAGCCTCTTCAGCTTCAAGTTATGTTCTACGTGTGACTGTGCTTTGAGGGGAAAAGGTTTAAGTGATCAGTATGTGATACAAGCATGTGCAATGTAATAAATAAGGGAAATAATTTCCATATCATTTATAGAAGCTTAAACGGAAGTTACCAGTATCGAGCATCCAAAAATCACCCAACCTGAAAAGGTTATTAATCTATTTAGGTTTAAGGCTCAAACAAAGTACAATACCAAACGGAGTAAACATGGGAAAAAGATGTTCAAACCTCCTATTACCAACACGTCCACCAAAAATAAACATATGGCAGTCAATAGCTACAGCTACATGGAATGCCCGTGGAGATGGACCCACTTGCGTATCAGACCCATTGCGAGCGAAGTCCGGAGTGAACCATAATTTATTCTCTGCGGTGTAGAAAAAATCATCACTAACTTAGACAAGTTGAGAATTCATATTGAAATAACATAAGACAGAAGATGCATTCATGTCCAGACATGGATCTGTAGTTGAATGTATAGAAGATTTATATATGTTACTCATCAGCTTTTTTCATCTTATGCTCCCTTCATCCATCAAAAGATGCTAGTTTGAATTCCTAGACATAAAAAACTCAACCAGCTTAAATTGTAAAGATTTCCGTCTGATCTAGAAGGAGATATGAACTTTTAAATGCCGTATATGTACTCTACAGGCAAGAACAAAAAACACCAAGGAGATCTAGAGGTAGACCCAAAAGGACTTGGTTGGAAGCAGTTAGGAAGGATATGATTATGACTAAATTAACGGAGGAGATGACCCATAACAGAATGGAATGGAAGAATAGGATTCATGTAGCCGACCCCAAACATTTGGGATAAAGGCTTTGTTGTTGTTATAGTATATGTATTCTACAGACAAAATGTTAAGTTTAGGGCTAACACGGCTTGTCATGCTGCCTTCTGTGTGGATACTGTGTGGGGGGGTGTGGGGTGGGGTGGGGGGGGGATCGGCAGCAAACAAGAAAGGGGAAATTTGGGGCTGAGAGATAACACAGGGAAAGAATATTAGGCTAGATTTTCTTTTGGAATAGTTACTTTGGCATCACATCAATCTCAAGTGTAACTGGTCTCATGCATGGATCAAAGGCTTCATGTCAAATCAAGATCTTACACGTACAAAATTTATCATTATTACTATTTTACTATTAGGTAAGAGTATTATTTTACGCCATTTATGATGATAGTTAAGTTTACCAAAATAATTTATTGCTGACCATAGGAGTGTGGCATCGACTCAGTTCCAAGGGGATTCAGTCCTGCACAGGAAATATGGACTCATAACACAAGTAGTGTTAATCCTTTAGAGGTGATTCGTTCCAAGCATAGCCTAGTTCAATCATCATAATCGTTATTTATGATGATTGTTAAGTTTACCCAAAGAAAGCGCAATGCACGTGTTTTCTTGATATATAAAATATTTTTCATGTCGTACATATCATCTTCTTTTTGTTATGTGTTTTTCTTCTAACTAATACTTTAGAATCAATTAATCATTAATATTTGATTTCTTTTCTCCCCACTAGCTCTGTTCTTGAAGCTCGCTAAAGCATCTTCCAGGCTTTCATTTTCCACAACATTGCCTCGACCAAATCCACTAAAAATTACTCAACAAGTTTACTTTTTTTTTTTTTTTTTTTTTGCTTATAAAAAGAACCAATTTCTAACAATTACCTCGTGCGGTGACCTAATTTATTGATCAGCATCATCAAACTCAAACAAAAAGGATGAACTAAAAAATAAAAAATAAATAAATAAATAAAAACATACCAATATCATAAACGGCGATATCATCAAGAAATCGCTTCTCGGCGAATCCACCAAAGACGACGACTTTCGACTTGCCGACGAGCACCGCCGTGTGCCCACTGCGCAAGTTAGCGAAACGCAACGAAAAGAGACCTAGGTTTAGAATCAAGAAGTAGAATTGAAAGCATACAATCGAGATGAGATTTGCGTCACCTTCGAGGGAGCGGGAGATCTCCACTGAAATCGGAGCGATCAGCTTTAACCCAGTGCATCTCTCTCTCTCTTCGATCTCAGCTGCCTCGATTTTGACTCTGAGAGAGAGCGAAGGAACAAGAAAAGATTTTTAGGACCTGAAATATATGTTTTTGAGAGGGGTTTTTTCGATAGTAGTCTCTTAAACCTTTCGTGGCTTATTTTCACTTCAATACCCCAAAGTTTACCACTTCTTCATTTTCATATCCAAAAGTATATTTTTAACACTTTGGTACTCTAAAGCTTCAATCTTATGTCACTTTGATACCCAAAGTATTTCTTTTGCACTTTGATTCTCTAAAGTTTCAATTATATTTCACTTTGATACCCTTGTTAGATTTTCTGTTAAATTTCTATCGTGTTCTTTGCCACTTGGTAAAAATGCATCTTAATGTATCCCGTTCTACGGGAATCTAACGAAATCTTGATGAGATATCAAAGTGAATAAGGTTGGGACTTTGAGGTATCACAGTATTAATGAAATACTGTTCGATGTCAAAGTGAAATGGGAAAGATTTGGGGTATCAAAGTGTTAAAAATACTCTCGATATGGATAACTTTCGGGCACCAAAGTGAAAAATAAGCCCATCTTTTAATATTTTGAGACTGGTACGTCAAATCATTAAAAGTTTTAAGATTTGGGGGTCTAATATGACAATATCAGTTCATTAATTCAGTGATTAAATAACTAATCTGTGTAATTATGGCGGCAAATGGGCCAGCAAAAAGCCCAAATCAAACTTCCACAGTTTGTGGAAAATGAACAGTAGCCCAACTTCCACACCCAATATCTAACCCATCAATCTAACAAACCGACGTATTACAAAACGCCACGTCACCGGTCGTATTCCCAAGTTCAAGTGTAGAGTCCTCACATCTTCGCTGTGGTCGGCGTTCTAACTCTCTCGTCGACTTGACCTACCAACGAATTCAAAAAGTCCAAACTACCCTTGATGTCCTCCGAATCCCCCAACGTACGTTGAGGGGGCAATTTCGTCCTTAAAAATCTGAGCGACGCCATTACTACTGGCAAATTCTTACTCTCTGTGAGAGAGGAGGCGGAGATTTCTCATTATTAGGTAAATTTCTTACTTTGCTTTGTGTATTGAGCTACTAAATTTGTAGATATTTGATGATTTGAGGAATTTTGGCAGTTTTTAGGGTTAGGGTTTTGCTTTGCTGATTGCTAGTCATTACACGGTTCAAAACTTTTTGAATAACGAGTAATAGAAGTTTCTATTGGACCCTGAAGTCATTAGATTGAGCTAAGACCATGTCAAAATTGACACTTTTGATCGGGTCAATGGTCACAACAATCAAGATTCTTGTGCTGGCGACTTGAACTTGAATTCGAGAAACCTCGTCCGTTGTTGAAAATTAAAGTCAGTAGTCCCATCTTTGTTTATTAAAGAGCCAGTAATTGATATTCTGTATTGGTAGTAATTGTTCTGCGTAATCTCTTTATCGGCTAATGTAGCTCGTGATCGTTCACAGGTGTGTTATCCGAGCAGGTGTGTAAGATTTTGATGTGAAAATGGCGCGCAAGCGGAGGTAATAACTGGGTTTCTTGAGTATGAATTGCTTGTAGCTAAAGAATAAATAGATTGATTTTGTAGTTAAGTTTGATTATGTATGACAATTTTGCGAAGAGAATCTGGTGGAAATGTTTCCTGTGAACACTATAAGCTTATTATATGAATAGATAGTATTCTTTTAAAAGGTACAATAAGTAGATTGATAGTGGATATGAGAATAATTCTTCCTTTGGGAGGAGGATAATGTCCTTTCAATTTGTATCATATTTTTGTTCTTGTTGCCTCATTTTTCAGTATGTAACATATGTTTTCCTCTTAGTGCCTTATATTTTGAAAATTAAAACATTCTTAGATCTAGATTTTAACATAAAACTAATGAAAAACAAAATCTCAATGTATGAGAATGCATATATCAGAAGTGTATGGAATGTGTCAACTATGTTCGGGAGTTAGAAATAAAAAAGAACTTTCACAATTAAGTGCAGATTGGAAAAGTGTTTCACATGTATCTGATGGTTGTGCAATGATTTAAAAGCAGCGAAAAGCATGGTAACTAGCTGAGCTGAGTGCCAAAGCAACCATTTAGGCCAATAGCATCATTTTGTGATTAAGCTACCAATAAACTTGCTTTCTCTTGTAAACATCACAAATAAAAGGTTCACTGAAACGTGGATACCGAGGAAAAATTGTTGTATACATTGCACTACTTAACTACCCTCTCCTTGACCAGGAGTGGATGTGGCTGTATGGTTTATCTTTGATGGGTTTGGTTCTTTCTTCGGGGGTGCCGGCTCCTTACATCTGGCCCTTCACTGACCTTGCAATGGCAAAGGATCTGTATGCTCAGCTGCCCTTTACTTTTGTTATACCTTGTACTTTTATGGTGAACCAGAGGTGGACACTTATGGAAATAAGCAGTATTAATAGCCACCACTTAATTTAATTAAGCGATGGTGCTAAAACGTGCACACATCTGGGTAAAATGCATATGTGAGCCCCTTTTAAACCATTGTTATCACTTGTACACTAAATTACATAACAAAAAGAACATGTTGAATAACTGGTGGCACTATTGAATACCCGATGAGAACTGTAAAAATAACTCAGGCAGATTAGGAGCACTGCTCTGAGCCAATGGAACAGTGATCCTTCTTTGTCACATTCTTCTTTTTTCTTCCCTTTTGCTTTCCTCAATCTCATTGACATTGTTTCATGATGTTTCAATGCTGTACTTGGGTTGCTTGGTGCAATTAATCAGTATATGCTTGCATTGCAGGGAAATAAAGCATAAAACAGTCCTCAGGGTTCGTGATTGTGAGTATTAGATAGGAATTTACATATAGGGTAAGTTGGATAAAGTTTTGCAGGGAAACATCATGGGGGACTCAACAGAAATGACTATCGAGTTTCTTCGAGCTAGGTTACTTTCTGAAAGATCTGTTTCAAGGGCAGCTAGACAAAGAGCAGATCAATTGGCTAAAAGGGTTTGCTCTCATGCTCTTTTTCTTCTTTCAGATGGTACTTTTTTTCATGAGATTCTCCAAATAATTTTTGGTTGGATTCTCTTGAATGGTTAGGTCATAGAGTTGGAAGAACAGCTCAGGATTGTTACTACCCAGAGAAAGAAAGCTGAAAAAGCAGCATCAGAGGTTCTTGCAATCCTTGAAACTCGAGGAATTGGTGATTTATCCGAGGGAATTGATTCGAGTTCTGACAGAGAAGCTGCCTTTGATGATACTCAAAAGGAATATGAATCTTCTGCAGCCTCAAGAATGGAAAGAAGTGAAGTGGAGGATGGATTGTCAGGCTCGGAGCCTGAAGTTTCCCCCTCTCAAGGTAGGAGCTTATCTTGGAAAAGCCACGGTGGTAGTTCAGGTTCTCATGATAAGCAAACGGCAAAGCAGATAAGGCAAAGGCAGAGGCGTCGAACCTTCTTGTTACATTTGCAGTCATCTTCGAAGCATCAGTTGGGAAAGTCTTGCCGTAAGATAAAGCGAAAAGATACTGGGTGATTCTCTAAAAAACTACAATCCAGCAGAGTTTTTTGCTACCATATCTTTTTGTTATCTTTTTGCATTTTTCAGATCACCAGCAGATAGCGAGACACACAAGCCTACCATTCTTGATGACCAGGGAAATGGAGGGATCGCATGCTCTAATTCTCGCGATGATGAACCTGACGCGTCGCTGAAAACTTCGAGAGGCGTAATGGAGGATGTGGTTGTGGTCACCTCAGATTCCCACCATGCTGATGATCATAGTAGACAAACTGAAGTTCATCCTTGTCCAAATGGAAGGGAGAGAGATGAAGAGATGGAGAGAGTCCTAGAGAAGCAGGCCAAATTTATTGGCCAGTTCCAAGCAGAAGAAAATGCTCAGAGAGAATGGGAAGAGAAGTACAATGAAAGCAAGACATCAACTTTGGTATGCATCTCACTTGACAGTAAGCGCTAGCTGCTATATAACAGTGCCATCTAATTATTTTAGTTTCTAGATGAACAGTAAGGCTACTATAGCTGTTGAGTTTGGCAAAAAACCTAATTTATATTTGTAGTCACCTGTAATTCCTTCCAAGAAAATAGTACATTGAAGTCTGGGGTGATTACTACTGATCATGTCGTGCGTTTCTTGAAAGTTTAATTATAACGTTTTAACATTATGTTAAGCCATTATCAAACCAAAAATCTTACCTCCTTTACAATTGATTTTTGACAGATTTTATATTGCTGTCGGATCCCATAAAAGACCAACTCATTGAAATGTTGCGCTGTTTCTCCAAGTTTTTTGAGTAATGATTAAACCAAGTAATTACTTTCTAAATGATGTAATCTCTATACCATGTTGAAAACAAAAAGCACTCAAACTGTTGCACATGATTTTCCCTTGGACTTAGTAACTTCAAGTAATGCTCAAGTAATACTTAGTAGCTTCAACTAACTGTTATGAGTCGTTCAATTGGATAATTTTCATTTGGACATTTTCTCTCTCAAAAAGAATTAAGAAAATTTTAGGTTTTGATTTCTTATAAATTGCTGCTACTCTTCAAAAATCAAGGGCAGATGTTTGTATTGCTGACTTATGCAAGCATTATCATGTCTTTTCTCTACTTATACCAATTTGAATTTTCTACATAAGTCATTTCTGTTATCTAGAAGCTCCAAAAAATTATTCAAACATAACATTTCACCATTAAATAGATATAAACTTTAATCCATATAATTGACTGGCTTTGGTAATGAACTGTTTAAATTGAGCAGACGAGATTTATTAGTTAATGTCATGGGTCATGAATTTCGATGGTGTCACATGGTAGTTTACATTTCAATAGTCCAGTCATGTTCATATAAGTACTATGTGATCTGCCTATGTTGTACTGTTACCAGATTTTGGTTTCTGAATAGTCTCATTGAGCCTTGTATGTCTTTTTGCGCCAAATTTTAGGTCAATAATGAACCTGGGAACCAATCTCATATAGCTGAAAACAGTAGCCAACCCAAGAAGGAAGTGTCTAAGCTTTCTGACAAGACTCCAGTTTTTGGCAATGATGCAATACCTAGACCTCTACATACTTCCAGCAATGGGGAGCCAATGGTTGAAGGCCTTTCAGGTTCAGAAAAAAATAATGATAGAAGCGATGAAGCATCAGATACAACATTTTCCAATGGTTCCATACCTAGGGAAACGAAAAACAATTCTCATGAATCTACTGTTTCAGCTCCTGAGAACTATGGTATGATAAGAAATCGAAACCAGAATGAAGTAAAGCCCCGAGATGTTCCTGATGGTTATCCAAGCAATTCAACATTGAATTCTCATGGACAGCAGAAATATCGACAACTGCCCCAAGAACCTGGTAACAAATTAGGGAATGTGTTAGAAGCACTTCAACGTGCTAAGCTATCATTAAGTCAAGAATTAAAGAAGCTTCCTTCTTCAAGTCAAGGTACATTGTCAGTAGTAACACCGACCAATTCTCAAACAAGGGCTATAGAAAGTTTGAACATCCCCATTGGCTCAGCTAATCTTTTCAGATTACCAACAGATTCATATCCCCAAGCCCGGCTCTCTGCACCTGAGTTGTATGGTGCAAGATCAAGTTTGTTACCTGATCGCCCTGATGTTGGTTATGGCTACCAAAACTCTAATACTACTTCGTATATGGAATTTGGACCTAGATTTGTACGGAGCAGGGAATATATTGATAATTACTCCAATATGTATTCTCGGGCTTCTTCAGACTTGTCATCAGAGAGGGTTTCTCTTCGCGGTGAATTTTTAAAATCATACTCTGATTCAAGGAACAGAATGCCTCCTGGAGATAGGTATAATTTGTATGGAGACCATCATACTCGCTTCCTCTGATATACGATTTTTGTAATTTTTTGTTGTTAGTGAATAAGGATGTTAGGTATTATTGAGGTTTTGTTCCCAGTTGCATTTATGTTGTACCTTAGATGATGATTTTGTAGAATGTATTAATAAATTGCTAGTTTGAAACTGTTGGAAGCTGTAAACAAATCTGTATATTTGTAAGTTTCGGCTAAGTTTTTCGTAAGGTAACCTATTAAATCCCACTGCAGGTACAAGTAGATCAAAACCATCTTATGTGTGCTCTCCAGTTGTTATGACATTCATTTGATGGTTTCGCCTTATCTTTGTGCATTTTATACAGTGAATCATTTGCCGTATTCTGTAATCTAGTTTTATTTGTAAATTCCAAATGTGTTATGTGGTAAGGCATTGTTGAACTGATATGTGGCAAGGCACTGCTTTGTTCGCATTCGTGGTAATGGCTCCAAGTTTTTGGGGGGTTTCGCAAAATTTACCTTTTCTTCAGAGTTCAGATAACCAATAATATATTTGAATTCGCAAAATTCATAATTTAATATGTATATATATAGGGAAATAATTGGTATGAGGTAACGGTTTATTTTGTTAAATGAGCTACTAAGAAATAGCCATGGAGTGAGGCTCACCTTGCTAGTTACATCAAAAAGTGTGAACATCATCCTTCTATTTTTTGATAGCTCATTTAGCAAAATGAGCTGCCACTTCATATCCATCATTCCCTATATATATATATATATATATATATATATATATATATATATATATATATATATATATATATTGTGTGTGTGTCACAGTAAAAAACGTAATATAATCTTAAGTGCCAGCTAGGACACACGTAGAAGACTAATAATATACACCGAAAAGAGAAGATCACATAGATCAGCGTACCATGGATCGTTCTACTCACACTTGATACACACTCTATACATGAGAATTTCAAAATCCTAAACCTCGTACACCTACAACCTACTAGAATTGCCCCCAATGCTCCTCCGAACTCTGAGAAAAATCATGTCAAACACGGACACATATAACTTAGAATTACAAAGACCAATCATAAATCAAGGCGTGAAAACTGAACTCCAATGCAGCAAATCCTCGCGTCATGTGAAATTCTCAGTCGATCGTTTGCCTTCAGTTGTGAAAGAGCATTATCTGTTTATGATGTGAGAATTAAATTGGAAAACTGCGAACTTTGAAGCAAAATTGCATCACATCACAGGCCAACCCATTTCACCCATCTGAATATTTTGCCAAGTTTGAAAGGAAGCTCATAGTCTTTTAAAACAGCAGGTTCCCTCCTTGCTGCCTCTGCTTCTGACCATACATAAACTCCACGTTCTTGTCGGCTACCAGGAACAGTATTGTCGAGAATCACAGCGATAAGAAATGCAATCACCATATTAAATGAGAGCAGTGTGTTCATCACGTAATTTACCTGAGAGAGAACATATGGGATGGATAAAAATGATGCTTAAGAAAACATAGACCCCCTGTACTTCTTTTGTTGGAGATAGATCCCCCAGATTCTCAATTCCATTAGGTTTCCCATTTAAATTAGTTAGCTAATGATAATTATGCAAGTTCAAAGTAAGTAAAATCAGTTCATGAAGCTCATGTTTAGTTCATGAAGCCCAATCTTAACGTGACACCAACGGAGTTGAGAATCCAGGGGGTCTATCTACAACAATAGAAGCACAGAGGGTATATCCACAATTTGGTGATAGTACAGGGGGTCTATCCGCAATAAACCCTTTAAGTTCAGAACATACCCCGCTGTATCCTGTGTGGAAAGGCCCATGAGATGCAACTATATATGGCTGGAAGTAACTTGGCACCGACGAATTTGCATTGGGAGTCAACCCATATTGCTGGAAATAAGCAGGTACCGATAAGGAGAAAAATAAGGACAGCCCGACAATGATATTATTCCGGGAGCTTCCTGTTTCACTATATCGTAAGTTGGACAAGCCCAGAGCTGCAAGCATGGCCCACATAAAGCAAAGAAGAGCAGCGACCATGACCCCTGGAATGGAAGCAACAAAACCTCCAACTTTACCTGTATACAATAGAGAGAAACAGAAACTCAACATGATAACCCTAATAGTTTCGCAAAGGGTTAATTGAAGATAAATCCCATGCACTTCTATCGTTGCAGATAGACCCCCCTGGATTCTCAACTTTGTTGGTTTTCCCATTCGAATCAGTTATATGTAATGATCATCGTGCAAGTTTTAGAAAGTAAATCAGTTTATGAAGCTCATATGATTCAGTTTATGAAGCCCAACCTTAACGTGAAACTAACAGAATTGAGAATCCAGGGGGTCTATCCGTAATTTGGCAATAGTACAGAGGGTCTATCCGCAATCCAGGGGGTCTATCTGCAATTTGGCAATAGTACAGAGGGTCTATCCGCATTAACCCTTCTAAAAAATGTTCCGTAGAAATGACAGTTGATTGTGAAATTTCAACAGACAGAGCAATAGAACTGCTTACCAATAAAGGATAGAAGTATCAAAATGACAGCACCCAACTCGACTGCCCTCCGGCTGCCCATTTTGGTTACTGCAATTGTGTGCACATTCTCAGTAAGAGTTGTGGAGCCAACACCTGTTCCCCAGATGCCAGCCAAGATACTGGAGACACCTTCGATGCCAATTCCTCTGCTAAGTACACCAGGTGTTGGTGGCCTAGATGCCACCAATAAGGATGACGCATGATATGATCCAACCTTTAAGAAGCCACACATGAAATGATTAGCTCAAAACACATAAAATATTTCAGTTATTTCAACATTTCAGAACTCAAATAGCCATTAATTAGAAAGAACTTCAATATCTCAAGCCAAAGACAAAATATAGTAATTAACAAAACTTCAAGCTCTAGCCTCAATGTGCTCAGATGTTTGCATAAGATAGACAACTCTAACATTATCGATAGGGAAAAATATGCAGACAACGGCATGAAGCAATGGCACTTACTTACCCGACCATATAACATATATACTGGTAGCCTACCCTATTAAAACCACTTTAGTTTTAATAGACTGACCTTAATTCTAAAAGAGATGAGAATATTGAAAACCAATAAAAGATCAGGAGTCAGTTTGACTTCCAATTTCAATAGTATTTTTATGTTCTCCAATTTTAGTATTATTATTTTTACTTTTTTTAAGGTCATTGATATAAGCACTTCTTCCTGACTCAATCTGAGCACGGTTGAACCTGATATGTCATCTAGGACTTCTTATCAAACGTACTCCTGAGAACTCTACATAGGAGTTCTTCTCAAACTACTAGAAGACAAATAGCTTCAAGGATGAGACCAATATTGTTGTAGGCTTCAGCATCTTATATCAAATTTAAAACCTTATGCTACCTGCTCATGCTACCGATAATACATTAACATGTGGAATCTACATAAATGAAGAAAATACTTATAAAACAGGCGTCCTCTGGGAAAACTGAGCTCATTATCTAAAATGGAAGTTTCTGTTATGACATGAAAACATAAAGTAGATGTTGTTGTAGTTTCTGTTAGAGCGAAAGGAGATCGCCAAATACTAATATGAACACAATTCAACTTCAGACTAATATACGTAATCCGTGCAATAAGGTAAATAGATAATGTCAACATCGCATATGAAACTTACCGAATCAACAGATGTAATAATGGATACTGCACACATCACAAGTGCCATTTTCCAATTAAATACAGGTGTACCCCATTGTAGAGGATATGGAAATCTAAACCATGGAGAAGACTTTAATGCATGGGAGCTATCAACACGGCAGTATTTCATTCTTGACAAATGCTTCCTGCAGTAAGCTGATAAAGTATTTGAAGCAGGTATATTAATATCACAACCTTTATAGCTGTAAACTCCAGATTGTGTGAGAAGAAAGGCAATAGCCCATGTGATTCCCAGTCCTAAAGGAACCTGTAAATAACATGACAATGTAGTGGTTATCATTTGTGATTTCTCGCCATTAACCTATGACCTTATTCTTTAAGAAGTACAGAAGATATATTTTTCCTAGAAATATAACATTGAAGAATCATAGCATAAGCTTACCGCATAGATCAAAAAATACGATGACCAAATATCCTTATCTTGCGAAGATACTGCAAAAAGAATGTAAGTGTAACTACATTATTTTAACATCAGAGGCACGGCAATTACTAATAATGACAGACTACAAAGCTGACTTTATATGCTCAGCCATTAAAAGGAAACATTGAAGTGATGTTCGCCTACCAAGGAGAAAATGATGACCAGCAATATCTGCAGAACACCAATTTCTAGGCAGTTGCCCACTTGAGTAAAACCATAACTGAAAAAGGAGAGGCCAATAGCTGCTATTGTAGGAGACACCACGACTGGGTTTATCAACCTGAAAAAAGAAGTGAAAGCAGAATAAGGTCACTTCGCTACTTTCAAAAGTAAATTAAAGGGTGCTTCCTATCAAATACAAAGTATTTCTAACATATATTGACTCTCCTCTCTCCCTCTACTACGCTCCTGCACCCCAACCCTCCCCGCACCCCCCCCCCCCCCAACCCCCCCCCCCGGCGCAGGTGCACTTATAAAAGATAAAAAAGAAAAAAAAACTATTACTTATGTGAAGTATTCTCAGAAATCAAACAAGCGGATATGACCATTGTAGTATTAACTTGTAACATGAAATTATATCTTTGTTGTACATGTGGCTGATGTAACTGAACTGAACAAATATGTAAGCAAGAAAAAAAACAGTCTGCTAGTGCTTTTCCCATTGTTGTTAGTAGACTTAGGGTTTTGATGCTCAATAGTCATTGTTTACATGCTTATTTGTGATACTTGGAACATAATTTGCAATTATAAGTGTACATTTTTGCTTGCAATTACCTACACGATGCTTTAGGGGACTATTATGGTTTAAAAATATTCAACTAAATTAGAGTAGTGTGCCATTTAAGGTAGGAAAAATTTTCAGTACGAGTCACCATAAGTGCAATGCATTTGATGATTTACATATAGTAACATGAGCATGACACCTCCACAAGTGAATCAAACAAATCCAATCTTGTAGAATACATTTTTATTACAGGTTTCATCAGGTATATGAATATTTCGTGTGCCTTCTAAGCAGACTGTGGGATTAGATGGGAAAAATTATTTTAACATATACATATATGAATATATATCCATGTACATGAAAAAAAAATGGGTATGGGGTGACAACTCATTTTGCGAAATGAACTACCAAGGGACAGTGGGAAGAGTCATCCTGTTAGTCACATTAGTCACGTTGGAACATGTGGAATTATATTTTTTGGAACCTAAATGAGTTTTCAACCCATACCTAATAAGCGTGTGCGCGTGTTGAAAGAATCATATTCTCTCCACTACGACTATAGAGTGGAAAGAGAGAACTTCCTCAATCATAATCATCTAAATGGATAGTCATGATATATCTTGAACTAGGTAGCATAGGTACAGGTACGGGTACGGGCACGGGACATGGCAAATTTGTAAAAGGTAGGGTATGGGGACATGGCTATATGTATGCATGTTATATATATTTATATGTATTAAAATTAATAATTTACATAAGATCAATATTATTTTTTCATTTACATAAGATTAATATATAAGAAATAGATGTCAAGCGTAGAATATACATTCAAGAAGTGTACGAGGAGTGTTTTAAATTAAAACATGTATTATAAAATTGAGTATAGGCCCGAATAAACATATGCATATATTCAAGAAGTGTCCAAGAGATTCGGGTACAAGTACGGGTACGTGTCAGGTACGGCTTCCTAATTGAAGTACCCAGGTAACATAGATCTTGGATGAAAAGTGAGAATTAGTGCAATTCTTAAGGAATACAATGTTAGTTAGGAATAGATCAATTAAAAATTATTAAATTATGAGCTGATTATGATTAAGGAAGTGCTCTCTCTATTGTGCTGTAGTGTAGAAATCTAAATCCCTGTTGAAAGGTCTACGTTACAACAGGGGAACTGCAAAAGGAAAGTGGACAGATTAAATAGACAGCTAAAGGTAAAAGGCCCAATATGCTGCAACCATCATAAGAATATTAATCAAGAGTACCATTTGAGTACCAATTCATATGAGAGAACTCTTATGCACACCTCTTTTTTTAAGGAAAACAATTCATTGCGAATGATATACTGGTTATTCTTGCAAGGCCAAAGCAGGATTGGTCAGTCCTTACAGCACAAACTGCGCCTGCTATAATGATTATACAAGTCTCATTGAAACTCAAAGCCATGTTGACATTGAAATTAAATGATCCATAAATATGCTCCAATCAGATATCACAGTTATATCGAGTCGGAAAGCTTCTTCAGCATTTTAATGCAACCAATATGTTATGTCATAAGTTGAAATGTGCACTACGACAAGTTTACAGAAACAACCAAGATCGTATTCTTGCACTAAAAAATATGTAATATGAATTACATCGATGCAACACAAATTATCAGCACGAATAGAAGGAATGAGACAGGAGGTCTGGGGAAAAAAATTTAATAGTTGTTTTAGCATATACAAATTTCAACAGACTGCAACTAAATATTGATGCTAGTAACGGAGGAGCGCACCTCAAAAGTAATGACATAGCTCCGGTATATCCCAGTATCGCTTGAAATGCCGAAGAGATTATTACAGCTCCCTGAAGCTCCTTCATTATGTGCTTGAAGTTCTGCAATCAAATACGTAATTGCTAAGCATAACAATAATTCTGTTGAACAAGTAGAAGCTAAAATAAAGGATACCGAGAAGTAAGTTGTTTGGTCCCACAGTAACTTTATTAGGAGTCCTACAAGTTCATTTGACACTCTCTCTCAAAAAATTGATGGTCGTGTAATGGGAAGGGAAGTTAAGGCTAAAGAAGAAAATGCATACATTTCCACTCAATCCCTGGAACTCCGGAGAGTTAATTATTGCTAGCGCCGGAGCAAGATACACGAACGATGGCCCCTGTATCAGTGGCAGCCTCGTCCCAAAGAATGTATGGAGCAATGTAGTCACCCCGAGATGAAGAGAACAGTGGAAACCACTGCTGCAGTATCTTCCTGCATCAATCACACACAAAAAACAGAAAATTCCATAAATTTGCAGTTCAATGCCGCATAAAAGCAAAAAAAAAAAAAATCAAGAATCCCTACAGGAGCGCCGCCCATTGCCGGAACAATTACAAGAGGTATCAGTACCAACGATCCCAATATGGAGAGATAGTGCTGAACTCCATAGAACACAATGGGAACTGCACAAAAGACGAAACTTTTTTTTAAGTAAAAATGCAAACTTTACAAGCAGAAACCCAATAAAAGAAAGAAAGAAAATTCTTTCACCAAGTCCAGGAGTATCTCTGAGCTCATAGTTAATGTGCGACTGCATCGACCCAAAACCCTCATCCTCCTCCTGCACCCCAGCCAAATCCTCCTCCCTCCTCTTCGCGGGGCCCGCGCCGGCGCCGGCCCCGGCCCCGTCGGAGGGATTCCGCCTCCTAACCGGCAGCTCCGCCGCCGGCGCCTTGTTCTCCTCCGCCGCCCCATTGGCCTCCGCCGCAGGCGGAGGAGGAACGGGCAGCGCCTGGGAGCGGCCGGACTCGAGATCCAGCTGAGGGCTAGGGTTTTGGGGCTTGGGGAGAGCAATCTGGCCCGAGTTCAAGCTGGCATTGGACTCGCCGGAGACTCGGCCCTTGAACCCGGTCCTCTTGGCCCACGAGAGAGGCGCGGGGGCGGCGGAGGCGGGAGGAGCTTGATCGGCGGATGGCGGCCACGGACCGGGCCGCGGGCGCCTCGGAGGGTGCTGATCTCTGGCCGCCATTGTTCGCTCAAGGGGAGGCCATTCTAGGGCAAATCCGCAGATCTAGGGTTAGGGTTTTGGGGGGAAGAGTGTGGAAAGTGTTAGTAGAGTGTGAATGAAAAGAAAATTTGATGATGATGATGATGATGTATTGGGAATGAGAGCGTGTTGAGATGATGTGAGCTGTTTTAATTTTAAGAGAGCGATTTCTTTTTTCTTTTTTCTTTTTTTTAATTAATTTTATTTTAACTTTTTTAGTTTTTAGTTAGTTATTAGGAGCCTGTTTTTGATTAGGACAGAAAGGGGATCGGTGACGTGGCAGTATTTGGACAAATCGCACGCTGTGAGGCTCACGCAATATTTACAAGATGTATTTATTTCAAAAATAATTAGAGAACGATGTTTTTATTTCAAAAATTGACTTTTAACGTTCTTTGCATACTTTTGATCGCGGTGGAGGCGCTCCCAAATATCTAACGGCTTGTTCTGCTATGCATATATGACAATTTTCATTCTCATGCTTAGTTGCAATTAGAGAACGAGGTGGGAATAAAAATTCTTTTTATTTTTAATATGAGTAATTATTAAAAATCATGACATATTTAGCTTTTTGCCTACCAACTCATTGAGAATATCTATCCCCACAAAAAGTGGGAATGAAAGGAAAAACTCATTGAAAATGCCTATTCCCACAAAAAAAAAAAAGAGGAATGAATAAAAAGTGAGAATATGAATGAAGGAAAATTGAGAGTGGACATTCTAACTTTCAAAAATATATTGTGTTTAGTATGCATATATGACAAGTCAGAATGAACATTCCATTCTCACCGATTCCTGCTTACCCACTAGGCCTAAGAGTCATTAATCATGCTAAATAAATTACGTTATTAGACATTTTCCTAAAAGAATGAAAATGAAAGATAGGTTTTTTTATTAATCTTTCTCAAAAGACTACCCCTAAAATTAAATTGAAAACTGCATTTGCAAAAATTTCACATTCAGCAGCAATTAAATATTATACCTATAATCGCACTGACCACAGCATTTTCGCAAACAATAGTAGTTACTTTCAATTTTCATAAATAAAATGCACCGGAACGAAATCCAGAATAGGCCTAAGAGTCATTAATCATGCTAAAGAAATTAGGTTACTAAGACATTTTCCTAAAAAATGAAAATGAAAGATAGGTTTTTTATTAATCTTTCTCAAAAGACTACCCCTAAAATTAAATTGAAAACTGCATTTGCAAAATTTTCACATTCAGCAGCAATTAAACATTATATGAGTGCAAAAATAATTCAGTACCTGTATAAACTATAATCACACTGACCACAGCATTTTTGCAAACAATAGTAGTCACTTTCAAATTTCATAAATAAAATGCACCGGAACGAAATCCAGAATAGTACAGTTCACTCCATTGCAAAAACCTTGAAGAGCAAATACTCAATAGCCTGGAGTCAGATTCTTACGCTCATGCCTGATACCAACTCATCATCATACATCTACACTTCAACGGATGTATTTGACTTAATTGAAACACGAGACAGTTGCGTACAAAATGAATGAAGTTAGGCAAAACTTCATATATTTCAACCCACAATATGTACAATGAAAGAATTCGAACTCTAGAAATTTATACAGCTAGTATACAGGTTAAAGGGGGTCAAAACAGCTGCAACAACGAATCAATAAGATTTCATCCCTTATGATTAGTGTTTCCTTGTAAAGAAAGGATGCTGCAAAGCTTCTTGCGCAGTCAACCGTTCTGAAGGTTCATACTTGAGTAGTCCTTTTAACAAATCAAAAAGATCGCCCGCCGAGTGGTCAACATGTTTCATCACCAAGTTCTGTGGTTAAAGGAAAAGAAGCCAAGGATTAATCCTAATTTATCGCATCTTATTGATTAAAAACATTATCGCATCTTTCATGCAAGATAAAGATAACAAATAAAATGTGCACAATACCTGAAGGCGAGCTAACTTTGAAACAGCTTTAATGCTATCCCTGGAACATGCACCTTCTGGCCAATTTAATCGACCTTTTCTGACGTACTTCTCAGCGCGTCGACTATAAATAAAATAATATTTAAAAAAACATCAGAATTAAATAAAACACCCAGTCCATGCTAAAGTTTTTGTTGATACCACAATTCATAGCATGATAAATCTCAACAGCATGTTAACCACCAAACATACTTACTCTGCTCCCCTTAACAAATGTTGTGGCAATGGACCTAAAACCCTTTCCATCATGGCCAAGTGTTCTAAGTTCTCATGGGTCTGGAACAATGTCTCTCCCTGCAGTTATCCAAATATCATACACATCAGCAATTCATGCTTCAATAAATAAAGGATGATCCAAAGAGCACACATATGTCTAGGAGAACTTACCGAACAAAGCTCCATGAGTATACAACCCACACTCCATATATCACAAGGATAACTCCATCCAAGACCTGATAATAACTCGAATTAGTTACATTTTGATCTTTATGGAGAAAGCTCCGCGATTTAATAAAATCAGGAAACTAACAGCTACATAATGAATACAAGCGTAAATCACCCACCCAGAATAACCTCAGGAGCCCGATAATGCCTTGTAGATACAACATAACTATGGTCTTGTCTATCATAGGTTGTGCTGCCAAAATCAATTACCTTGATAGCACTAGATTTGGGTAATCTTACTGAGGAGGAGCCAACCTTAACCAATCAATCGTTAAAACACAATCAGCACACTTCAAGCCCTAGCATGAATTTATTAAGCTACAGAACTTAAGAGATAACTCTAAATAGCAAGACTGAATATGGAGATCTTTCTGTTTAGTTAGATAAAGTCAACATAAACAATCAAAGAACAGAACATAAATCATCCACGCCACCAAGTACCTTGTAGTCGGATACTTTTATGTACTCAGGAGAAACGAAAAGAACGTTCTCAGGCTTCAAGTCGGTATGTATAAGATGCAATTCATGCATAACTGCAAGGATGGGGAAGAGAGAACAAAAAAATAAACAACTTGTTCATACTATACTTGACCAGATCAGCAAAAAAACATTAGGCCATCTCGCACAAAGTGGTGCACAACAGATGACCTAATATTGACATATCTAAACTACCGAAGTACAGCCAAATCCAAGAAACTAGATGTCAGCAAAAAGTACTAAGATGCAGGTAACCTAATCCGCTCACTAGAGCAAATAAAATTCGCAGATGCTGAAAAGCAGTGCTTAAGAATGTTAACCCCCAAACAAATGGGGGAATACTAGGGTCATGAGAGTGTAGACTGAAAATGATAAAAGCTGTGCAAATAGTTTTTACACACATGCGATGGATTCCAAGAGTTGTCTGCCAAGCTCACGAACTAGATCAGTGGGAAACGGGCGATAGCCATTTTTCCGTAGAAAATCATATAAGCTTGGTCCAAGCTTCTCAAATACCTGATGAGATCATTTGAATTCACCCAGACTTAAAACAGGGTCTTGGGGTTAAGTAGGAAATTCACCGCTAATAATTATATACTTACGATATATATATATATATATATATATATATATATATATATATATATATATATATATATATATATATATATATATATATATATATATATATATATATATATATATATATATATATATATATATATATATATATATATATATATATATATATATATATATATATATATATATATATATATATATATATATATATATATATATATATATATATATATATATATATATATATATATATATATATATATATATATATATATATATATATATATATATATATATATATATATATATATATATATATATATATATATATATATATATATATATATATATATATATATATATATATATATATATATATATATATATATATATATATATATATATATATATATATATATATATATATATATATATATATATATATATATATATATATATATATATATATATATATATATATATATATATATATATATATATATATATATATATATATATATATATATATATATATATATATATATATATATATATATATATATATATATATATATATATATATATATATATATATATATATATATATATATATATATATATATATATATATATATATATATATATATATATATATATATATATATATATATATATATATATATATATATATATATATATATATATATATATATATATATATATATATATATATATATATATATATATATATATATATATATATATATATATATATATATATATATATATATATATATATATATATATATATATATATATATATATATATATATATATATATATATATATATATATATATATATATATATATATATATATATATATATATATATATATATATATATATATATATATATATATATATATATATATATATATATATATATATATATATATATATATATATATATATATATATATATATATATATATATATATATATATATATATATATATATATATATATATATATATATATATATATATATATATATATATATATATATATATATATATATATATATATATATATATATATATATATATATATATATATATATATATATATATATATATATATATATATATATATATATATATATATATATATATATATATATATATATATATATATATATATATATATATATATATATATATATATATATATATATATATATATATATATATATATATATATATATATATATATATATATATATATATATATATATATATATATATATATATATATATATATATATATATATATATATATATATATATATATATATATATATATATATATATATATATATATATATATATATATATATATATATATATATATATATATATATATATATATATATATATATATATATATATATATATATATATATATATATATATATATATATATATATATATATATATATATATATATATATATATATATATATATATATATATATATATATATATATATATATATATATATATATATATATATATATATATATATATATATATATATATATATATATATATATATATATATATATATATATATATATATATATATATATATATATATATATATATATATATATATATATATATATATATATATATATATATATATATATATATATATATATATATATATATATATATATATATATATATATATATATATATATATATATATATATATATATATATATATATATATATATATATATATATATATATATATATATATATATATATATATATATATATATATATATATATATATATATATATATATATATATATATATATATATATATATATATATATATATATATATATATATATATATATATATATATATATATATATATATATATATATATATATATATATATATATATATATATATATATATATATATATATATATATATATATATATATATATATATATATATATATATATATATATATATATATATATATATATATATATATATATATATATATATATATATATATATATATATATATATATATATATATATATATATATATATATATATATATATATATATATATATATATATATATATATATATATATATATATATATATATATATATATATATATATATATATATATATATATATATATATATATATATATATATATATATATATATATATATATATATATATATATATATAGGCTATATAACCACTTAAGTGGATAGAGCAAGTCCACCAACTTTTCCTCCCTCCATCTTCTCTTGAGATGTGTAGCATGAACAAATAAAAAAATGAATTCATATCTTGCATGGATCCCTAGGAAAATGGAGGGAGGAAAAGCTGTGCAAATAGTTTTACACACATGCGATGGATTCCAAGAGTTGTCTGCCAAGCTCACGAACTAGATCAGTGGGAAACGGGCGATAGCCATTTTTCCGTAGAAAATCATATAAGCTTGGTCCAAGCTTCTCAAATACCTGATGAGATCATTTGAATTCACCCAGACTTAAAACAGGGTCTTGGGGTTAAGTAGGGAAATTCACCGCGAATAATTATATACTTACGATACAGATATGATTACGATAGTCAAACCAGTTCCGTATTTGTACACAACTGCAAAATAAGTAGCTTACGCATTTATAGCTTATTCCAACAAGAATGATGACAAATTACAAATAAAACAGGTCCAAATAGAGAAAATGACTCACCGACTAACAGAGTTATCTTGCTCCTTCAATCGCTGAAGGACATCAATCTCAATCATAGCATCCTTACGATATTTATCATCGGAACGAACAATCTTGATAGCTACCATCTCTTTTCTTTCCCTATCCCAGCATTCCAATACCTGTCCAAAGGTACCTGGCATATATGGTAGAAGGAATCACGCAATGAACATTTTACTCATTACACACAACAAAAATAAAACTAAGAAATTTACTAGCTAACAAAATGTGAAAGACTTGACACAATAATCAATTTAACATGTTGAAAACTAACCTTCGCCCATTTTGCGGTAGATTTTATCTGCAAGAAAGAAACATAACAAATAAGTAACAAGATAACAATAGCATCCATGAAAATTCAAAGAACCCACTCATGTAAACAATCAGTGTAAACAATCTATAGAAAACCATGATGTAGAAAATAGGTGTTATCCAGACCTGCATCTACACTGTTGGTAGAAAAACTATTTTCGAAGTAAGAATGGGCCATAATTTTCAAAATATTCATGTAAAGAAAACCAGCATTGGCTAGTAACCTAATTGATAAAAACATAACCAAGTTTAAAGACAGCATGCAATAAACAGTTGATATTTTTATTTTGTCTTGGTAAAACTTAAAATCTCTATCTCATCTATTTAATAAAAAGTTTAATTATTCTATGATACTTCAATACATAATAAGATTTTACTCATATGAAGGAGAATTTTACACAAATATCAGCAAGAAAATCATCTATTAAAAGAATATATGTGAAAGCAAACACAACTTTCACTCTGAATCAATTAGCCCATTGCTCCGTTCCTCATATGCACATAAATATATCTTGATTATGATTTTTTTTGTTATAATCTTTACTTCAAATATGAAACTTGCTTCTTTTATGAGCATATATAACACATGAGCAGAAGTAACATAGAAGTCGAGAAAAAAAATAAATCAGGAAAAAATATAATAAGATTCTGAAACAATAATGGTTGAGTATAATTACAGCGAGAAGTTAAATTATCTCCAATTGCAAACATGTAATGACCGTCTTTATCATCTCCTCTCCTAGGAGGGGAGGCATTTCGAGCCAATCCATTCGCATATAAAGAAGATGCCATCGATGATACCAAGCTTGACAAGTCTCCAAGTCCAACCTCTTGCCCATATAACATTCCTATCTGAGCCTACACAGAGCCATCCATTTATTCTTTCCACTCAGTAAAGATAATCATCATCATCTTTTTAACTTCACCCAATAATGGAAGACCAATTTAACTAATTATAAAATAAGTTTGTAGCCGGCATATTATAATACGCCAAATTAATCTCAGAACAAGAATGATATCATATATTTATGATTTTAAAAAAAAAAGCATCAACGACTGCTAGGGTTAAAGACTATGCTGTCGTCACCATATAAAAATCAAACTTTTATCAAACTTGTGAAGAGAAAGGGTCACGGTTATCATTTCAAGACTCCAGATCTAATCAAGCCCATCTGAAAACAATTATTTATCAACAGATTCAACAAATTGTTGATAAATTAGGGCAGATCCTTCCCAGATTCAATTAAAGAACCATCAAGAACTAGGGTAAAACTGACCTAACATCAACTACCGAAATAGACCGGATAAATCTAATTAGTTATCTTAAAATAATCGATCAAGTCAACAAAATCAGGTCGAAACCCAAGATCCAATTGATGAATCATCAAGAACTACTAAAATCCAAGATCATAAATTTTCAAAGAAATAGATTTTTAAAATTACCTGAGGCTGGACGTCCCATCTTGGCCTTTTCCTTGGCCGATGATCGATAAGCGTACTTTGATTCAAGCATTCAATCGCCATGATCGATCGCTAGTAAAAAGATTTGAAGAGAATTGAGAGAGAGAATTTGGGGAAGAACGAAAAGAATTGTTAAAGGCGGTGGTTGGTTGGTGCTCGACCCTTATCGTTTACTTTTTATATGCAAAAATATCTTTTGCACGTGAAACTCACGTGCTACATGCTTGGGTCGGGTCCCCGTTTTCCAAATAAATCGGATTCGACGCCAATCATACTCAGGTGTATGGACTCACTACTTATTTTTTTACTCTTTTATTCTATTCTATGTTTAAGTTTATGTTAAATTTAAGGGGTTTTTAGATATTAATCCATTACATCTTCAATAATTGCATATTAGCCCCTCAAATCTTGAAAATTGCATATTAGTCCTTCAAATCCTATAGGACCATGGTGGGTTTAACGCCTAACCCTGCATCTGCAATCACAAAACTACCCCTCACTCTGATGGTTCAAACCATTTGTGAAGCTCAACTTCGGATTAGGGTTCTTTTTCTTACCATTAGAGAAGAAGAACTCAAGTGGGTCTGGGTTGTTTTAGGTGCATGTAGGGTTTAAACATTAAGAAATGGGTTGGGAAACATAATAGATGGGTAAAACGGTCACTTTCCTCCAACCATTAGATTTAACAAAATATTTTCCCCAATTCTAACGTGATTTAACTTGAAGGACCATTTTGCAAGATCCTATAGCATTTGAGGGACTAATATGCAACTATTGAAGATTTAAGGGACTAAAATCTTGAAAACCCTAAATTTAAAGATTAAATTCATAAAATCACAGACACCTTTAGATTCTTAGGGAAAAAGATATAGCATCCAATATAGATTAGCTGATTATAAACATGGTTCAAGATTGAAAGCAAATAGAAAAGGGACAAAGTTCTTGCAAATGAACCATTCAATTCCACCTTGTCCAAGCCTTCATTCAGACTAATCTTTACACACAATTCTTACCCTAGCCATGACTTGTAAAAAAGAGGATCACAAGTTTAAAACATGCTAATGACAAAAGAGACTTGCTTTCATCAAAAACCAACTCAAGCTACATCACAGTTATTGACAGTATCTAATGGTTACTGGCGTAATGACACCATATCACTAGTTTCAGTGAGAGGAACAATAAACCAAAGATCTCGAACACAAGATCACATCAGAAACAACGATGGTAATTTATTTTTTCATAGAAATGATGCTTACATACTGAAAGGTTTCATAATTACAGATAAAAAAGCCGTAATTTGGCTTTCTGATTGATGTTTTGTTCCTTGCATACAATGAATTTACTTGTGATGCGATAAATTAAGCAGATACAGTATCAAGAAGCATTTTGCCCTTCCACAAAGAGATTTCATCCTCGAGTATCTTGGAGTTCTGCAGGAGAGGGGGAAAAAAGTAAGTCGAGGTTAGTCAGCCTATTGCAAAATGAACAGGAAAAGAAAACATTTTGGCATTAGCTGCTAAAATCTACAGGAAACAAAATCAAAACAATAACAGTTGAGAAATACACAAGAAATAAAACACTTTACGCTGCGACAAGGGCATTGAAATAAGGGTTAATGGCACATACTCCCTGTAGTGCCATTGTACACTTATTACCCCTTAAGTTTGATATAAGCAGATAAACTCCTTAATGAAAAAGTTTTGACTCGTTTACCCGTAGGGGATGCCCGTTTTTGTTATCTGGTAAATAGACCTCATTCAGGAATGTATCTGCCAATATCAAACTTACAGACTCATATGTAGCACAACATGGAGCTATAGGGGATCTATGTGCAATTAGCCCTTGAAATAATTCATGTCAATATCTCAACCTCATAAACAAGATTGCTTTCAAAGAAGTAGCTCAACTCTGGGTCTAAGGGGAAGTCAGGAAATAATAAGCTTACAAGTCTCCCAGTTACCGATTGCAATTGCAATCAGCTGTTTTCGCACTCAAAAGTAGCAGCACAAGAATAAGAAAGTATAAACTTATTCAGTGAGCTACGATGTCTCAGATAACAAAACACATGCATGGTATTGTGAAATAACTAATGCAAATGGTTATAAAGAGGTCAAATGACACTTCCCTTTTAGGTAAAACATACTTTCTTATAGCTGGCTTAACATGCATGATGCACGTCTTCTATAACTTTCGCTTTTGACTTAGTGACCTCGATTGAACTGCTTTCATATCCACGCGCAATTACATACAAACTGAATACTCTGGTTCATTATCCTTAAGTCCTAATCGTTGCATTGATAACATTTAGATAAGATTGCTTTGCATCAATTTTGAATCGTGAAGTAGGTTTATATACCTAAACCTAAGTTCATTCATAACAGTCTTAACCAAACATGGTAGATGGAAGTAATGTTATCGTATCAATTTTCTGACCACCAACTATATTAGATTATATAGAACTTAAGAGATAATTCTCCATATGTTTTCAACATGAGGGGTCATTTTGGATCATAAAGGCTAGTAGGTAAATCTAACAATCGGAGAGATGAGAAAAAAAATCAAGTTGACAATAGTAAGTAAAATGGTCGCAAGTACAAACATTGAAGGAACAAAAAATGAACATAATCCCAGGTTTCGTTCATCTAGCTATTTTCTTGATAGCGTATCTTTCCTGTAATTAATGTTACAGGAAAAATCAAACACTACTAAAATTAATATAGCAAACTCAAACAAAACTAACCGGACAATCAGCAAAGCCTCCAACTTTTTTTCCATGCATAAATGTAATTAATAAAGATCAATAAACTTCAAACAAAGGAAAAGAGACAGAAGAGGTACCAATTGGGCTCAAGCCTCGAGCTAGAAACGCTTTCTAAGCTTCTTCAGTTTGTGCTCCTTCATCTTTCTCTTCTTCACTCTGGCCATTGGATCGGCGAAACACAGGTAGAGAAATTACCATGTCCTTCTTAATACAAATTCTACTTCAACAATAACACATATAATCATCTATCCTTGTTGAGCTCCTCTTTGTACCCAATCGATGCCTTTCGAAGCCTAACTTTATCAACCTCCTTCCCAAGATAATCCAAAATTGTATCCGTAACATGATTTGGCGAGCACCCAGCAGCCAACATTCTTCTCAAATACTTATAAGCATCCTTAACTCTTCCTGCCTTAGCATGAACCTCTATAAGAGTATTATAAGTAACCACATCAGGATTTATCCCACTCTTTATCATCTCTTCAAACAATTGATTCACTTCATCCATCCTCCCCGCTTTCCCTAAAGCATGAATCGAGGTATTATACATCACAATATCGAGATATCCTCCTTTCTTCAGCATCCTATCAAGAACCACGCTCCCGAGATCAGCCTTTCCCATTTTTCCTAACCCTTGGATTATCATATTATAGGTTGCGATATCACCCGAGCAAAGAGTGCTTCCCATATTTTGAAGAACTCCCCATGCCTCTTTCAAATACCCCTTCTTTACAAACGAGCTCAACAAAGAATTGTAGGTGTAGCTCACCGGCTCCCTCCCAAATGAAGTCAATATCTCGAATAACTTGCAGGCGATGCTTAGCTTTCCTTTGGCTAGGAAAATAGACATGTATGTATTGATCATATCGACATCAAAAGATTTGATTCCCTTATCCTGAATCCTCTGTCCTTTACCCACCGAAAACTTATGCGAATCATCGAAAGATTCGAATTTGTTGGCAAGTAGATCTAGATACGGAGATGATGACCACTCATCTTTCACTTCCTCATCAGTATGAACTTCATCGCCATCCTTTATCGGGTATGGATCAACCCAACTCAGAATATCACTCAAACTACCCACTGAAGGGAATATTGGCGTGTAATCCTTCCCCTTATCCTGTGGGCTTCTAAGTGAAGCATCCATCTCCTTCTTCCACCTCAAAACATTTGGCAATATGGTAGTATCTCTAACATGCTTCACTAATCTTTCAGCCGAATCCCATCTCCCATTCTTATGCAATCCTATCAAAAGAGACGTAATCGTGACCAAATCAACAACAAACCCTCTCTCCTCCATCTCCTTCACCAAATCTAGAGCTTCACCCAACCGATCCTCTCTACACAAATGCGAGATCACAACGCTGTAGCTAATCTCATCCACAAACTGCCCTTTCTTTTTCAACCCACAAAACAGCGCATAGCCAGCCGCCGGCCTCCCATTCTTAAACAACCCGTCGATCAATATGTTAAACGAGTAGCTAGAAGCACGAACCCCCTCCGAAACCATCTTCTCAAACATCTTACAAGCCTCACTCAGCTTCCTAACCTTAAGAAACCCATCCAACATATTGTTACAGACCACGGTGTCCGCCTTCACGCCGTTATACTCCATCTCCCTAAAAACCCGACTCGCCTCCTCCATCAGGTGCGTCCTCGCGCACCCCTGGACCAGACCCCGATACGTGTACTTATCCGGCTCGTGCCCGGAGCCCTTCATTTCGTCGAACACCCTGAGCGCGTCCCGGACCCTCCCGTTACAGCACAACGCGCCGATCAGGGAATTATACGTGCAGACGTCCGGGGGCACCCTCTCCTTCATCCGCCTGAAGAGCCCGAGAGCGACGTCCAGCCGGCCCCACGAGCCGAAGGCGCGGATGGAGAGGTTGTAGCTCCTGCGGTCGAAGGGGAAGCCCCTCCGGGACAATTCGGCAAACAGGTGGCGGAACTCGTCGGACGAGCCCGCCCTGTGGAGGGCGGAGAGCAGGCGGTGGCAGGTGAAGGGGGTCTGCGTGTCCGGGGTCTTGCGGAAGAGGGAGGCGGCGAGGAGGAGGTGGGGTCAAGGTGGAGGGAGGGAGGGAGGGAGGGAGGGAGGGAGGGAGGGAGGGAGGGAGGGAGGGAGGGAGGGAGGGAGGGAGGGAGGGAGGGAGGGAGGGAGGGAGGGAGGGAGGGAGGGAGGGAGGGAGGGAGGGAGGGAGGGAGGGAGGGAGGGAGGGAGGGAGGGAGGGAGGGAGGGAGGGAGGGAGGGAGGGAGGGAGGGAGGGAGGGAGGGAGGGTGGAGGAGGAGGAGAGGAAGGAAAAAAAAGGGGGGAGAATTTTGAAATCTGCGATTTTATCGGAGACAAATATAATACATCAATACTTTAAAGTTTCAAATGTTGGAGTATTAGAACAATGAAGCAAGAATGATAATATTTCTTTTTTATGGGTAATTAATAAGCAATCAAGGTATTATTTTAAAATTTTGATTTCTGCTTAAGTGGAACTTCTGCAATGATATGGGTAATTAATAAGCAATCAAGGTATTATTTTAAAATTTTGATTTCTGCTTAAGTGGAACTTCTGCATCTCATTGAGAATGCTCATTTCCACATAAAATGTAATGAACAAGAAGTGAAAATGAACATTCTGGCTTCTAAAAAAGTTACGTGTTTGGTGCCATATGAAAGAGAGGTGGGAACGAGCATTCTGTTCCCGTGTACCAAACGAGGCTTCAATGTTGATGTATATTATAAATTTCAATGCTGAAATATGAGAACAACCATGCTCGTAATAATCATGTTGTTCAAACTCCTGCGAGCTGAAATACTCTTCTGCAATTCTCCAATTCTAACAACATTCAAACAAGAACCTAGGGATTCACCATAAATAATTCCTCGGTCCATCTTTGCTCAGTTCTCCCTTCTCATTTAGCTGCCAAATTCTTTTGTAAGTTAACCAAAATTCTCAATAATCACAAACTGAACAGGGTTATCCAAAGAATGCCAATCCAATGACATTACAAGAGGATATCCTGATAAAACTATTGAAAATCACATCAAAATCAAAACCCAAAGCACACTGATGACAACTTTCCCCTCATACACTGTATCAGGAAATCTACCACTTAATTCAAAAGGAAGAACAACAAAATTGTTGCATGATTTATTGAACCTCAAATATGTAAGATGAACAATAAGCTACTCCCCAAAAAAAAAAAAGTGAGAAAATATGTCACTAACAAGCATCAAACCAAAAAATTTGCTTTTGTCATCCCTCAACTCTCTTTAATGCTATTCATTACACAATCAAAACAAAACATTGACATTGGATGATGACATACAGAAGCATCCACTTCAAGAATGATATTTCTTGCAGAAGTTGATTCGCAATGCAAAGAGTCCTCCATTGTTGAACCGTATCATAGCTGTCATAGAAAATAGCATATGCTTGTCAAGAATATTACTGAAGATTGAGCATTATAAGAGAATCATGAAAGATCTTATATGAACTCATTTATTGAAACCATGTGGCTTTCATCTAACAAATTTAACTTTGTTTTATATAAAGAAAATTCAATTGCCACTCCATAACAGAAGCATGCTTCAATGACAATCCAAACTGGAAAAAAGCAATTTTAATTTAGTCTTAGGGCTCGTTCTTACTGAAATATAACATATGAAATGACCAAGTAATTGATATCCTATACTAAAAATAAAATTTAGAAAAAAAAGAAATTGCAGCTTCTACACCAGTTGAGTCTAGTCCTCTACCACCATTATGATGAACATAAATTATCATTGTTTTTATCTTTAAATTAGTGTGTCCTAGACCTACCTGACTAACTAAGCATGTGCCAGGATGAAAAAATTATCCTAAAACAGTTTTTTATTATGAGTTTAATGACGTGTAAAAGAAACCGAGAAACTGACCCCTTCCCTACTCATAGGTGGATATCTGCGAGCAAAAAAAGCCCAGAAACAGTACTTCAACAAATTTACTTTTCCTTGAGCAAACCTTGCTAATACATTGATTTGAGACACACGTTTCCTTGAAATGCAATAATGGGGATCAAGTGATGGTTAATTCTCAATCAGGTACGAAATATACACGCATCAATTACTATCCAGCAAGTGTTCAATCAGCAGCTAGATTATCATTTATCACTAAATAATGAAAATTTGCAGGCGCAGTGATGATGGCATTACGATATTTACCAAGTTACCAACTATCTACTTAGTTTCCAAAGGATAAAGCACAAAATCCTAGCAAGCACAAAACCCATAAAACTATCCATTTAGTTTCCAGGGTCTCTTTAGAAAACATCTTTCAAGTGGTTCTCATCCTGTCTTAAGCAGTCTGCTTCGTTCTGTTCGGGATCTCGCACATGTAATGGAGAAAAAACACAAGCCCCCTTTCATCGCTAATTACAGGACAAGGATGCCAGAAAATTTGTTTGAGAATACTAATAGGATGATAGAGAATTGAGATTAATTCACAATACAAGGATCACAAGTTATCTGACCAAGGTTTAGAATAAAGCAAACAAGAATTCCTACTGATGTTAACACCATAAAAAAGCCAGTTTGAGCTTGATACCTATCTGACCCATATTCTGAAACTTGGCACAACTTGAATCCAACTTTTTCTTCTCATACTTAGATAAATATACGAGTTACTTAACATTGTACATGTGCAACATGCTAGCTCACCTAGAAGATAGGTTGTCTCAATGGCACATAATGCATAAGCTTCAGAAGTTACATTTCAAGAGCAGATTACTCAGCCGAGCCAAGTTGAACAGTTACAGGAATCAAAATGAGTAAATCAAGACTACATGTTATCTAAAAGCATCAAACAATTACTTTGTCAATGGATGTGTCTCCCAGTTAGGATCATTACTGTATACTAATAGAAAGATGAAATATGCAACTATGTATGTTACTAATTCCAATTGAAGGACATAGATTAACATGAAGTAGAACACTCCATAACGGGTTTCCGCATGTTTATGTATGTGATACTATTTGTACATGAGACATAAAATATGGTGATATACGTCACATATTCATACTTAATCCACAAATTGGCACATGGTCAATTATGTATTGAGTTATCAAGGACTATTACTATATAGGTCTACATAACAGTTAAATGAAATTGGCACAATTGGAATATGCAAACAAGAAAAAAACATCACAGAAAAAGTACAACAATATTGTGTATGGACCAAGCACACAAGAACACAAGATTTCTTTCCAAGTAGCTTTGACCCTGGGTCTAAGGGAAAGTGAGAAAATAGGAAGCATCCAAGTCGCCAACTTATTGATTGCCCCAAACAACCTGTTGTAATATGCTGTGTTGGCACTCAAAAAAGTATAGAGGAAGAATAATAAACTATCTAATTATTTAATGAGCTAAGGTACAGGATGAATTCGATAACGAAAACACATACACAGTACCATGGATAAAACAATGCAAATAAAGATAACTATTAAAACATGAGACCAAATGACATTACCGTTTTAGGTAATACATGTTTCTATTATATGGATTTATGTGGATGTGATCAAATATATGCTTTTGGCTTTGCAAGTGTTATCAAAGGCGCGTGCCACATGCGCCATTGCAGCGGCGAAGCTCCTCGCATTTGATGCGGCATCGCCTCGCAAGCGCCTTGGGCGAAGACGTTTGCACAGGGTGCAAGCAAGACATAGCCTCACATGTTTTTATTAATCTAGTCTTTATACCCAATAAATCATATCCCAAAAAGAAAAATAAAGTCATTAGGCCCTTTTAGTAGCCCGATTGAGCGCCCTAATACGTTCTCGCTTACTATTTGATTTTGCTTCGATATTGGTCTTGATTTTACTTCCGATTTGGAAAATTATGATCTTCGCTACTAGACTACTATGTTGGGTGGGTTAGTATTATGAATTAAAACATTATTTGTGATTTAGAAGTAGCTATTATTTTCCTTGACATACTTTTTAATGAAAATTCATAAGCATGTTCTTTCACGCTTGACTATAAAAATTTTGTGTGCAGTGTTTGCCTTGCTTCACTCAAACGCGCATAGCATTGAGCCTTGCCCATGTGCGCGTTAAGGGACTTTGCACCCCGCATTGCGCCCCGCGCGTTGACAACACTGTTAGCAACCTCGATTAAACTGCTTGACATATGCATGTATAATTTACACACAAACTGAGAATCTCTGATTTACTATCCTTAAGTCATAACATCTGCATTGGTATTATTTATAAAATTATACATGAGTGTTTTGCATGAGCTTTGGATCGTGAAGGAGGTTTATACCTAATGTTTATCCAGAGCAGTCAGTCTTAGGCAAACAAGGTAGATGGAAGATGTTATTTTATCAATGATTATTTGAATGCCAACTACATTTTGGAGATTTTCACTCAAAAAAATAATAAAGTAAAAAAACTATATTTTGGAGTCATATAAATATGCCTTAACAGATAATTCTTTACATGATTTCCAAATGAGGAATCATTTGGGATCATAAAGGTTCGGACTAACTCCAGAAAATGGGAGACGAAAAAACATCAAGTGATATTAGTGAAGTTATGGGCATATGTACAACCATTAAAGGTAAATTAGTGAAGTTATGGGCATATGTACAGAATCCTAGGTTTTGATCGTCCAGCAATTTTCTTTACAGTACTGTCCTAAGCCTGCTCTTCATAAACCAAAGACGAGTTCTAATTACCCAGAACATGACAAAACTAACGAATCCATAGGCAAATCCAAACATCAAATTCTCTTTAAAAAAATGTATTGTCACAGAAGTTTACACTTGTCCAACTGGACATACCAAGTCTTGCAACAGCATGGTTTTATATCAATTACAAGATAGGAATGTGTATGATCAAGATTGTTTATATCAGGTTAAGGTAGACATAATTCCCATTATGTGAAGGAAACCATCACTCAAATGTCAAACTAGAAGCATCCAACTTTTATATGAAAACTGGGTTTCAATATTACCATGCCCTTTGCAGAAAAATTACTACTTCATTCAAGTAACATCGAAAAACAAACTAATTGACTTGTAATATGGCTCTGCAATCAACAAAGATCACAACTTTAGTTTACATGTATCAATGCAACTTCATAAAGATCAACACAATAAGCAAACAATCATATAACCCAAAAACAACAGCTAAATATACCAATTGGGGCTCAAGCTTTGCGCCTGAGACGCTTCCTGAGCTTCTTCAGCTTGTGCTTGTTCATCTTCTTCTTCCTCTTCTTCTTCACACTATCAGCCCACACCGAAGGCCCATCACCATCATCAGAGCCCATCTCTCCGTCGGATCGGAGAAGCCCATTTACAGAAATCGGGTCCAAGTTGAAGCAATGGGGGAAAGATGGGTAAAAGGTCAAACTAGGGTTAGGGTTAGGGTTTGGGCTTGGGCTTGGGTTTTGGTGGAGAAATGGGGAGGTTGGAGGAATTGGGAGTTGGGTTTTGTTGAGGGACGTGAGGATTCGAAGTGGAGGAGATGGCAAGGGTTTTTTGAGGAGTTTTTGAAGGAATGAGGCCGCCATTGATTTTCAGCAGAAAGAGAGAGAGAGAGAGAGTGAAAGAAGAAAGAGAGGAGGTAAAGGGCTTTAGGGCTCCAGAATTTTGGGCTGGATTTGAACGCTTGACAGTATACAAGTGACTGGGCCATATCCAAGCCCAAATTCAATACACAAAGTCAAACATGTTTCTTTTCGTTCTTTTTCTTTTTTTTTTCCCCTTTTTGTTTCTTTTATGAAAAAAAAAAGACTCTAGGACACTCGCCATATCATATGGAGAAGAAAGATAGAGCCGTATTTGTGGCATCAAACGGTTTGATAATTAAGAGGAAAATTCAACAAGCAACTCATGTTTCATTATGTAACACCAACTGTTGTGCGCGGCGGAAATTTCGGAAGCACCTCTGCCGAACAATGACCACAACAAGAGAGCTAGATCGCAATAAGAATTCTCGTCTCACCAAGGAACAAGAATCAAGCAAATATCTCAACAAAGTGGGATATTTACTCTTCCTCTCATCGCTTCTGGGATCGACTGTCGAGGAACCTAAAAGCTATTACAAATCAAATTAACAGCAAAAACACCAATTTTACGTGGTTCGGCAAGTTGCCTACGTCCACGGGGCAAGGAGGAGGAGATCTACTATTAGAGAGAAAGAGAATACAAATAGGATACAAATCTCACACCAAAACCCTAAAACAAAACTCTCTAAACCCTCACAAATATCTCTCTCAAATGACGGCCAAAACCCTAACCTCACCTAATTTTACGTACTTGTTTTCCATCCCTATTTATAGGGTATACAGTTCGAAAACATGTGCGGATGCGGGGGCCACGCGTGAAAAAACGCGTTTGAGGGAAAAGTTTGCGGATGTGGGGGCCACAACCACGAGAAAACGCGTTTGAGAAAACGCGTTGCCTCGTGGTCTCGTGGTTGTGGTCCCCACATGATCACGAGACTCACAATTCTCCACCTCGCTAAGTTTCTCCCAAAACCGAGCCGACACCAAAGCAACCAAATATCCCACTTGTTGCGTCCGGGCGAAGTAGAATAAATCTACGACAACGGACTCAATCCACAACAAGTCGGAACCCAACCGATTGTTCAAACAATCTCTCCCCATCAAAACCAACACCGGTGCATCATAAAGGCGCCACGTATCCTCTTGCCCAAGGAATCAAGCCTTGCGTAGTTCACTCAAATGGCCGCCAACGGCCTCAACAATCACGAATGTGCAACAAGTCTGCAATGATCAAACTTGTTGCTCGGAACCACCTTTGTGAGCATATCCGCGGATTATCCTTCGTGTGGACCTTCACAATCTCCACATCACCATCTTCAAGAACATCTCGAACGGTGATAACGAACGCCAATGTGCTTCGCCCTCGCATGAAGAGCCGGTTCTCCAGAAAATGGGAGACTAAAAACATCAAGTGATATTAGTGAAGTTATGGGCATATGTACAACCATTAAAGGTAAATTAGTGAAGTTATGGGCATATGTACAACCATTAAAGGTAAATTAGTGAAGTTATGGGCATATGTACAACCATTAAAGGTAAATTAGTGAAGTTATGGGCATATGTACAACCATTAAAGGTAAATTAGTGAAGTTATGGGCATATGTACAACCATTAAAGGTAAATTAGTGAAGTTATGGGCATATGTACAACCATTAAAGGTAAATTAGTGAAGTTATGGGCATATGTACAACCATTAAAGGTAAATTAGTGAAGTTATGGGCATATGTACAACCATTAAAGGTAAATTAGTGAAGTTATGGGCATATGTACAACCATTAAAGGTAAATTAGTGAAGTTATGGGCATATGTACAACCATTAAAGGTAAATTAGTGAAGTTATGGGCATATGTACAACCATTAAAGGTAAATTAGTGAAGTTATGGGCATATGTACAACCATTAAAGGTAAATTAGTGAAGTTATGGGCATATGTACAACCATTAAAGGTAAATTAGTGAAGTTATGGGCATATGTACAACCATTAAAGGTAAATTAGTGAAGTTATGGGCATATGTACAACCATTAAAGGTAAATTAGTGAAGTTATGGGCATATGTACAACCATTAAAGGTAAATTAGTGAAGTTATGGGCATATGTACAACCATTAAAGGTAAATTAGTGAAGTTATGGGCATATGTACAACCATTAAAGGTAAATTAGTGAAGTTATGGGCATATGTACAACCATTAAAGGTAAATTAGTGAAGTTATGGGCATATGTACAGAATCCTAGGTTTTGATCGTCCAGCAATTTTCTTTACAGTACTGTCCTAAGCCTGCTCTTCATAAACCAAAGACGAGTTCTAATTACCCAGAACATGACAAAACTAACGAATCCATAGGCAAATCCAAACATCAAATTCTCTTTAAAAAAATGTATTGTCACAGAAGTTTACACTTGTCCAACTGGACATACCAAGTCTTGCAACAGCATGGTTTTATATCAATTACAAGATAGGAATGTGTATGATCAAGATTGTTTATATCAGGTTAAGGTAGACATAATTCCCATTATGTGAAGGAAACCATCACTCAAATGTCAAACTAGAAGCATCCAACTTTTATATGAAAACTGGGTTTCAATATTACCATGCCCTTTGCAGAAAAATTACTACTTCATTCAAGTAACATCGAAAAACAAACTAATTGACTTGTAATATGGCTCTGCAATCAACAAAGATCACAACTTTAGTTTACATGTATCAATGCAACTTCATAAAGATCAACACAATAAGCAAACAATCATATAACCCAAAAACAACAGCTAAATATACCAATTGGGGCTCAAGCTTTGCGCCTGAGACGCTTCCTGAGCTTCTTCAGCTTGTGCTTGTTCATCTTCTTCTTCCTCTTCTTCTTCACACTATCAGCCCACACCGAAGGCCCATCACCATCATCAGAGCCCATCTCTCCGTCGGATCGGAGAAGCCCATTTACAGAAATCGGGTCCAAGTTGAAGCAATGGGGAAAGATGGGTAAAAGGTCAAACTAGGGTTAGGGTTTGGGCTTGGGCTTGGGTTTTGGTGGAGAAATGGGGAGGTTGGAGGAATTGGGAGTTGGGTTTTGTTGAGGGACGTGAGGATTCGAAGTGGAGGAGATGGCAAGGGTTTTTTGAGGAGTTTTTGAAGGAATGAGGCCGCCATTGATTTTCAGCAGAAAGAGAGAGAGAGAGAGAGTGAAAGAAGAAAGAGAGGAGGTAAAGGGCTTTAGGGCTCCAGAATTTTGGGCTGGATTTGAACGCTTGACAGTATACAAGTGACTGGGCCATATCCAAGCCCAAATTCAATACACAAAGTCAAACATGTTTCTTTTCGTTCTTTTTCTTTTTTTTTTCCCCTTTTTGTTTCTTTTATGAAAAAAAAAAGACTCTAGGACACTCGCCATATCATATGGAGAAGAAAGATAGAGCCGTATTTGTGGCATCAAACGGTTTGATAATTAAGAGGAAAATTCAACAAGCAACTCATGTTTCATTATGTAACACCAACTGTTGTGCGCGGCGGAAATTTCGGCAGCACCTCTGCCGAACAATGACCACAACAAGAGAGCTAGATCGCAATAAGAATTCTCGTCTCACCAAGGAAACAAGAATCTGAAGCAAATATCTCAACAAAGTGGGATATTTACTCTTCCTCTCATCGCTTCTAGGATCGACTGTCGAGGAACCTAAAAGCTATTACAAATCAAATTAACAGCAAAAACACCAATTTTACGTGGTTCGGCAAGTTGCCTACGTCCACGGGGCAAGGAGGAGGAGATCTACTATTAGAGAGAAAGAGAATACAAATAGGATACAAATCTCACACCAAAACCCTAAAACAAAACTCTCTAAACCCTCACAAATATCTCTCTCAAATGACGGCTCAAAACCCTAACCTCAGCCCTAATTTTCGGCCACTGTTTTCCATCCCTATTTATAGGGTATACAGTTCGAAAACATGTGCGGATGCGGGGGCCACGCGTGAAAAAACGCGTTTGAGGGAAAAGTTTGCGGATGTGGGGGCCACAACCACGAGAAAACGCGTTTGAGAAAACGCGTTGCCTCGTGGTCTCGTGGTTGTGGTCCCCACATGATCACGAGACTCACAATTCTCCACCTCGGCGAAGTTTCTCCCAAAAACTGAGCCGACACCAAAGCAACCAAATATCCCACTTGTTGCGTCCAGGACGAAGTAGAATAAATCTACGACAACGGACTCAATCCACAACAAGTCGGGAACCCAACCGATTGTTCAAACAATCTCCTCCCCATCAAAACCAACACCGGCTGCATCATAAAGACTGCCTACGTATCCTCTTGCCCAAGGAATCAAGCCTTGCGTAGTTCACTCAAATGGCCGCCAACGGCCTCAACAATCACGAATGTGCAACAAGTCTCTGCAATGATCAAACTTGTTGCTCGGAACCACCTTTGTGAGCATATCTGCCGGATTATCCTTCGTGTGGACCTTCACAATCTCCACATCACCATCTTCAAGAACATCTCGAACGAAGTGATAACGAACGTCAATGTGCTTCGTCCTCGCATGAAGAGCCTGGTTCTTCGCCAAATAGATAGCACTCATGCTATCACAATGAATGGTGACGGATTGTTGCGATATACCAAGTTCCTCCAAAGTCCTCGGCCAAATTGCCTCCTTCACGACCTCCGTAATTGCCATATACTCGCCTCCGTCGTAGACAAAGCAGCCGTAGGCGCAAGGTGCATCTCCAACACACCGCAAGACGGGTCAAAGTGAACACATACCGTCAGACCGGCGTTTATCCAAATCCCGGCATAATCCGAATCAACATAACCAACGCACAACTGCCCACCTGTAGTGTCCCGTTCATACACCAAACCAACATTGAGCGTACCTCGAATGTACCTCAAAATCCATTTCACGGCGTTCCAATGACCCACTCCTGGATCGTGCATGTATCTCGAAACCATGCTCACCGCTGTGACAAATCTGGTCTCGTACATACCATTGCGTACATCAAGCTTCCAATCTGGCCGATATGGAGTCTTCGACATCAACTCTCGATCTTCAACCGTCTTCGTGAAAGGTCGGTGAAAGCTTCAAATGGGCTCCTAATGGTACACCGATCGGCCAGATCCATGCTAACATGGAACCGCTGTAGAACCTTCTTCAAATAAGCCATCTGTGTCAAACAAATTTTGCCCTTCTTCTTGTCTCTGCCGATCTCCATCCCCAAAATGCGCTTAGCCTCACCCAAATCCTTCATCTCAAACTCCTTTGAAAGCTGTGCCTTCAATTCATTTATAGCAGACCTGGAAATAGAGGCAACCAACATGTCATCGACATATAATAACAAATAGATATACGCACCTCCTTTCAACTTGCGAAAATATACGCAAGGATCAAACCGCTCGAAAGTGTACGAATGACCAAGCATAAAACCATCGAATCGCCTATACCAGCGGTCGGCGCTTCAAACCATATAGCGATTTCTTTAGTCGCAAACCAATTTTTCTTTCCCTACAGCTCGGAATCCCAATGGCTGAGTCATATAGATTTCTTCATCAAGATCACCATGAAGAAATGCTGTCTTCACATCCAACTGATCTAATTCCAATCCATACTGTGCCACCAATGCTAGCAAAATCCGAATCGACGAATGCTTCACCACCGGAGAGAAGACCTCATTATAATCAATACCTTCCTCCTGCATAGCCCTTCGCGAACCAACCTAGCTTTGAACCTCAATGGAGTGCCTTCAATGCCCTCCTTCTTAGTGTATACCCACTTGCAACCAATTGCCTTCCGCCCTTTGGAAGCTCAACAAGCTCCCATGTATCGTTCTTGTGAAGAGACTCCATCTCTTCCCCGCATAGCTACCGCCACGAATCACCTCCGAACTCGCTCGGCCTCTCGAATGTAGTAGGTATCATCTCATCGATACTCTCCACCGAAGTGCATATGCAAGCGTGTCGACATACCGTCTTTGGCATATGTATGTTTCTCCTCGTCTCCGAACCGCAATAGAATCCGAACTCGAACCGCCGGTCCTCGATCCCGCACATCGTACTCATATCCTCCGTGTCACCGTCGTGCTCGCCTGGCGTCACCTCAGTCGGCACTCTAATGGATATTGTACCATCTGGATAATGTGGAGCTGCATCGATCTCCACCACCTGTGATATCTCCTTTGTCGGGTCACTCTCCACCTGATGAGAGTTGGGAAGCTTCAAGATAGAAGCCTCATCAAATGTGACGTCTCTACTCAGCACAATCTTCTTATCAACTGGATCCCATAGCTTGTATCCTTTGACACCGCGCTTGAATCCTACAAATATGGCCTTCCTAGCTCGCGGTTCCAATTTATCTGTTCTCACATGATAAAATGCAGGGCACCCAAATACCTTGAGCTGGTCATAATCTCGTGCTGGCTCTCCTGACCACTTCTCCATAGGGGTCTTTCCCCCTATCGCAGATGAAGGCAGCCTGTTGATGAGGTGGCTCGCATATGTAAGTGCCTCAGCCCAAAAGATCTTCTCCAAACCACTATGCCAATAAACATCGAATCTTCTCCAAAGAAAGACCGATTCAATCTCTCTCGCCACCCCATTTCTTTGCGGTGTATGACTAACCGTGAAGTGTCTCTATGCCCTCGTCTCGACATAGGCTGGCGAAGGGGTCTAAAGTGTACTCACCACCGTTGTCGGATCTCAACGCCTTGATCTTTCTCGGTCTGCGGTTCTAATCTCTTCTTCCACTCCACGAATATATCTAGGACTTCACTCTTCTTCGTCATGGTGTACACCCAACATCGCCTAGAATAGTCATCAACAAATGTGACGAACCAATGTCTACCACCAAGTGATGCCGTCTTGGTGGGACCCCAAACGCTCAGGTGCACGTAGTCCGAATACCCTTTGTCTGATGGATGGCTGTTCCGAACTTCACTTTTGTCTGCTTGCCAAGAACACAATGCTCACAGAACTCAACTTTTCCACTCTTGGCTCCCTTTAATAGCCCCTGCTTGCATAACAACTGCAGTGACCTTTCACCTGTGTGCCCTAACCTATAGTGCCAAAGCACGCTCTGTCGCCTCACGAAATAAGCGGAAACAGCGTGGCCAATCTCGGTGCTTCCATTCAGATAGTATAAATTTCGATTGCGGACTCCCTTCATCACCACCAAAGATCCTTTAGTAACCTTCCCTACACCGTTTTTGAAAGTCACATTGAATCCCTTCGCCTCCAAAGCTCCAACTGAGATAAGATTTTTCTTCAGCTGAGGAACAAATCTCACCTCTTTCAACTCACGGACTACTCCATCGTGCATCCTAATCCGTACAGTACCTATCCCACAAATGCCACAGGGTTGATCATTTCCCATGACAACAACACCCCCGTCGACTTTCTCAAAAGATGCAAACCAGTCTCGCCTAGGGGTCACATGATAAGTAGCCGAATCAAGCATCCAATCGATGCTTCCACATGATTCACCTCCGGAGTAATCAATAGAGAATAGCACGAATCGTCGGAATCATCGCCTTTAGCAATATTCACCTCATTGGCCTTCGGGCCATTTTTCTTGCCATTTTCTTTCTCCTTGAGCTTTGGACAATCTTTCTTCCAATGTCCCTGCTCTTTGCAGAATGCACATTGGTTCTTTGACAATTGGTGGCGCCTTCTTGACTTTGACCTCCCTCTATTGCCACCTTTCGGATATGGGCTTCTACCTCTCGTCGACAAGGCCTCGCCTGAAGTACTCGCACGGGAAGTCTCCTTGTCCTTCCTCCTCAAATCATGGTTGGTCAATGCGTTAGTAACTTCACTATAGCTGATAGAAGTACGTCCGTTCAACAAAGTGAGTACAAAGGTGTCATACTCCTCATCAGGTAAGGAGCCCAATAAAATAACTGCCTTGTACTCATCCGTTATCTTCTCATCAACATTTGCCAAGTCGGACAACAACTTAGTATAGTTGTTCACATGAGCCGCTAGTGAGGTGCTTCCGGACATCCGAAACACGAAGAGTCTTCGCGCAAGTGCAACTTTGTTCTCAACACTCTTCGCGAGATACTTATTGTTGAGAATTTTCCACATCTTCATTGCACGCCACCCCAATCACATCATATTTCAACTTGCTCCAAACAGACCCGATCACCCCACACGCTGCTCCTATTCATCTTATCCCATACCTCCTCTTCATATTTAGGTGGCCTCTCTTGGACCATGATGGTCTCCTCCAAATTTTGAGCATTGAGCATCACATGCGTCGCTCATCCACAAACCAAAGTTGATTTTGCCGTCAGACTTCACCACATTAATTTTGGTGTTCAAAACCAACTTGCATTTGTATTGTACTCGCCTTTGACTTGCTGCTTTCACCTTCTTCTCCCATTGTAAACTAACTCCAAATTGTAGAGAAAGAACAATTTTGATAGGATTAAAAATCACCCAACTGAACCTTAGATCGGATTCCAAATAGATTTCCTAATCACACGAGGAAAGTGAAATCTCCAACGGCAACTCCTAATGCTATCTCCACCGAAGCCGAGAACTCCAAGAACTAAGCTTCACACAAGAATCTTCCTCCACCAAACTTCAAACCCTAGATCTGAAATCTGGGCTCTGATACCACTTGTTGTGCTGGCGGAATTTCTACAGACTCTCACAACAATGACCACAACAAGAGAGCTAGATCGCATAAGAATTCTCGCCTCACCAAGGAAACAAGAATCAAGCAAATATCTCAACAAAGTGGGATATTTACTCTTCCTCTCATCGCTTCTAGGATCGACTGTCGAGGAACCTAAAAGCTATTACAAATCAAATTAACAAAGAAAACACCAATTTTACGTGGTTCGCAAGTTGCCTACGCCCACGGCAAGGAGGAGGAGATCTACTATTAGAGAAAGAGAATACAAATAGATACAAATCTCACACCAAAACCCTAAAACAAAACTCTCTAAACCCTCACAAATATCTCTCTCAAATGACGGCTCAAAACCCTAACCTCAGCCCTAATTTTCGGCCACTGTTTTCCATCCCTATTTATAGGGTATACAGTTCGAAAACATGTGCGGATGCGGGGGCCACGCGTGAGAAAACGCGTTTGAGGGAAAAGTTTGCGGATGTGGGGGCCACAACCACGAGAAAACGCGTTTGAGAAAACGCGTTGCCTCGTGGTCTCGTGGTTGTGGTCCCCACATGATCACGAGACTCACACCAACTGCATGATAGATATGTGTCAGTTCATTCTTTTTTTTTTCTATATGATATTCTATAGATGGCTTTTTTGTAGATTTTGTCCCCGTTATTCACGGATAATTTTAGGAAACTATCATGAACATTGTAGGTTTTACTTGAAAACCTATAGTGAACCATCATCGACGTGGTTGTGGCCTTTCCCGGTCTATCCTCAATTGCCGCTACTTCTCAATCCCCAGTTAGATTTTACGAAAAACACTAATGTGTATTATAATATCAACATTTGGAAATATATTTCATTTACCAATTATTTGGTGAATAATTTCATAAACACTGAGAAAAACATGCATATAAATTTAACTATCCTGATTGAATTTAGATATCCAACAATATCCAATGCATTTAGATGTGGACTTGTCAAATCACGCTCTACCTTCTATTAACTACAACAGAGAGAGAAGGAAATCAAGCTATTTTTTTCTCTCTCACTTCAACACACATAAATACCAAATTAATTTCTTTTCATTATTGTCCCAATATCATACTTCTTCCTTTTTCAACTATTTTATTGCCTAATCATTTTGCATAATCATTCCATCACAAGAAAAAGAAAACATGTAATAGTAAGACAGAGAGGTCCAATCAAAATACAAGAACGATCCTCCCAAAATACATACTGTCTTCGATAAACGATCAATCAAATAATACACATTTCACATATAATCATACCAAATACAATATATATTTATAGAATTATAGCAGCTATAAGTACATAACACCACAATTAAAGCTGCACCCTTGACAAATTATTATCATTACAAATCATCAAATTTTTATTAATTTAAAAGAACATATATCCAGCACCAGCAGCTGCAGCAGCGACGGAGACCGCGGCGGCCGCTGACGTGGCGGTCGCGCTCGACGGGCTCGACGCGTCGGAGTCGCGAGCCCCGTATTCTTCGGCCTTGGCCGGGCTCCCGAGGGCAGCATCATTGTTCACGTCGGAGTCGTCGATCGCGTTCGACGGAGCGTCAGCTAGGCTATCGGCCATCCCTGGTGACTGAGCGAATGGTGTCAGCACCGCCGGAAGATCACTGCCGGCGGGAGCGGCGGCTGCCTTGTCCCCGGCGGGAGCGGCTTTGTCGCCTGAGGGGGCGGCCTTGCCTCCGGCGGGTGCGGCCTTATCACCGGCCGGGGCGGCTTTATCGTCGGCAGAGACGGCGGCGATGGCGATGAGGAGGAGGAGGAGGGCGAGGATCGAGATACGAGGGACGGCCATTTTCTCGATTAGGGTTAGAGTTAGGATTTAGGAGGATGAAGGAGTTGGTGAGGAGGAGGGATTTTATAAGACAGTTATTGGCGGTTATAACCGTTCGATGTTTTATCGTCCACTAAATAATTAACGGTTAATATTATTTAAAAATTTTGTAATAAAAGAAGTTAAAAGTGAGAATGAGAGGACGTAAATTCATGGAGAGTATTTTGGTCCGTTTTATGCGGCCAGAGACTTGGTTTTTTATTGACTAGTAATTTAAAGGCTTTCAGGTTGAATCTGGTTTCAAGGATGGTTTTTTATTGGCTAGTAATTAAATTTTTTTTGTGGTATATTAAGAGAAATTAAAACATGCTACATATTGAGATATTTGATCCATAGATAGAAAAAGCAAACTCAAATCCAGTATGTATACCATCAAAATATAAACCATGACCAATACTTCATTCCAACTTGGTTGTTGATTTCAAAGATTTGTACAATGTCTATAGGGGTACATTACTTCCCTCTAATTTCAATTTGGTTTGATAACCTCATATTAGAAATATTATTAGATAGACATGTCACAAGTGGACTAATATGTTAGGACTCATGATTCAAATACTATTAGATATATGCTCAATCGTAGCCAAAACTAGGGAAACAATTTCTCCCTTGTTACCATGATGAATGACCTGAAAGAAATTCAGTGACATCATAAAATCAGCAAGCTGAGTTTGTTACAGCTCTGCTACATGTACAGAAGTTGAACATAACAAAATATTTCTGCACATAAGATAGCATAACTCCACACAAATGAAGCCCAAAAACTGCAGCCAAACTCGCAAATATCCACACTACAACCTCTATTAAACTGAGAATCCAGGTAATAGTCTAGTTATCTACAATATTACAACCATACTTTTTCCCCTATACTACACCAAAGGAAAAGAACACTATGGTAAACAAAGGAAGGGAAACAAAAAAATATCTGCATATGTTGATCTCCAATTAAGAAAGCAAACCATACTGCTTTCTTCCTCCCATTTCTACTGCACAAACTACTTCTGCTTCTTTCTAACTTGCTCCTGCGTCAACGGTTGGCTTACCTTCCAAAAATGAGGGCAATAACCAACCCTTTTTCTTACCATACTCCTCAACATAACACTGAAACTTCTCCTTGGCATCAGGGATGTCGAGAGCCAAATCATCGATCCCGTCCTTAACCCTAGAAAACCCTTTAGTCATCTGGTTGATGGTGATCAACCCCTCGCCAAAACACTGCTGAAGCAGCTCCAGAATCCTCTCGTCGCTCTTCTTCTCCATCGCCATCACCAGAGCTTTCTTCACGACTTCATGGTTGAAAAATGGCATTCCAAGGTCTCGAATGCATTGACAAGCCTCGCCTAAATCTCCGCCGCACTCGTACTCTTCTAGAAGCTTCGTTATCTTGTCCTTTGCATCATCGACAGCCCATCCACTTCCGCCTCCCCAGCATCTAAGAAGCCTCTCTCCTGCGTGTCGAGCTGAAACTAGGGTTCTTGCCATTCGAACAGTTTTGCTACCGCAACAATTCGGTGGTAGTTTACTTGTGATTTCCCCTAAATTCAATGGAGCTATGACATCATCAATCACTGCTCTTGCTAGAAATAGAGCCAACTCATCTGAGGCATCTTTGATGTCTAAGGCAGTATCTTCTGCTGATTCTAGTAGCAATATGAATCCATTCACAATATCATCGGTAGAGAAGGTCTCCATTGTCAGCGCTGATAATAGAACAGATGCCATTTCCTTCTCTCTGTTCTTCCGGTCCATGGCTAGTGTTATAAGCTTTTTGAGGAAAAGGGAGTTGTAATGTGGAGAAGCAAGTTCTTCGAGGTTATGGATGAGCTCGGGTATGTCGTCAGAAAGAAAGTACTCATGAATTATTGTCATGGCTTCTTCTTTGTACCGCTTCACCTTCTCGTATTCTTCGTTGTCTTTGAAGTCTCCATCTTCAACTGAGGGATTGAGAAAGGAAGAATCGAGCCATCCTTCAGATATAGCTTTGGACACCAACGATTCGAACAAAGATCTTGCCGAGGGAATATCAAGAGAGAGATCATCGAGACTATCAGAAAGCCGGGAGAAACCCTTTGTCATTTGGCTAGAACTGATCAGGCCTTCGTCAGAAGCACCCTTCAAGAGCTTTAGTATTAAGGGTTCGGATGTTTGGATCTCCATGGCAAGAATTAGAGCTCGTTTCACAACTTCGTGATGGAAAAATGAGACACCTAATTCTCTGATACACCTACAGGCCTCCACTGTATCTCCACTTTCAACATATTCCCTCAACAGATCTGCAATCTTTTTCTTCATTTCTTCAACAGTGATATGTGTGCTACCACCCCATCGTCGTTCCACTAACTCAGCATGGTGAGGAGCAGATAGATAAGTCTTTTCGACCGTTTGTATTATTTCAAGTCCTTTCGAGGACTCGGCAAGTGACTCCTTAGCTATTTTAAGGAAGGCGGGTGGCAATATGTCATCAACAACTGCTCGTGCAACGAAGAGAGCCAAGATGTCAACTGCATTTAGTATATCAACTGCCAAATCATCAGCGGATTCCAGAAGAATGAGAAACCCACGACTGATCTGATCTGAGCTTATCACATCAGCATAAAGAGCAGAAAGCAGAACTGATGCCATTTCTTTCTCTTTGTCATGCCTATCCATTGCAGCTGAGATGAGTTTTTTAACGAAGTAGTGATGGTACTCGTTGGAACCAAGATCTCTGAGATCAGAAGCTGCAAAGTCCACATCACCAGTGCTGAAATATTCCTCAATGATAGGTACTATGAACCTTTTATACTCATCGACAGAGGCAGGCACAGCAGTGCCAACTAATTCATAAGGTTCCTAGGATAAAGAATGTTAAAAAGCTCATGTCAGACTTTGTTTAGTATTATATTAATAAAAAAATAAAACAAATTATTCATGTAACCAAATAATTTCCGCAGCACATGAACAGTCAAAATGTAAACTATTACACGTGAAGGGAAATTTAGGTGTCTCTAGATACAGTATACCACATAGTAGCATGATTAACAACTATATGGCAAAACTGCGAGTAACAAATCCTATCGAACTAGAGATAAATCACAGAGGCAAGTGCTTCAATTGTATTCCAGAATGGTATTTTTTTCATTCTTAGTTCTTCCTTTTATGTCCGATTTTACATGCATTTATTAAATTATTTCAATTATAGATATGCTTTCTAGTAATATAAATGATATTCTGAGTTCTTGTATATTTTTGGCTTCTGTCACAAATTTCAAATGTTTTCCCAAATGAAGGGGCAGATCATCCTTGCATAAAGAGAGAAAGAGATGAAAGCAGGAGACTGCCTCATACCTCGCCACTATCATAATTTGGATCATTTCGATCAAGGGGTGAATTTGAATCGGTATCAAGAAGTTTGCCCCACGTTCCTTTACCACCAGCACCATCTGCCGCCACAGAATAAAAGAAAAGCACAGTAAATACAAGCAGAAAAGGTAAGTAAAAACAAATTTATATTTTGATCTCAACTCTAGTAAGTGATTTTCACATAATAGATAACAACTATGGAGAAAAAAAAAAGCAATAATGCCCAAAAAAAATTTACCCTACCTTCAAGATACACGGACTAAATATTGTAACACGTTAAGTTAACCCTAGAGGGGCACACTAAGTAGTCCTAATTTGTTGAATTCATCATCAAATTATAGCGTTCATGAAGATCACTTTCAGTAATCAAATTCATATAAATTTTAAACTCAGAAAAATCATGCTTTTGTACACAAGACCTATGATTTTTTCCCCTTTCGTCTTAACCCCTACAAAGTTTTCCTAACACACTTACATCTCTCTGCACGCATTTTATTATATCCTAGCTAAAAAGCATGAGGTTATGTGAACCATGGAACTGGGAATAATGTTCCCTAAGTACTAGTTTCTAGGGGCCAAACCATCTAACGATTTATATTTGACAACATCGTTGTTTATGTTTCTACACCCCGCAATGTTTTCTATACTGGTCTGGCCATCCATATGTTTGAACTTATTCATTTACATCTACCTTTAAGAATACTTTCTTTTCTATCTATAGCAGGCTCACTTAAGAGCAAGAGGCAGAACAGGTAGTCTAAATCACACTGCCACCTTTCATTGGCTGTTGGAGCTAAATCCACCATTAATACAGATGCCATGGTTTTAGGGAGAAAACTACGAGGAACATTACTGAGAGGGTGTTTGGAAAGACTTATTTTTTGAAGCTTATAAGTTAGGATAGCTTTTAGTGGCTTTTGGCTTTTATGATAAAAATATTATAAAAATTATTTGGGTAGTATAGTAATTTGTTTGGTCAAACCTAGCTTATTTAGGTGAGCTTATAAGTTAGTTTTTCAAAAGCTGAGGTATACCAGCTTTTTAAAATGTGACTTATAAGCTAACTTATTTTGTATTTTACCAAACAGTTAGAAATAAAAAAGCTAACTTAAAAGCTAGTTTGACCAAAAAATAAGCCACCCCAAACACCCTCTGAATGATCCCATATAATAGTACCTGTGGTTCGTCAAATGAATAAAAACTTTCTATAATTAGACTATTAGAGAGCCCTCACGTCTGCGTATTTCATCTATACTTGCATATTCTCAAATTTTATTTTTTTATGTGTATATCCTTCTTGTAATATCCGTCTCATCTCATCAACACACCAACAGAGGTAAAATTGTCTCACTTGCACACATTTTGCCCCTTCTTTTCTTCTACATATTACCTTGTGTAACTATAAGTTGCAGAGTGAGTAATACCAAATCTTGTTGCACGCCATGCACGTTAAAAGCAGGAGGACGTCGGACGATATGTTAAGTTTATGTCTCTCCCGCTTTACTACCAATTGCATGGCGTGCATGGTGCTTACGTACAAATCCTACAATATTATACACGATTCATTGAAAATTTCAATTATAGAAGGGACATACTATTACACATAACACTCTAAATTCCCTCATATATATTTTTTCTTGACTACTCTAAATTTATTTTTCCATTTATATTCCTCTCACTGTTATGTTTCCTATTTACGCCCCTCCATAAAGTTAAAAATTTCTGTTGTTTACAATCTATCCTTTTCGCATGTAACTTTACTAAACAAATTTTTGGGTGTGTAGTTCAACACGTGTTACTAAATAAATTTTGGTGCATGTATTACAACATTTGCACGTCATGTGAAGAACATACATAATTTTCAACTTACACGCGTCAGCTCCGGTAACACTTTCAATGCCGGATGGCAACAAATGAACTTCCAGATTGTCGTATCGGGATCTTCAGATTGTTTTTTTTGGTTTGGTGCCAAAAAATTACTTTTTGCCTCTAAATAACACCGTCCCTTTAATTTCCCTTTAAATGTTTTGAGGTTATTATCATATCTGAAATTCAATGTCGGATGGCAACAAACAAACTTCCAAATTGTCGTATCGGGATCTTCAGCTTGTTTTTTTGGTTGGCTGCCAAAAAATTACTTTTTGCCTATAAATAACACTGTCCCCTTAACTTCCCTTCAAATGTTTTGAGATTATTATCATAGCTTTTCAGAATTTACATTTTACATACAAGATTTATCAACTTTCTTAAGCATTCATGAAATTGGTTTTAGATTTCGCCAATTTAACTAACCACTTGTTGGATCATCCGTGTTCCTCTTTTGCCTATTTAATTTTGAGAGTATCATATGCATTATTTTATTCATATACAAGGTGATTTTTCGCCGTATATTTTAGGATTTTGTTCTCAATTACATGTCTTGCCATGTCCATGTCTCTGCAAGATAGCTTCCTACAATACTTTTCCTAGCTTGTTTTGCAATTGCAGGACATTCAGCTTATCTTGCAACTCCAATATAAATTAACCCAGGAATCAACAAGCAAAAATAAAAAAATTCAACTAACATTATCCTTCACCAGTTCATCAATCACCAAGGCCAAATTTTAGCATGCATGTTACAGATACTTAGCAAACCATTACACTGAACCAAAATTCATTTTCCCCCCTTTCCATAACCTGCAAATCTTCAAACACAAAATTAAGTAGCATTGAAGTAAATCCAAACTTCGCCTAGTTCGAAAGAAATCAATTTTTTAGCTTACACAAAACCCTAAGCCTAGTAAAGAAATAAAAAACTCACCCTTCTTCACTCGGACGAGCTTCCCGGAGTGCGTGCGCCGCACGTGCCTCGCCCCACCCGCCGCCCTCCCACTCCCGCTCTTGATCGTCTGATGATCTCCGATCGCCGCCGCCGAAGGCCTCGGCGACGTCGCCATCACCTCCGCGTTGATCGCCGCCGCGAGCTTCATCACCTCCCGCTGCTCGTCGGTCAAGAACCCCTCCTTCGAAGGCGACGCCATCGGAATCGATCTCGATCGAGATCCGAGAAGAGCTAGGGTTAGGGTTTTCTAGGGTTTTGGCGGTGTTTTCTCTCTTTCTCAGCGTCTGAGGTTTGAAGAGGAAAAAATGGAGATTGGATCTTGATATTGATGATTTCGGTTTCGGGTACACGTCATTAGGGGGAGGGAGGGAGTGACACGTGTACGGTGGATTTGCAGCCGGAGGTTTCTGAACATGCTCGTGGCTAGCTTTCGGTGGTCGCTGTCTTTTAATAGTTGTTGTCCTTTTGTCAGTGTTAGAGGATTGTCATTTGTTTATAGTTTCAGGTGTTTTTAAGGGGCTGTTTGTTTCGTCTTTAAAACACAGAAAATGAGGGACAACGAGGGTATTTTTTATATTTTTCTCCACATTCGTGTGTTTGTTTGTAAAAATTTTTTGAAAAGTGAGGGAAAGTGAGGGTGAAACATAAGGTTTTTTTCCGGAAAATTTTCCGGATCAAAAACACCGATTACGGCGGAAAGTGACGGAAACGAAACAAACAGCCCCTAAGTTGAAAATTATTTGAGGGGGGTATTGATATTTTTGAGATTGTTAGGTGTAATATGTCCACCAAGGATCAAGGCCTGATAATCGATACTTACATGAAACCACAGTCCAAATCAGATAACCAATTATATTCTCTCGTCAGGAAAATTTAAAGGACCCTTGTCATTATTTTCTTACTGCAAGAAGCATTTTTATGAGATCCCAGGTGATATATTTGTATATCAATGACTTGAGGTTAGAGGGGCTTTGGTTGGACCTGATCAATAGAGTTGTAGAATAAGATCGAATTGAATGGAGGATCTCTTTACCAACAACATCAACTTATCATGCTCGTCATCCTCTCTACTAACTAATTCAGGTTGTGTTGTTCAGATCTTGCCACGTCAGCCTTAATAGGTATATATATGTTGCAAACTCTTTATATTTATTTTTTATACCAACAGTGGTATTCCATATTATATCAAAAAGAAGAATGGCAATATTTTCAAGCTCATTCCTATATTGATGTTAGTAACTAGATTCGTTAATCTGAAAATAATGATGATGCAAAAAAAAAAAAAAAGGCACTCAAAAGATGTGAAAGTGTCATATACGATTAATATTTAAGAATATCTAATCAACTCATAGTGCATAATCAGTTTAGTCATGATCAGCTGAATTTTTTTATTATTATCAAGAATAGAGCTGATGTTATCTTTTATACACACGCAAGTTGTCTCGTAAATGTTCAAATACCAGTTGTCTTGTAAATGCTACGAAATTAAATAAAGTTGAATGTACAAATGCACACGTTACGATTACATGTGATTAACAAGTTGTTTATGAATTGAGATGCTCAACAATATTATTTCACTGCAAAATTTGTGCTATTAATCTCACGTACAGGTCGAAGATTGAATATGCTATGTATTCATGATTAGTTCAAAGAAGGCTAAATATCATATAAACCCCCTTAACTTTGGACGATTATTAGAAAACTCTCCTTAACTTTCAAAATATCAGAAAACCCCCCTTAAGTTTAGGGGTTATCAGAAAACCCCCTTTAACTTTGAGATTTAATCAGAAAATACCCCTAAAATTGGGGGGTCTTCTGATAAAATCTCAAAGTTAAAGGGGTTTTTTTGATAAAACCTAAAAGCTAAAGAGGGTGCTGTGATAATCCCTATAGTTGAAGTGTTATGATATTTTGGAAGTGGTTTTCTGATATTCACCCATAATATGAATATATAAGTGTTTTCTTTTGCAAAACAAGTATGCTGGCAAGAAGAAATTTTTGAAATAAACTCCTTCACAATTTTAATCCCAAATTTCGACCCACTTTTATTTTATTTATCAAAATCGACCAACTTTCTCGTCACGTCAGTCTCGTGGTGAGAAAGTGGGTCATTTAAAAAAAATTGCCTTCCTAATTAGTCGGGGTTGCCAACCCCGACTAATTAGGAACTCCCCACACCCCATTTTCATGTGATAACCCCTCCTAATTAGGCGACTAATTAGTCGGGGTTGGCAACCCCGACTAATTAGGAAGGCAAATTTTTTTAAATGACCCACTTTCTCGCCACGAGGCTGACGTGGCGAGAAAGTGGGTCGATTTTGGTAAATAAAACAAAAATGGGTCGATTTTTGGGATTAAATATGTTTTTGGGTTTATTTTGAAAATTTCTTCATGCTGGCAATATTTTGAGATCAATTATGGAGCCATCTTCGATTACGACTAATAATCCATTTAAATAGTGCAATAATTTGCTAGAACAGAATATGTCACCAAAACATTAGCTAATGTTCAAGATTTGGTTCATGAACCTAAGGGCATTTGACAAGCAAACTTCATAATGCTCCATATTCCTAATAATATGTTAAGAGTGCTCTACAGTACGGCACGTATTTAAGTAAGCCTCATTCATAGATTCGAAGGAACCTTTCTGTTTGACATTTCATGTGTTGATGGACTCAAATAGAAAGTTGTGCTCAATACATAATAGCTTAACAATCACAGCCATTGATCTATAACAGTAGAACAACCGATATAAAACTTGTTTTCAAGTAAGGCGGAAGATCGTACTTCTCTTTCTCCTTAGCAATGTGGTCTTTTTGGTGTGGCTTAAGAGGCTTTTAACATAGTATGAGATAAATGACCACATATTTAAAGCGGATTATGTGAGTCCGGTCACGTAAAGGGTGTTCAACCTGCAAGGTCAAAGATGAAATTATAGCCGTCAATCATCATCATAACTTCAGAATTTTGATACAATGCGAGACGGACTTTAAACTAACCTTACGGGAATGTATTCGCAATTAGCCCTTTATGACAATTTAGGGAGAAAACAACTTGGTCTCTGATACATAGAACATAGGAATTAGCTTGCCTAGCAATAACAACCATTATTGCTCTTTCTCCTTAGCATCATCTTGCATATGCTCCTTCTTGCATATGCTCCTTCTTTCTTATATTAAGGCAGTAGTTTAGACGCCAGTAATTAACTACAAACTCCGGCAGCAAAGAGAGCAAATGCCATAATACAGAGTGAGGCCAGTAGGGAGTGCACCGCGGCTCATGTCCAATCCAGCTCAGGGCATAATGTGCATAAGTATCAGATGAGGGCACAAAGAAGGATGATTTTGTGATTGTTGACATCTTTGTTGCTACATACATTGGTACCTATGTTCAAGAAAAATGTTTATTTGGTTAGAGTTTATGCTTGAACATGAATTTTACAGGCAAGGGAAAAGGCTCATGTTGGTAAATAATGAGAACGTTTGAGAATTGAGCGCGTCGCCAAAGTTTACCTGGCACTGGACATCTATTCCCTTCTTCTTGTACTCCACATAGAGGGATCTTGAGAACTGATCAATATACCTTCAACAATACACAAATCTATCACAAATAGGTGAAACTTATGGGGGGGGGAATCCTTTTTAAAAACTTAAGTAGACCAAAGTCGAAAATGATTGAAAAGTTGAAGTATTAGAGAATCATGAATTATGCTCAGGGAGCATGTGATGCTTCCTAACATTGTGTATCTAAGTGGGCCAAGAACAGGTTGGTCATGCATTTATGTTCAGGGTGTCCTTATTAGTGAGCTCAACCAGCAAAATATTATGAAGGGTATATTTCACATAAACCTGAAAAGGCCGTCGGTCCATTTTGAGAGAACACAAAAAAGACTTTTAAAATTGTCACAAAATTCCTTAATTTGACTTATCGGTTCATGGGGAAGAGCACACTTCAGTGTAGTTTCAATTAAAAGAGGGAGAGCGAAAAAGATTTCTAGAGACTTCAAGTTTTGATGGAGTTGTGGCTTGATCATTTGCCGCTGCACAGAAGCAGAAGACATTCATGGAATCTATTTCTAATTTATTCCGACTTGAGTTTGGAAACTGATTTCCCTACTATGAGAAATACACCAAGAAAAATTTAGCGAAGTCTTATGATAATTTCAATACCAAAAGGTAATTCAAATTCTGAGGAACTTACGCTTTGGTAGCCGAATAAACAGTGTAGAGAGGAAACGAAGGAAGCACACAAGCAGCACCAGACCCAACATTGACAACCGCTCCTCTCCCCCTCTCAACCATCCCCTTCATCACAGCCCTACTCATCCAACTTGTTCCCTCCACATTCACCCTCACCACCTCCCCCAACACCCCTTCCTCCGCCTCGTCGAAATACGCCGCCCTCCGATACGTCGCCCCCGCATTGTTTATCAGAATGCCGACGTCCAACCCCTCGATCGCCTCCTCGACTCTTCGTGTTCCGTGGCTGATGTCTTCCTGTTAGATTCAGAGAAGAATATTGACACTCATCTGATATTTACGAGCTAAGTGCGCATAGAAGCATGCGTTGTCACGTTGTATCTCTTATTACTCCTTAAGTTTGATATTCACAAATAGATCCCCTCAAATTGAACTAACCAGTGTCGTCGCCCTTCACGCCCTCAATCTGTTGGATGATGCATTGTTTTTGGCGAGGTTTACACTAAAGGAAGGAAGGGCGGAATTGGGATAGTACAGGGGTCCATCAGCCACAAATTTTTAATGGCATTCAGTTTCAGAGAGTCTATCTGTCAATATCAAACTTAAATGATAATAAGTAGCCCAATGTGAATCCATGTGCAATCAATCCTATAGTTACACATGTTTAGATACTTAACTGTAGAAAACCTCAGTAAGAAACAAGGAATAAAGAGGTAAATGGCATATATTCTACCGAACATGAGGTATGGAATAAGACAGATACACACTACTGTGAATACCACCTCCGTAAAATCGAAGTCTATGGTCTTGATATGGGCATTGGGAGAGTGAATCTTGATATCTTTTGCGACGGAGTCGAGTCTTTCAGCACTTCTGCTGATGAGGATTAGGTTGAGGTCGCAACGGGCGAGGTGGAAGGCGAAGGATTTGCCAATGCCGTCTGTGGCGCCGGTGACGATGGCCCAGGAGCCGTAGCGGGCGAGGGGTTTGGGACTACGGAGGAAGTTGCGGTGGAGCCATTGGAGGAGGTGGAAGGAGGTTTTGAGGAGGGAGGTGAGGCCTATGAGTGAGAGGAGGAGGAGGAAGTAGGCCATTGTTGGGGCTCTGGATTCTAGTTGAGGTTGAATTTGATGGGGTTGGTTGTGGTAGTGTGTATTAGTTATTGCATTAATTGGAAGTAGATTGGAGATCCATGAGGCCTTTTTAGTTGAGTCATGGAAAGTTTGTTTTTGGAATGGTAAGGTGAGAGTGCATTTAATTGCTCTTCAATGCTAGGAATGTCAAGCCATTTGAGAAAGTATACAGTGTATGTGGCAATATTAGTGATACGTCAAAAGGACATCTACGTTGTGAATCGGTGCACGATGCCGAAACTATGGATATGTTTAACTAGATCTCCTCCGTTTTATCAGGACAATCGATCATCTCGGTAATAGAGAAACCACGAGAAGAGCAAGATCGAATGGATTAGAAAGTGAAATACAAGAAAAGTAATACCAGACCAAAGACCCAAAATTTATATGGCTCAGAAATCGCCTACATCCACCGGAAGAGATTTTAGTCTTTTTATGCCGAGATTATACAAGATTATGTCTTTCTCGTGATCCTCACATAATCCGCAATAAACACTCTCAATCTCACCCGAAAGAACTTCACAAATGTTAGATTTCTCCCTCTTGTTTCTTCTCTACACTCTTTTACAATATGCGACTCTATTTGCAGAGTACAATCCCGAATAGAAAAGAATTTACGAGAAAATCCAACCCGAAACAAACTTGGACCAGTTAAGCCTATGATAGACCGCACGCATCGTCGACGGTTCCACTCTGCCTTCGCAACAGACCGCGGTCACTCTCGACGGTTTACAGTCTATTTGTTGTTTTGCCACCGTTTACATGTATTTCTTTCGTCTTATTTTGTCATTTGCCTTTTGAATTAAAATACAAAGATAATCTCCAATAATCTAGATTATTGGATTTTGAGATTCACTAATTGATGTCCACTTAATGCATCATCAATCTTATGGACCAAACCAACTGGTTACTTTCTCTCGTGATTGATGCATGTAGGCAATAAAAATTGCCTTAAGCCCTACACAGCAACTCGGGATGAGCAAAAGAGCTTAAGGGTCCATCTGAGTGAAGTCAGGCCCGCCTAAAGGTTAAGTCCACCTGAATGCTTGACTTTACAAAATAGACAAAAGTATCGATATCTCCCAAACCGGAAGGAATTTGGCAAAATGACCGGAGCAAACCTAACCCTTCGGGTTGGTTTGGTTGGCTCCGTCTCGTCGAGATGGTCGATTTTCATATATAATTCGTCCAATTCCGACATACGGTTTGAAAGTTACGACCCGTTCTTCGTAGCATGTTCTGAAGCTCGCCCGTAAAGCAAGCTCGCCTGCAGAGGAGCTTAGCTCGCCTCAAGCACAAGCTCGCATGAAGACTTGGAGCTCGCCTGCGTGCTTGAAGCTCGTCTGCATAGGCCAAAATCGCCCACAACCTCAAAGTTTGACGAGGCTCGCCTACAACGGTGGTCTGCCGAGGCTCGCCCACAACGTCAAAGTTTGACGAGGCTCGCCTACAACGGTGGTCTGCCGAGGCTCGCCACAACGCCGGTTCGACGAGGCTCGCCACAACAAGAGTTTGACGAGGCTCGCCTACAACGGTGGTCCGCCGAGGCTCGCCACAACGCCGGTTCGACGAGGCTCGCCTACAACAAGAGTTTGACGAGGCTCGCCACAACGGTGGTTTGACGAGGTTCGCCAAGCGTAAGCTCAACATTCGACGAGGTTCGCCAAGCGTGGCTCGACATTCACCGAGGTTCACCTATAGCGGTGAACCTCGACATTCAACCGAGGTTTGCCTACGCAGTGATCCTCGACATTCAACCTCGACATTCGACGAGGTTCGCCCATTTAACGAAGCTCTTCACTCGACCGAGGTTCGCCAAGCAATGGCTCGACATTCAACCGGTTCGCCAAGCGTAAGCTCAACATTCGACGAGGTTCGCCAAGCGTGAAGCTCTTCACTCGACCGAGGTTCGCCAAGCGTGGCTTCGACATTCAACCGAGGTTCGCCAAGCGTGAAGCTCTTCACTCGACCGAGGTTCGCCAAGCGTGGCTTCGACATTCGACGAGGTTCGCCAAGCGCAAGCTCTTCACTCGATCGAGGTTCGCCAGCGTGGCTTCGACATTCAACGAGGTTCGCCAAGCGTGAAGCTCTTCATTCGAGCGAGGTTCGCCAGCGCGAAGCTCTTCATTCGAGCGAGGTTCGCCAAGCGTGAAGCTCTTCATTTTGACGAGGCTCGCCACAACGGTGGTTTGACGAGGTTCGCCCCAACCGTGGATTGACGAGGTTCGCCCACAACGGTGGTTTGACGAGGTTCGCCTACGGGCGAAGCTCACCAACCTCGCCTGCATGCCAGAGCCCGCCAAAGAACAAGCTCGCCCGCCGCGCCCGCCCGCCGCCTTGACTTGCAGTCCCCGGCTTCGCCTTGAGGCTTCCCAAGACTGCCCACTTGAAGCATGGGAGATGTCACATCCCATAGTGGTCACATCCCACAGAGGGCATGGTTCCCCTCACAGTGGTCACATCCCACTTGAGGTATGGCTCTCCTCAATTGGGCATGGCCATATCCCACAAATCAAGGAAGTGGCCATGCCTCTCTTTGCCTATTTATAAGCCACCATCTCCACATGAGAAAGGGCAGCATCTGCTGGGGGGAGGTCTTAATCTGAATTCTCAGATCTGGAGGCTCTTGGCTCTTCGCAAACTCTTGCATCGTAGCCCTGTCCAAGCAAGCTCGGGTAGAACCGAACTCAACCACGCCGGAGCTTCTACTGCGTACTGAAGCTCGGCCGCGACGTCGATCGGATCGTCCAAGGGAAGCAAACTCGATTCGAGCATCGAGGGAGGCGTCCTACCGCTACCGACGAACCCACGTTAAACAAGAAGGGCCTTCCCTTCGCTTCTGTTGTAATAAGCGATTCTCGATTTGTAAACAACCAATTCAAATCCGAGAGGAGATTTTTACACCAAACAATGCATATCTTGAACAAAAACAATGGATATTATATGCAATTGACCTTTCAAGTCGCGAGTAATTGCATTGGTGAATCAAATTCCCAATCAATCTCGAATAATTACAATTATACAAAAAAATTTGAGAATTAGTATACAGATCTAAAAGGTTCTTTTTCACATAATGCACTATTAATCTGACAAAAATACAAGTAAAGAATTGGATATTCAATAATCAAAGATTGAATTCTCTCTTTGAGTAAAAATAAAGGTTGGATTAATGTGTTATATTCTTGAATTTCCTGAACTGGATGCTGCCATTTCTCCCACTGGAAGAGTGAAGCAAGTAGATTTATTGGTGCAATATTTCAATGCTATGATTGCATGCAATAAAGTTTTGTATTGTTCTTACACAGTGACAGAATTGATTCATTGGTACAGGACCATGGTGCCTTGGACATGCAACAAGGGGGTCGTTGGTAGGGGTGGAAACGAAACGAATTTGATCGAATACATTAACATTCGAATTCGAATTCGGTTTTCTCTATCGAATTCGAATCCGTGTTGAATAGGTAAAACCGTAAAAGGCGTTCAAATGCGATTTGTTTAATTAAACCATTATTCGTTTAGTTTTCGTGAATTCTGGCTAGCACAGTTGGTTGAGGCTTTGAGCTTTTTATAACCTGAGGTCATGAGTTCGAATCTTGTGTTGGTAACTTATTTGTTTTGTTTGTTTTTAATATTTTGCATGCATAACTAGATGGTGATTACTATGATATGTCACAAGTAAAATTAATTAAATTTATATATTTATTAGTTATTAATTTATATATTTATCAATAGTAATAGTAATATTTATCATGTTATATAAGATAAAAGTTAGTTTAATGCAATAATGTAGAAGTAGAACAACATCTCATTATAAATATCAAATCTATATAAATCCATTTTCTAGCAAAGTTATTTTAGCAACTTAAGAATATAATCTTAATTAAAATTAGAATAAGAATTTATTTCTTATAGATATTTTGTTATGATATATGTCGGCATGATGAATATCTCAAGTGTAACTTTAAAGGATAAATAGTTTATGATAAATTAAATTTAGAGGAATAAAATATAAAGCATAAGCGAATATTTAATAATCAGCCGAATCGAATATGCCTCTGGTTCAATTCTATTCGTTTACGAGTCGAATACTAAAAAATATTTGTTTACTATTAAATGAACCATCGAATCGAGTATGATCGAATATCTGGACGAATAATAGCCGAATGGTTTATTAATTATTTGGTTCATTTCCACGCCTAGTCGTTGGGGGAATTTATGACATAAATGGTTGGCTAAATGGCACTTAAATACCTTATAGTTTCACTCCCTTAGCACTTATATACCCTCAGTTATATTTCGTAGCATTTATATACTCTTAGTTGGTCAAAATTGGCATGTTAATACCCTATATTTTGAAAGCGTAAAAATTTTCATCCGAAAGTTCACATATAATATTCATATGTTAATTTTAGAGCTTTTAACAATTAATATTTATTAAATTACTATTAAACCTACACAAATTCTATTTTAAAAGTATCATTATTCTATTTCAAATATAGCATCCGAAAGATTTGATAATGAATTCAACAAACTTAATAGACATAAAGTTATAAGATTAGCATATAAATGTTATATGAGAACTTTCGGATAAAAATTTTTATGTTTACAAAATATAAGGTATTAACATGCCAATTTTGACCAACTCGGGTATATATATACTATGATATACAACTAAGGGTATATAAGTGCTAAAGGAATGAAACTATGAGGTATTTAAGTGCTATTTAGCCTAAATGGTTTGTTCATATTTTGAATATAAACAAATCAGTAGTGATGACTATGTTTTTCAGACTACTGACACGCAACTATACATCTAAAGATTGTGGGATCCTTAACGACCACCGACTTTGATGACGATCCAATATAATAGCTTAGAAGTAGTTTGTAAGGTGTAGTTTAGTGTGTGTTATCTTAAACAAACCCTAGTGGATCGTTGGAAGAATTAATGAGAATACAAATTTTATCAGAATCATACCCATAGGGATGGTTAAACTGTGAAGAGAGTAGCTTAAATTTTCAAACGAACGCTTTTATCCTTTCTTGAATGCTGGTGTTCTGATAGGATTTGTACTCAAGTCTGAGTTTGTGTATCTAAAATATAAGTCCTGGCTTATGCTAAGATATTGTGAAATAATAACTCTAGAATCAGCGCGTGAATCTACTCCTGATAATAGATTAATCCGCTTGAACATCCTTTTGACGTGCTATCAATATATTGATGAATCAGAATCACTGAATACTTTCTTAATATTCTATTGTTGAAGCAGTTTGAATAATTTAAAGCAAAAAAAGAGAATTAACAGTTATGAGCATGAAATTTATCCATATTTCCGGTGGATATTTAGATCTATCAATCTTAAAGCAAGGAAATTAAATGGTTCTATTTGCATGCATCTTGAATCTGGATCTTGATTTCCTGCCTTCCAAAAATAAGAAGTATCATGAGCTCACATGGAGACCACATGCATGGTGTATGTATGTTCATGTCCTTAGATTTGGTGGACGGCAGAAAGAATGATATAAACTTAGAAATCTTAATTTATGTCTTTTAGGCCATGTTTGGATTGGGTATTATTTTGAGTTAATAACTCTTTATTCTTTAAAATAAAATAGTAACATGTTTGGTTCAAATTTTTAGGAGATATTAGGTGGGACTATTTAGTCCATTAAAATGAAATAGTCCAAAGATTTAAGACTAAATAATGGGGAGAGGGGTGTTATTATAATAACATGTTTGGTTCAAAATAAAATAGTAACATGTTTGGTTCAAATTTTTAGGGGATATTAGGTGGGACTATTTAGTCCATTAAAATGAAATAGTCTAAAAATTCCAAATTTGAAAATGATCCATCTAACTCGGTTTTGGTCATTTGATCCTTCGATCAAAAAGAGGGTGAAACTAAATATAATCTGATATGAGAGACTTATTCAAGAATTCATTGGTCCAAATGCCTAATCATCAAAATAGATAGTGAAACCAAATTCTTTCATAATATATTTGCTAAAAATATGTTTCATATCATTGGTTTATGTAGGATTCGGATAACTTTACGCATGCAATAGGAACAATCTACAACTAGATTATGCACAGCGGAAATAAAGAAACTCTAACGTACTTTCTAGAACATAAACAACAAGTTTAGGCTTACCGATTCGGATCTTTTCTATAAGATTGACACGCTTTTCTTGATTAACGACCGTAAGGTGGCCACACCATGCAACTGGCGAGAAAGCCCCCGCATATCACCTTGAGATAACCGCATAAAGCACGAATTCGAACCGAGAAGGAGATGACGACTTTCTATGTGTATGTATATTCTTTCTATTACCCATCATGAAAAACCTTATATCTTTATATAAGAGCTTAGAGATAGAATCCTACACTCATTAGGATTATAAATATCTTATCTCTAAGATAAGATATTATCCACCCGCTTATATGGGTGTCTGTCTCGTAATCATAACCAACAATTTATTATAATTTAACATAAAAATATTTGCTAAGTTTTATCAATAACATTTATTATTTCCAATATGAAAACTTTTTATGTTAGAAAACATATACGTTTATACATACTAGGTTTTATGCACGCATAATGCACGTGGTTGAATATTATGATTAAGTATTTTTATTTATTTCCTTACTAAAATTTATTTCTCGGTTCCACTTTGATGATTTTTGCTCACTTATGTCTCTAAATATTTGCATTGTGATTTTTTTATGTACGTTTAAATGAGCTACACCCAATTTAAATTTCAATATTGATAATTGTAGGCGTTGAAAAATGCTCACAAGGTCCCCGAAACCAACTCGTGACGAGGAGTCGGCGAGTGACGACCCATCGAATGATACGGACGCCGAAGCGGTTGAGACGTGAACCCGACGGCAAACTCATTGCTGCCACAAGCACGGCTTGCCGGACTTGAACGGATGATCGGATTTCGGGACCGTTGAACCGGAACGAACCAAGAATTAGTTCCGGAATCAAATACAGACGGAACCCAAGTCTGAGAGACAAAAAACGCCGGAAAACGACGCGGGAACGACGCGAAAACAACGAAAAGCAAGGCGAAGTGACACCTCGGCCAGTGTGCGGTCGCCTTTGGCAGTCGAGCCACCCTACCAACTGAGAAGCTCTACACTGCCGAGCCACCCTCCAACTTGGTCGAGGTGCCCAGCGCCGAGGTGGTTTCCAAGTGGTCGAAAGCTCTCCACGATTTGTATAAATAGGGGGGTCTTCGGGGACTTCGGATCTTAGGTCGGATTTTGGAGACTTTGAGGTCGGATTTTGGGATTTTGGCTTGGATTTTGGCGGACTGAGCCCTGAGATCTACGACGACCGGCTCGGAAAGCAACGGCGAGCACAAGTCCACCAACGCCGATCTTCAATCAAAGGTAACCGAATTCGGTCGAACCAGATACCCTCTAGATTAAGCTTCGCTTAATCTCGGGATAGCATGATTTCTCCTAGTAGATCTCACCCGCTCCGTGATCCTCTCCTTCGTGAGTGATCCCCTGCAGCTCCTTCAAACGAGCCCTTTACATCCGTAGCCGTAACCCTGCCCCTACCTGGATCGATTGCGCTGTGGTCCACGGACACAATAAGTCCCCCAAGACAGCAAAGAACCCACGCAAGCGGGATCCGATATAACTGAGATCCCCGTTTGTTCATAAGGATAAAAGTTGTAATCTTTTGATTTTCATTGTAAGCCTTAAAATAAAAGGCAATATTTCTCTTGAATTTTGTTGTAGGCCAAAGAAGCCGTAAGCAAGTTCAAATCAATGACAATCATCCCAACTTTTACCGCGAACAAGTCGGGCGATCACAGTGGGAGCCACCTCGATCGGGAGGTCGCCGTACGCGAACCGCGGATCCCTATCCCTGGAAGAAGAGGTCGAGTTCGAGTTCGACCGTGAGAAGTTCGAGGAGTACCTATCCTCACCCTCCTCCGAGATCAGCCTCCCCCGCCCAAGAAGGTCTCCCGCAAGGAGAACCCGATGGGCCTCCGATGTAGAGCCCCGGATCGGCGAAGTCCACCTCGGCTGCCGGCAGGAGGAAATCCCGGCCCAAGTCCGGATGGTGCCCGAGATGAACGCCGACGATGCAGCACTCTCCAAGCGAGCCCGCCAAAGGCGACGACAAAGCATGGCGCAAGCTTGCTGCAAGGCCATGCAATCCATGGATGGGGTCCCGCTTGGCGGATCTAAGATCCACTTACGCAGGCTTCAAGTGATCGACGGTCTATCCAAGCCGCCAACCGACGAAAGTGGGTCCGTGTCAAACGGAACCGCTCCACACTTCAGAGCGCATCCGAAGCGCCAAGACTCTTGCGCAAGCACGAAGCTTTGGTGCAATGTGCTCGTGAGTTAAAGAAGGAAGTGGCAAAGAAGCCACCAACGCATCGCGTGTTTGGAGGCCCAAGTCTAATGGTGCCCCAACCTCGCCACACTCCCGCCTCTGGCCGCTTAAGCCGAAGGATACAAAGCAAAATCCAACGCCAAAGCCCAAAACCGACGACGCCAAAGACAAAGGCGTCAGATCAATCATGGTGAAGCCAACTCCGCCACCACCACCAAACCACTATCAAGGATCGCCCGGTCCTCGAAGAGAATCACGTCACTCATGCGAGGTCGCACCCGCTCCAACAAGGACAAGAAGATTCCTCGCAGCCTCCTATCGGATTGAAAATCGAAGTCCGAGAGTCTCCGCCGAGACTTCTCGCCACATCGGGCGAAAAGTCTAGGCGAAGTCACTTTCAAGTTTCGATGGATTGACCCGCCCTGAAGGAGACGCCATTCCATCGCGATGAGGACGTTATACCCGAAAGATCACGCCAACATACGGGAGTTGCTCCTGACACACCGATGAGTCGTACTACCGTGTAAGAGGTACGAAAATCTCAAGGGATTCCCCAAATTGGCGCAGCCATGCTGTGCTCCAAGCTCACGATCGACCTTGAGTGCAATTGCCATCAAGAAGCTCCGAAGGGTGTCGTCTTCGAGACTCACCACGGAGATGCGAGACCTAGAACAAGGCTTTTCCAAAGGATGATCTCCGAGAGGGTGATGCCGAGGTCACTAATAATATGACCGAAAGAATCATCGCCACGGCTATTCCAGCGATCGCAACGGCTAACTCGCTTATGGTCCGACTATCCGGACGGTCCGATAATGATAAGCTCGGGGTTACCCGCGAGGATGATGGCCGATATTGGCTCAAGAATCGCATCCGATCACCGTGATCAGCGCAGGGAGCCCCTAAGAAACACTTATGATCGAGCACGCATCAAGTGGCCAAAATGCTAGACGGCGCTGAATAAACAACGGAAAACTTCAAGTTAGAAATGGAGTTGGCCATGCATATGAGAGAAATGCACGACCAACGCATCCAAGCCCCACAAAACATCAAGGTGAATCAAGTCGCCAGCCAACATCGATGAAGATGATAGCGATTCTGGATCGAGGAAGCACCGTAAGATGATAACCCCCAACCACGCGACGCCGCTGCTGCTCATGAGAGCAGAAGATCAAAGACTTGGAGAGCAAAATCAATTCATTGATTTCCGCCAAGAAGTAAAGAAGACAGTATTCCTCGCCCATACCCGGAGGGAGTGGCAACTTCACCCGCCGGTTTAACTTAATAAACTTCACACCATTTGACGGAAGGGTTCCCCGACGCAAAGACTTGATTTATTTCAAGTCACACCCTAGTTATTTCTCGCAACGAACCCTTGATGGTTCGGCCATTCGCTGGCACCCTTCGTCGCTTCACGGTACCGCCGCCTTCGGAGCATTCAAACGGGACGATATGGAGTCTAGCTTCCTTACCACTTTTGATGACGATACCGGTATCGATCGACGCTGTTCGACGAAGCGTAAAGACGGAGAAACCGTGGACATCTTTGTTAAACGATTCTAACAAGGCAATGAACCGCCGGATCCAATAGGAGTTCATCCTCCAAACCCGCCACAACAACTTATCAATAGATGTGCTTGAAGCAATGGGTACAAAGACCATCGATAACGTGGAAGGACTTGAAGGTTCGTGGAGAGCAAGCCGAGAGATTCCTCAAAAGGAAAAGGCGAGAGAGGGTCACCGACAACGAAGCTCAAGCGTAACTTTGTCCCACGCAGCAAAGGAAAGAGCAAGCCAAGACGGCTATGCAACCAAACGCCCAACTCCAACCCCAGAAGAAGCAGAAGAAGAAAGAAACGGCCGCAACAGCACGTACCAACGCGGCAAACCGGGCCACAAAACAGTCTTAGAGCCGAGATTCCCAAGTCCTATTCCTTTAGGGACTGAGATTCCCGGCTCTTCAAATATCTTGTGGAAAATAACAAGATCAAGCTCCTCCCATTCGAATCAAGAGGAGGCGATGAACACGTAATGACCCAAGATAATTGCATACCATAGTCATCACCCCACTAAATCCCTCGCCTTTAAGGACAAAATCCGTGCTTTAATTGATGTAGGGTTACTATGAAGCCGCCCAAAGAGAAGAAGGTCGAGCCACGCGTATCCATAAGTTTCGGCCGGTGCCATTGACATGGTTTGAACCCGAACTGGTCAAAGCGTTGAAGACGGTGAATGACGACCCACACAAGCAACGCCGTAAAGGACTTGTATCGATAATACCAATGGCTAAGTCTTGTGGGTCCACCTGCTTACCGGAAGACGCAATGGGTAGCCTCTTCTTCAAGAAAAGCCAAGGTAGGGAAAGGCATGTCATGCTACTCCGCACCGAGGGAGACGATGAACAGTGGTAACATTCCAACGTCCGGCGGGGAACTCAAGCCCACGCCACCGTGAGTGGACACGAGTACAAATACAAGTATCCCAAGTCCCCGACCCTAATGCCAAGACGCCTCGAGTCGGGGTACCAACAATCCCCTCACTCGCATCGTAGAAAGCGCATCGCCAGTAGCCGCCAAAGAAGCTACAAAGCAGCACCGCATGAAGTTCAATCCCCAAGCCTCGATTCACCGATTGGAAGAGATAAACCGAACTTCAACTCTCCATACCGCTTTGATGTAATGGCACAATCCAATATCCCCGAAGGATCACTCTATGAGTTATCAGGTTATCAAAAGAGACGAGAAGCTCTTCAAGAAGCTCTCCGATTCGTAAGTCTTCGACCCGTGATTAGGCCGAGTCCGTAAGAGTCAGCCCAACAATGCAACCTTGCGAATAAGCACTTCCCCGCATCACCTTTACAAAGGAGGATATGCGACGAGGAATTCCAAGCACGATAGGCCGCTATACTTCACCGTATATTGGCTCTAGTGAAGTTAACCGATCCAAGTCGATCCGGTTCCGTGAGCATCATGCCCCTAGCCATGTATCACCTGAATCCTCGCCAAGAAGTCGGCCAACAGTACGAATCTACGGGTTTAACACCGGTTCTACCACTTGGTAAAATCCGGATAAAGTGCCAAATGGAGACTTAAAGTCCAAGTCACCGCTATGTGATTGATGCGTAGACTTCCTATAACTTACTGGTCGACCTTGGATCCACGGTAATGTTATAGTCCCATCTACTCTTCATCGTCTCAAATATGTAGACACTAATAATGAGGTCAAGACGGTGGTCGCGACAAACAACCGCTTAAGGGATGGAGAATTATTTCATCGATTCTCTCCTCTACGTAATGAGTCCTAAATCATCATCGGTACGACATACACAATGTGAAGAAGCCGACACCAAACCGGCTTGGTTATAGTGGAGGTTTTGTTTTAAATGACATTGTACCCTTGTAATCAATCTTGACGATGAAGAATCGCCGATGAACATTGTAATTGGCAAATTGCCATGAATCAATAAATGACGATTTAGAGTATCCTTTATCTTTGAATGATGTGATAACAGATTATACAATGATCCGAAGTTGCACCCGCCAACTCGATCATCTTGCTTCACACAAAAGCAGCTCCGGATTCCTTTGGGACAACACTTGTCATCCCACCTAAGATCAAGTAGTGAAAAGACTTGGTTTACTAAAAGGAGATGCGCTCCAACGTAATCATTTCTTTGAAGAAGGTGAAGATGACAATGGGCCTATCCTCCACACATTCGTGATATAGTCCGTAAACACCGGGTATCATGAAAAGATGGGGTATGACTTGACACGAGGGAAGGTCTATGTTTCTGACGAGGCCTCGAACCCTCCTAAAGCGCATATGTCCCAAGAGGAAAGCCGATAATTACTATGCATTTAGAAGGGATTGGGATACTAATCCTCCTCGAAGATGAATGCTCGTGGTCGATTGATAATAATCCACCCGTGAGGGAGACGACATTCGTCGACTCTTCATTGGGATTCGGACAATTTCTAGAGAAGCTGTTTTGATGTCGAATATGGCCACGATCGATCCCGCTACTATTGAGGGTGATGAAGATATGCCAACATGGGAAGACCCATGGATCCATCAACTCGAGAGCGCTTTGGGGATAGGTTCAACAAAGAGAACCCCCACTAAGGATGAGGTAGTCCAAGTTAATATGGGTGATGAAGAGCATCCCAAACTCATAAACATCAGCAATACTCTCCTTCGAAGAAAAGGAAGAGTTGATTGCCCTAATTAGGAGTATATCGATGTATTCACCGAGTTACGAGGACATGCCAGACTCGACCCTAATGTGGCAACACATCGCCAACATCAAGGCGGATGTCAAACCCGCCAAGCAACAAAGAAAGACGGTTTCATCCACAAATATTGGAGGCAATTGTTGACTAAGTGAAGAAACTCATAGAATCGGATTCGCCGAGGAAATTCAACATCCTGGACAAGGCTAATATAGTCCCGGCCATGAAGAAGAATGGTTCGATTAGGACTGTGGTCGACTACGAGACCTAAACGCCGCTGCCCAAAGGATGATTTCTTCCAATCACCGATGTCATAGTTGACAACACGCGGTGGATTTGAAAGAATGTCCTTTATGGATGGCTTTTCGGTATAATCAAATCAAGATGTACCCCGATGACGCCAAACACACAAGCTCGTAACTATCTAAGATATATTGCTACACGGCCATGCCGCTCGCCTCAAAATGCCGCAAATATCACCGAAAGCAATGACGAGATTTTCCAGATCATCTTCGAAAACGGTCGAATGCTACGCCGACGATTTGGTCGTGAAAAGCCGTGACAAAGGAGATCACATCAAAGATCTTAGAACGGTATTCAACTCATGCGAACTCATCAACTAAAGATGAACCCCGCCAAATCCTTCCTCGATGTCTAGTGGCAAGTTCCTCGGCTTTGTCGTCACAAATAAGGGCATCCACGCCGATCCCGATAAAGTGAAGGCAATTCAAGAGTTGCAACCTCCAGAAATCGAGAACTCGGGGTTACAAGGACGACATGACATCCGACGGTTCATATCGAACCTATCCGAAGTGCCACCGCTCTCCAAGTTGAACAAGAAGGGCGGTCGCTTATTTGGGACGACGCCGCCGAAGGCATTCAAGAGATCAAATCATATCTCGCTAAACCTCCAGTTGCACCGCAGTCCGAAACCGCTTTTGATCTACGCCAAGGCAACGGATCATTCGCGCTTTACTTGCACAAGACGACGCATACCGTCACGTAACAGCGCAGTATTACCCGAGTCAACATTGGTCTGCGGCCGAAGTCTCGTTATCCAATGGTCGAAGCAGCTCGTGATTAGTGTTCGCAATTAAAATGCGCACTATTTAGCCTGACGACGATTTATGTTATTCTAACGAACCGGTCCCGATATTTATGACCCACCGCCTCAATGAGTTGGCGCTTGGCTTAAATGGGCCTTGCTCTTGTCCCAATATGACTTGTATTTCAAACAACGTAAGTCACCAAAGGACAAGCGATTTGTGATCTCTTGGTCGCCACCACAACGGATGCGCTTGAGCTATATGATGATCTTCCTGATGAAGTTCAAGAAGTCAACACTACATCGCACCAACAAATATGGCGATTGTATTTTGACGAGCTTCGCCACCAATGTGGCAAGTACCCCGACGTTCTAAAATCTCCACCGAGTCTGAGTTGTCTTGATTTCCGGAATCATGTCATGCCCCGTGCTTATTCGCCACCGAACCCTCGCTCCAATAACGTAGTCAATACAACGCGCTACTTATCGGACTTAGCCGCCAAAGAGCCGGGGTCAATATCTCGCTGCATGGGGATTCACAACCGATAGTTAAGCAGTCCGTGGTGACTACGGTGAGGAACCCCGATCCGTCCCCTATCATCGTAGCCGCTGAAATAGCGCACTCATTCAAGAGTTTTTCATCGAATATATCCCGCCCAAAACGCTTTATGCGGATGCACCGGGCGGCGAATGCGGTCGTTAGCACAACCTTCCGAGACCGAAAGCAACTAGTTACGGCCGACTCACCAACTCTTTGTACCATTATACGATGAGGCACAAGAAGATAAGGGGTAGTTACCAAAGAAGTACATGCAACCCAAACCAAGTTGGAGCCCCGATTGGCGCTTTCCATCATCGACATCTTACATGGATTCTCACGAAGACGGAAGGAGAGAGAATCAATCCGCTAAGAGCTCCAAGATTCTTTTACGACACGTAAACCCGATGCTATATCGCCGAGGGTACGATGGTCTTTACTCCGATGCCTTTCAAACAAGGAGGCGTAAGAGGTCCTTCGAAGCACACGAGGGTGAATGTGGTGCCCACCACCGTCCCAAACTCTACGATCGAATCGAGAATGGGCTACTTTTGGCCCACAATGGTTAATGACGCAATGAGCACGCCGAAATGCCACGCGGTCAAATTCACGCCAATTATATGCATCACCGCCGTATAGCAAGATCCTTCGCCACATCCCGCCATTCGAGACATGGGGAATGGACGCTGTAGGTCCCATTTTTCCTCCGCCGCTAAAGGAGATCGGTTTATTCTAGCGATCACCGACTACTTCCAAGTGGGCGTATAATCCCGCTTAAAGGAAGTAAAGGCGAGTACCGCCATCAAGTTTATCAAACACCATGTCATCTATCGACACTGTCCCAAGACGGATCGTGCATGACAACGGTCCCCAATTCATCGCAATTCCTTCATCGTTTTGCAGAAATTTAAGATACAAGACGTTCGCCAATGTTCTATAATCCGCCGCAAATGGATTAGCCGAGGCATTCAACAAGACGATTATCAAAATTGCCGGCTTGTGAAGAATAACAATGACGGGATGATAAACTCTGAGAAGCACTCGGCGATCGCACAACCAGACGCGACGCCAACCGAGCGACCCCGCACTCGGGTTCACGGGTGAAGCAGCTCCCATTGGAAATTCAGATCCCGCCACCGCGACGCCTTTCAACAGATGACGATCAAGAACAACATCAAAAACGCCTCAAGAGCTTGAGATGTTAGATGAGAAGCTCGAGGCTCAACAATGCATTGAGTTCTACAAGCTAGATGTCGAAGGCTTTCAACAAGAAAGTTCGACAGAGAACCTTTAGAGAAGGAGATTTGGTCCTCGCCGCCGACGACCGATAATCCTCACTTCCAAAAGAAAGGTAAATTCGAACCTAAATGGGAGGGCCCGCTTGTAATAGAAACGGTTTACTCCAATGGTGCGACGCCTAATTACCCAAAATGGCGACCGCAATTAATGCCGATAAATGGGAAGTTCCCAAGAAATACTACCCATAGTATCTTCGGATAACCCGCTTCGACGGAAGTTCCTCGGGATGTTTCACCCACTTTTCGCGAGGATAACCTTAGATTTATCCTCCATCATTAATTTCCCCACCGATCAAATTCCTTGACGGTGGTCTACAAATTTTCGTACATTACCAAAATCCCTCTTGATTCCTTCTATGAACAAGAGGCCCAATCAAAATCCTTTTACGCCGGAGATAGAATATAAAATTCTTCCTCTCCAAGCGTAAGATCCTTTTCGCGGATAAACGGAAGGGTTCCTTCCATCTTCATCTTAGGTAGCTACCGAAGGTATGCTACCGATTTTCGCACTGTGTTGTCCGATCAAGGTCGCCTCGAAGTCTCTTCGTTCTCTGAGTGGAGATCCCACTCTTAGTTCCATCTTCATCTCGGTAGCCGACCGGAAGGTATGCGGGATTTTCGCATCGTGTTGTTCGACCAAGGTCGCCGAAGTCTTTTCGTTCTCTGAGTGGAGATCCCACTCTTAGTTCCATCTTCATCTCGTAGCCGATCAAGGTATGCGCCGATTTTCGCATCAGTTGTCCGATCAAGGTCGCCGAAGTCTTTTCGTTCTCTGAGTGGAGATCCCACTCTTAGTTCCATCTTCATCTTAGGTAGCCGATCGGAAGGTACGCTACCGATTTTCGCATCAGTTGTCCGATCAAGGTCGCCTCGAAGTCTCTTCGGTTCTGAGTGGAGATCCCACTCTTAGTTCCATCTTCATCTTAGGTAGCCGACCGAAGGTATGCGCCGATTTTCGCACCAGTTGTCCGATCAAGGTCGCCTCGAGTCTCTTCGGTTCTGAGTGGAGATCCCACTCTTAGTTCCATCTTCATCTCGTAGCCGACCGAAGGTATGCGCCGATTTTCGCACCAGTTGTCCGATCAAGGTCGCCGAAGTCTCTTCGTTCTCTGAGTGGAGATCCCACCTTAGTTCCATCTTCATCTGTAGCGCCGATCAAGGTATACGGATTTTCGCACTGTGTTGTCCGATCAAGGTCGCCGAAGTCTCTTCGTTCTCGGAGGGAGATCCCACTCTTAGGTCCACCTTTCATCTTAGGTAGCCGATCAAGGTATGCCGAGATTTTCGCACTGTGTTGTCCGATCGAAGGTCACCGAAGTCTTTTCAATTCCTACGCTAAGGAATCTACTGCTAAGCCTCATCCCGAAATAGAACACATTCTTCCTTCCCCACCTCAATCAATCTTAATCCGTTCGGGCCATTCTCCCAAAAGAGGACACCAAGGTTCATCTTGGGGCATTTTATCCCGGCCTAAGAAGGATAAAGCCAACGCCACACGCTGTCGGGTTTAGTCTTTCTCCGATTGAAGAAGACACCGTGAGTTCACTCGGGGCATTTTATCCCGGCCTAAGAAGGATAAAGCCAACGCCTTTATACGCTGCTGTCGGCTTAGTCTTTCTCCCATTGAAGAAGACACCGTGAGTTCACTCGGGGCATTTTATCCCGGCCTAAGAAGGATAAAGCCAACGCCACCACGCTGCTGTCGTAGTCTATTCCCGTGACAAAGACGGCTTCACGATTCAACATCGTAGCATTAAGTCTAAGAGAGTTTCATTCTTTTAGCACAACGCTATGTGTAGAACGGATTTAGATAATCTACATGCTAGCCCAACTCAAACGTAGTTGGTAAAGGCTCATCAAACCCGCTGAGGGTCGGGTTGGCTAATAACCCTAAAGTCAACGCCACACGCTGCTGCCGGCTTAGTCTTTTTCCGATTGAAGAAGACACCGAGTTCGACTCGGGCATTTTATCCCGGCCTAAGAAGGATAAAGTCAACGCCACACGCTGCTGTCGGCTTAGTCTTTCTCCGATTGAAGAAGACACCGAGTTCGATTCGGGCATTTTATCCCAAGCCTAAGAAGGGACGAAGCCCACGGTAACACGCTGCTGTCGGGTGGTCTCTTGCCCGTAAAAGAGCACGGCCTATGTATTCGATATCATAGCAACAAGTCTAGAAGAGTTTCATTCTTTTAGCACAACGCCACGCGGAACGGATCCCGATAATCCGCGACGCCAGCCCAACTCAAACGGTGGTTGGTAAAGGCTAATCAAACCCGCTGATGGTCGAGGGTTTGCCAAAAATCCTATAAGTATTATGGTTAATTATTTCGACGGCAAAAGAATCATAATAAATAATGAAAGGGATGGATCTTATTCATTTGAAGCAAATATAAAAGGAGCTACAACCGCTTAAACATCAAGCCTATGATAAAGGATTTGTTGTTCGAAATGGAGACACTTCACCATTGTAAGCCCGGTGGAGTTCTTCCCGCAACTCGCTCAAGGACTCCTCATCTGTGTGTTCGTCTTCAGGTTGCCTCGAGCTCGCCAGCCGCTTCGACAGATCAAGCTCTTAGATGCGCCGTGAGGGCTTTTCCTTGTTGGCCTTGGCCAGCCCAAATTGCCCATCCTATCTTCCTCAAGATGGAGCTCTCCCCGAAAGCAGATATCCTCCCCGCACTCGCCACAATATCACCGATGTGGCTTAAGGAAGAATATGTCTCAAGAACAAATACCGAAATGATCGGCGCTGTCTCTTTGCATCCGACTTCGAGCCCAAGAAAACACGAGCATCGCGCCATGCCTCTAAACGCGAGCCCGTATGAGCAGCCTACATATGAGGAAGCCCTCGCTACCCGCAGCTTCTTGTACTGGCTTTCCTCCGATGGGCAAGGTCATCAACAATGGTTCGAGCCACGGATAACCCATATCCCGTGATCAAAGCCATCCGGATCAGCAGCGTCTGAATCGATGAAGAGAAAGTCCGCCATGAAGGACCTTTTCGATCACGTTGTTCACCAAAGAAAAGAATGAGCGATTTCCAAACAGATAATGAGATGGGATGGATCTTCATCCAAAGATCAACGCCTCACCGTGATCATGGAGTCGAGATGTAGGCTCGCACGTAAGAAAAGAGGATTTTAGGATTTTAGTAAAAAATTTGGCTAAAGCTTATTTGGCTAAAAGACCCTACCCGCCTCCTTCTGTAGCTTCAGAGGCTAGTGAGTCCACCAGAGGCGATCTATCGCCGATGCTATCAACCGCACTGAGCCCCTCGGTGCTCATCTATCTCAACGTCGCCGTGGTAGCCGATTCGAGAAAGCAATGAAAGAGGAGTCCCCGCCACTACACAAGGGGAGCCTCTTTTAATTATAGTGGTATTGGCCAAACGGCCGGTCCTATAATTAAGAGAAAATTCATACCTCCTTCGGGATGGTAGTTTCGTGGAAATCTTCACCAACGCGCTGCCGCCTTGTGACCAAGTGCATAACAAGTCATCCATGGAGGTACTACCGATAAACCACCGCCACGAGATCTTCCATTGAGAAGTCCGAAAAAAAGAAGGCATTAGGAAAGTGAATGCAATTAAGACTAACAATAGGTAGAGTTACTTACCTCCCACGGTGATTAGTCGCCTAGTCTCGGTTTGTGCATTTGTCTCCGCAATCTCTAAAAGAACAAAAGCAAAGAGGCAATTAGTGGGGTACAAATCCCGAGTCATTCCATTCTCGCATTTGCCACCCGTAAGAGGAATTATCGATGTTAGATGTACTCGGTTCACGGATCGTCCTACATCTACTTCTTCCGCCATAGCTCCATACATTTGTTGAGTAAAACTGGTTCAAGATGAGCGTAACTGGCTCGCAATTTGGTGATCAAAATCAAAGCCGATCATAATCCCTAGAACCCCCGCGATGCAAACGAGAGATGTCACCTTCAAAAGTCAAAATTTCAAATTTTGTCACGTGAATTATTACTCCGCCACCGACCGAACATTACCGTCAAGTCTATATCAAAGGACCGAGGATTCACGGATTCTTGTGGGCTAGCTCTTTCGCTTAACCCCTTGAGAGGGTCGAATTCTTCCTCTTCAATAGATTTTCCCGAAATTCAATTGGATGAGAAATCTAATGGAAAGGATGAGAGAACTAAAGGGAAAAGGAGGAAGTACCGAGGTCCTTCTCATCGCACCGCTTGGTCCTCTCCTAAAGTAGCAAAGGTCGAGTTGTGGAATTCCTCCTCAACCTCACTCTGCCGATAAGATTGGCGGCGCTTCCTCCGAGCTTGACCTAAGATTCAGGGTCTCAATGCCGCCGCAACGATGCGCTTACCACCGGTGAGATGGCCTCACGGACTCGACTAGCTACTAATAGCCAACTACAATGGAGGAATGTCGACTCCAAATGACCTCCGAGCTGAGATCAATCTAGCACCGTACATCCCATGACGCCCACAACCACGCCGGCCATCCACAAGTCCACCTCGAAGTCCGAGTCGCCGGGTTCCCAACATAAAGTTGGTCGAACCTAACCGGGCGAAAGCAAAACGACAGGAAAATAAGGCTCAATGAAGCATTCCTCATTTACTCGAAGGTGAGATACCCCGCCCGATATTCACTAGCCAGCTTGAAATAGCCAATGTTAAGTGAAGTTCCGCCGTGTTCTTCGCACCTCCTCGCCGACCAAGGACTCACCATATTGACCGTAGAATCGAGGAAAACATCCGAAAAGATCCACCCTTTGTGAATCTCAGACTGCTTCTTGATCTCGAAAACCACGCTCTTCCATCCGCAATCCTCTACCAACCGTAAGAAAGGAGTAGACGAATCGTGGAACTACAACACATCATGTCGGACGATGAAGGACCAACCAGTCATCAAATAGGTATATGGGAGCTCTACTCTGACGAAGGGATGCGGATGATGGCTCGCCCTTTCTCTCGGGTAAACGCCAACTATATGCCGCAATCCACTGCGAATACCGCCACCATCACCGAAGGAGAGAGAGTTCCTTCTTGTGGGCGAAGTTGAACCGCAGGATAAAGGACCTCCAAAGGTAAAGCATCATCGATTGATATGGAACCACACACTTCTTGAGCCGATTGCAAGATAGCCCGCTAGAAGAGTTGTCACCGGATAGGCTTCACCGCATGCCACGTAAAGGTCGCGAAACTTGGTCCCCGGCGAAAGCCTTTTCTGCGAGCCGAAAGTGTATACGAAGTTAGCCTCGACTTTTGATCGCTTCATTAACCTTCGGCGGGTGAGCGTGATAGTTCACATATTTCCTCGCCGATTTGTCCTCCAAATGCCGGAACAAGTAATTGGCGAATCGCCTGCACTCACCGCGATTTCTTAGCCAAGGTTCGACAATGAGCTATATGGTAATGACAAGTGAGATCCCATAAAGTCTTATAACGACGCGGCGTTCCTTCAAACCGCTCGGCCTCGATTGAGGGAAAGTACTCGATATAGCATCTTCCCCATGGGTAGACCCAAATACGGACATCTCATGCAAAGCCAACCCCAACTCGCCATGTTTGGTGAAAACGATTCGAAGTCCGGATTATAAAGCTCAATAAGGTAAAGAAATGGTTGATCGATTGAAGGCCATACATAGTGGCACTAATCGCCGAATACGCACCGAAGCACGGTCTCCATCCCATCTACCGAGGACGAAGCGGTCAGCGACCCCACCCCAGCTTTGTGAAAGGTATCAAAAATTGGCCAAGAACTCAAATATGACTAAATCATGAAGATCGAAGAACAACGCCGCCGGGAAATCTCAAGAAGTCAACATATGGGAGATTGTGTCCCGCCACAGGCGAGACACTGTTTGTGTCCGCCACGAGCGGCATTCTGATGTCTCACTGGCATGGTGACACTGTGTGTGCCTCGCACGAAGCGACACTTGATGTGTCTCGCTATTAGCGACATTTGTGTGTCTCGCACGAAGCCAGACACCTTGATGTGTCTCGCTATAAGCGTAGGCATTCACTGCGGTCTCGCAAAAGGCGCAGACACCTGTGATAACTTGAAACGCAGCTCTTAGGTCTAAATTACCGGTGGGGCCCACTTGACTTTATCAATGCAGAGACGCTCGACACTTTAATGCGCGTTACATCGCCGAAGATACCACCAGGCGCGATTCTAGGCATTTAATCGCCTAAAAAGCGTGAAAACCGCTACAAGAAATCGAGGGATTTACATCGCCGCTTAGTCACCGGTGGCAATATACCGCCGCCGCCAACAGGTAGCTGCATCGCCGCCAAAGGAGCTTAGGTAGCTGAGGCGAGGCGCTCGAGCCGCCGCTTAATCAGAATCTCCAAAGACTTATGACAATTGTGGGCACGCTTCCCAAAGACTATAAATACCCTCCTACGCCCACTTGGGCAGGGTCGGCCATCGAAGGGAAAATCCGTAAATCCAAGCTCCGGAGTTCAAGAACACGATCCACGCGAGATTCCTCGAAGCTTAAGCCTTGCCTTATTCTTGAGAAGAGTAGATATCTTACCTTGCTAAGATATTTTAAGTTCTTGTTTCCTTTGCGGCACTAACTAAACCCCCACGATTCGACGATCGCCGCTTCTATGGTCCACTGACACGATCCCCAAGACAGCAAAGTCCCACAAAAACAAGAGATCTACACTTGTAGTGTCTTTTGTTCGAAGTTTGTAAGAGAGTTATTTAATTTTCATTGTAACTGAATAAAAGTGTAATTTTCTAGTTTTGCAATGGAATCAACTTTCGACCCAACACGATGGCTTAACCACAGCTGGGAGCCAACGGCCTCGAAGCCCGAGATCGTTGCAGGTCGCACTTTGCCATCAGCCGACTCATGGTTGATGGAATAGACTACTTCTTCGGGATCAAGCTAAATCAAGAGTATCTCCCTCGTCAAGTCCTCCTCACCCCGCAAACATCTGGAGGATCTCATCCCCTAAGAGGGAGGTTCGCTTCATAGATGTGCAACGATCTTCGCTCGCTATGCATGCAGGCGATTTCCTCTCAACAAGATCTTAACCGATCTAACGAAGAGAGCTCGCCAAAGACGACGCCAAAGATGGCTCAGTTCGCCAAGGCTCGAGTCAACGGATGGAGTTCACTATCGAACTCACGGATCAAAGGCATCAACAAACCGCAATCTCAATCCGCAAGACTCTTCCCAAGGAAGAATGGGTTCGCCAAAAGGGCCCGATTGATTAAGGAAGGAGCGCCAAAAACACCGCGGCACGCTGCTCATGCATCGCTGTTGTTCGCAAGGCGCAGAGTCAAAAGCAACCCAAAGAACGGCTCAAAATCGCCAAGCATGGGTCCCAAGTCAACGCCAAAATTGGTTTCAAGAGTTCGCCGCCGTAATTCTTCACCGAGATACTTGAGCCGCTTCGCTAGCGTGACATTTTGCCGCTTCGCCAACAACAGGTAGTAAACGCTCCGCCACAGATAGTCAATCGCCGGCCAAAAGCTTAGGCCCTCCATGCCTTAACGAAAATTTGGCTTTTCCGCCTCTTTCCACTTTTCCTACCGAGGTATCAACCGTTAAGTCCGAAATCACAACTTCGTGTTCACGCCTTGGTCCACAATTGAGAACCAAAGTCAAAACACCGTAATGGAACGCTTAGTCACCCGATCCATAAACAACGCCGTGTCAGTACTCCAAAATCCAAGTGATGTTCAAATGTGTCGAGCCATCCGACGCAACTCAAACCGAAGAATTTCATATGCCTCGCTTGAGCATCCTACAAGGGGTCCACGAAGTTTGCCGAGAAGAAGAAGTTGAGGCAAGTGACTCGCGAAAATCACGAGAGATAACCGCACTTCTCATGATTCATACGTAAACTTCGATGACGGGCAAGCTTAATGAAGTTGTCTCTCAAGTCAAAGAGTCGACGCCCCAAAAGAAGACGCGGTCCTCCACTAAGGACAACGCTACACTTGGGGTGGAAGTGCAATCGCGATAAACCACACCAACCACACCATCAGCCAGTGGCAACACACCTAAAGAGGACGATCGATGAAATAAATTGTTCTTGCTCGTGCAATAACTAATCAAGACGCTGTTGTCGATGTGCCTATTCCGAAGTCAAACGCCATCCACAAAGAGCTTCAAGATTCGAGAGGCTTTCCTTGCCAACAACGAAGATTTGAAGCCGGAGTCAAGACGACTCAAGAAAAAGAAGATCTCGCCATTCATCGATAAATTCTCAAGTCACCATTAATATGGTGAACAAAGGAAAAGGGCCAAGAATGGACGAGGACCCCGACTTCACCCCAGAAAAGTCAAAGACCGAAGCTTCCCAGATGTCTCGTTGTAATTATGAAGCTACTCAACGACGACTATAGAAGGATGCATGAGGGAGAGTCATCCGATGATGAAGCTCCGACATCAATTCGGGCGATAGCTTCCGATGACACAATGTCAAGTGCCGGGTCCCCATCTCAGAAGCTTTACCATTACTCGATGTCTTGGCTCAAATGTTACAAGAAGCCTTAGCTAAGCAAAGAGAAGAGCTTAAGGTCAAATGAGAACAGTAGATGGAGCTAGCCATGCAACGATGAGGGAATTAAACCCAAACGGTTGCAATACCGAATCCAACAACAAGGTGGAGTAACCATAATGTTGAAGACGATTCGTAGATTGATGAACACATTTACGCCGATCAACCTCCAAAGAAAGTCGTGACTCGCCGCCAAGGTGGAAATGACCCAATTCTTCCTATTGGAAATAATCCAAAACAAGGGGAAGATGATGGCTAAAAGGATGAAAGAGCTTGAAGATAAAATCAATGCTTTGATGTCCACACAGAAGTCAAAAGGATCGGTATCCCGGTCCAGATCCGAGAGAATGGGATTCAATCCCTTACCCAAATTCAATTTGATCAACTTCACGCCATTTGATGGGAGAGGGTCACCTTCACAACACCCGATTTACTTCAAATCACATTTGGGGTAATCTCGAAACGAGCTCTCGATGGTTCGGCCATTCGTTTGTATTTTCATGAGCCGCTGATTGGTATCAAGACTCAAGGCCGGAGTATTAATTGTCGGGAGGACATGGAAAGTTCTTTTCTCAGAACTTCTTCGATGACGACATCAAGTCTCAATTGGAACTCTCTAGATGAAAAGCGTAAAGGTGGGGAGACAATCGACACCTTCGCTAAGCGCATTCCAAGAATAAAGCTATGAATTGCGTGGATCCACCATCAAAGTTCATACCAAGACTTGCCACAACAATCTTTCTATAGAATTGCGGAAGTCATGGGGTCGCCCCACCAACTACGCGGAAAGACCTAAAATACAAGGAGAACAAGCCAACGCTTCTCGAAGGAAGAAAGCCGAAGAGGCGAAAAGATGGTCGACCCTCGTAAGTAAATTTTCCTCTCGTAATAGAGGAAAGGCATCCGATTGCCGCTGGTCAAGCTGCCGCAACAATGGCCGCCAAAAGCTTTTAAATCAATTCCACAAGACATACTCTTTCAAGGACGAAGAAGTTCCAATCATCTTCAAACACCTCCTTGATAACAACAAAATCAAGTTGCTTCCAATTACAAATCAAGAGGAGGCTAACAAAACTTCGACCTCTAAATACCGTGGCGCATCTACAGGATCCTCCATCCTACAAAGGATTGCTTAGCTCTCAAGGCCATCATCCAAGCCTTTGTTGAGTTTGCCGCCTTAACGCCAAATAAGCCGAATCAAATAGGACTGGCTGTGTATATGAGTATAAACCGCCCTCCGATTCCCATGTTCCCAATTTTGGCGTAAGAAAGTCGGGGTGGATAATCCATGAACGAGGTCCACTTCCACATTGAGCAATCAAACCTTGCTAGCTTAGGATTGTCTCAAAATTTCTATCCCCGGTCAAACCTTCCTACGCTAGGACCACGGCCAAAACTCTCTCGATTCTTTCCATGAACGAGGTCCACTTCCACATTGAGCAATCAAACCTTGCTACGCTAGGATTGTCTCAAATATCCGCCCGGGTCAAACCTTCCTACGCTAGGGACCATGGTCAAAATCCTCTTGATTCTTTCCATGAACGAGGTCCATTTCAAGATTGAGCTTATCAAACCTTCCGGCTAGGATTGTCTCAAATATCCGCCCGTCAAACCTTCCTACGCTAGGGACCATGGTCAAAATCCCTCTTGATTCCTTCCATGAACGAGAGGTCCACTGTCAGATTGAGCGATCAAACCTTCCGACAGCTAGGATTGTCTCAAAACTCCTATCCCGACCAAACCTTCCTACGCTAGGATCATTTTTAATTTTCACTCCCACTTGGTCAAACCTTCCTACGCTTAGGACCACGGTCAAAATCTCGACTCCTTTATGAATGAGAGGTCTACTCCTAATCAGGTCGCTGCTCCCCAAGAGAAAACACAACAGGTTCGCTACCCCAAGAGAAAACACAATGTGGTTTGTTTTCGCTTCAAAAGAAGACACAACGGTTCGCTTCCAAGAGAAAACACAAATTCCACAAGCTCACGATTCAAAATCGTAGCATAGATGTCATTACCTAATGACACCTAAACTATGCTTTTATGCATAGGGATGTTATCTCTGCCCCTTATCGAGATAAGTCGGCCTAACACACGCCGCGGTAATCAATTCCCGGATAATTGATCGCTTCACGATTCAAAATCGTGAAGCATGATGTCATTACCTAATGACACCTAAACTATGCCTTCATGCATAGGATATTATCTCGCCCCTTATCGTAGATAAGTCGCCTAACACATGCCGCAATCAATCCCGCGATAATTGACCGAGCCTACGATTCAATATCGTAGCATAAAGTCTAAGAGAATTCACTCAGCACAACGCTACATGTAGAACGGACTCGATAATCTACATGCTAGCCCAACTCAAACGGTAGTTGGTAAAGGCTCATCAAATCCTGTTGATGGTCGAGGGTTTGCCAAAATCCTATATCTATCATACAAGCAATAACTTGAGACACGGGTTCACTTCTTCCTGCCGGGTCAAGCATTTTCTCCTACCGCGATTTTAATGCACTTTGTAATCGTACATTACATCGCCCGACCAAACCCCTTTTTAGCCAGACACTTCGCATTGCCTCGCCGCTTCAAGTGGGACACCTGCATATATTGATAATTATTCTCGCATCGATTCAAGATATTCAAGACAAATTGGTTCCATATTCCATATAGAAGCTTCCCCGAAATCGATATTCAAAACCGATGACGCTTTTCTCCGAATGACTCTCAAGGCATTTCAATTATAACCCAAGTGGTGACTTTCAAGATGAAGATGATTAGTCCAAAATCGACTTCGACATTTCAATCAATCCAAATACAAATGCAAATGTGCCTATTGATCCCAAAGTATGGTCAACGATGCCACAGAGCCGTGATTCAAGAAACCGGCAAAACATGGGCCTCTTTCTACAAAGTTCAACGCTGAAACGTAAAGCAGATCTTATCCAGTATTCCGCACTTCACAAAATACGAGGAGTCCAAAACTTTGAGGGGGTATCTCAGAGGCATCAAAAATTGCCGAAGAACCTCAAATATGACTAAATCATGAGAAGATCAAGAACAACGCCGTCAAATCTCAAGAAGTCAACATATGGGAGATTGTGTCTCGCCACAAGGCGGACACTTGTTTGTGTCCCGCCACGAGCGAAGGCATTTGATGTGTCTCACGTTAGCGCAGACATTTTGTGTGTGCTCGCGACGAGCGAGACACTCTGATGTGTCTCGCATTAGACTTTGTGTGCCTCGCACGCAGCCGAGACACCTTGATGTGTCTCGCCATAGGCGGAGGCATTCACTGTTCTCGCAAAAGGCGCAGACACCCGTGATACTTGAAACGAGCTCTTAGGGTCTAAATTAATGCCGGTGGGGCCCACTTGACTTTATCAATGCAGAGACGCTCAGACACTTTAATGTGCGGTTACATCGCGAAGATAACCACTCAGGCGGATTCTAGGGCATTTAATCGCCTCAAAAAGCGTGAAAACCGCTACAAAGAAATGAGGGATCATCACCGCTAGTCGGCCGAGGTGCTTCATACCGCCGCCGCCGCCAGGTAGCCGCATCGCGCCGCCGCGATGGTAAATTTGGCGCCAGGTACCGAAGCCGCCGCTAATCAGAAATCTCCAAAGACTTATGACAATTGTGGGCACGCTTCAAAGACTATAAATACCCTCCACGCCCACTCAAGTGGGGTCGGCCATCGAAGGGAAAATCCAATCCAAGCTTCCTGAGTTCAAGAACACGATCCACGGAGATTCCTCGAAGTTTAAGCCTTGCCTTATTCTTGAGAAGAGTAGATATCTTACCTTGCTAAGATATTTGTCGAAGTTCTTGTTTCTATGGCACTAACTAAACCCCGCCGATTCGACGATCGCCGCCGGGTGGTCCACGGATTACGCGATCCCCAGACAGCAAAGTCCCACAAAACAAGAGATCTACACTTGTAGTGTCTTTGTTCGAAGCTTGTAAGAGAGTTATTTAATTTTCATTGTAACCGAATGTGTAATTTTCTAAGTTTTGCAATGGAATCAACTTTCGACCCAAACATGCTTACTTGACGAGGTACCTACCAAGAATCTATGATCGACGACGGCATCTCTCGCCCCAATTTAGCAAGGCGATTCTTCAAAGTCGCAGGCAGAACAAAAGCTCATCACGGGCTGTGTGTCCACTCTACAACCCTGTGGTGAAGGCCGATGACGCCGATTCCTCGTGGAACCCTGAACCGTCCGGGTAATAAACCCACAATGAATATGATCATGCTCTTCCTCGATGCCATGACATACGGCGTGTCACAAAGATGGTGTCTAAGGTCGGTCAATGAGAGTTGACGAGGTATCCGGGAATAAGGGGCCTGCCGCCTTTGTTCAACCACCTCACTCTCGATAAGAGTCAGATCCGGACCTTAACCGAAGCCAATAGATAATCTGTTTTTCGCGAAGGTTCGAGAGCTGTGTCCCTTACGAAGGCGATCGCGACCAAACGACGAGAGCGCTGAACTTCCTCAAATACGTACCGGATCGCTCCTGATGTGCCGGGCGAAATCGAAGGCAGATAAAAATCGCGGATCATCACACATGGAATAATAGTCACTATGACGCCCATCGAATCGCAGAGGGTCGGAAAAGCTCCCCGAGAATAATCAAATCAAATCGTAAAATACCTTAGTAAATGGCTGAATTCATCTTACATAGATTGAGTCATTTAATTTCAGGTATGACGATTTCATCCGGTGATAAAACACCGAGAACGATAATATAGCCGCATAATCCAAGCGCAATATATTCCGCTCTAATAGACTACGTATGAAATCGCCCCGCTAAAACATCGACGGTGATCTTTGAAGCCTCAACTCACGAAGGAGAATCACGCTTCTTCCCAATCGCCTTCACAAAGGAAAACGGCTGGCCATAAATCTAACGCAGACACCGGGCGCCTGGCCCCACAAAGGAGGATTTCGCTCTTCCCAATCGCCACAAAGGAGAACGGAAGGGACACAACGATATATGTAATGGAATATGATGACGCCGGGCGCATCACAAAGAAGGAGGCATTCACGCCGCAGGCGAAGTTGATCGACTCGAGACGCTAGGATATTCCCGACGACATCGAAGCCGCAAATAATACAACAAAAGTCGATACATGGCAAAAATCGCAAATAAAGGCCAAAAGATACACAACTGATAAGAACCCGACGAAGGCCCCGGCACGGGCGCGACATCACGGGCTTCAAATACCGGGCGCGGACACTGGCTTAGCCAAGGCCATATGACATCGCAACATTCAGTCAGCCAAGATCAAGGACATTCCAAGATTAGCTTTACGCTAAGCAGCGCTGGCGCACTCCGCCGCTTCAAGGGACGCAGCGCTGGCACACTCAAGCCGCTTACGGGCGCTGGCGCCACCAACAAGCCACACAGCCAAGGACCTCACAAGGGACTGGCCGGCCAATCGCCTCGCTGACCAAGGCTGACCTCGCATGCACAAGAGAAAAAAAAGAGAGAAAAGTACTCAGATGCATACCTTGATCGAGGAAGAAAAGACGGGCGAAGCGAGATGAAAACAAGAGAGAGAGAGCACAGGGGGCCTAGGTCAGCAAAAGAGGGTTTGTGGGTATTTATAATAACCCCATATGGACCCAATCCTCTTGAACAAGGACTCCTATTTGGCAAGAAGTAGGAATTCTAATTGGACCAAATCAACTCTAATTAGGACTCTAATCAGCCCCTAATTAGGAGTCCTAATTGAACCTTATCCTGATATCAAACAGGCCAAATCAGTCCGCTGATTGGCTCCTACCCCTGCCTTGGAAAGATTCTCAAGATTGATTCTAATAACATCTTGTGAAGGGCCCCCATCGACATCAACGTCAGCCTAATCCTACTCCAACTAGGATTAAGTATAAACCGCTTCCCAATTTATCGAGGTTCCCTAAGAATATTTTCACACAAAATATTCTCGTGGATAACTCGATCGTATGGATTGCATCGACAAATATCAACGCCTAATCCTACTCCAACTAGGGATTACGAGTAAACCAAGCTTCCCAATTTATCGGAAGTTCCTAAGAATATTTTCACACAAATGTTCTCGGATAACTCGATCGTATGGATTGCATCGACGCCGATCAACGCCAATCCTACCCAACTAGGATTAAGTATAAACCGCTTCCTAATTTATCGGAAGTTCCTAAGAATATTTTCACAAAAATATTCCTAGGATAACTTGATCATGCGATTGCATCGACGCCGATCAATAAGCCGCCTAACCTACCCACTAGGATTTCGAAATAAACTATTTCCAAAATTTCAACGAGGGAGTTCCCGGAGAATAAATCCATATTCTTAAGGATAACTCCAGAACCCTTTAATTTCCTCCCACCATAATCTCCAAGAGAGGGATAATCGATGAGTGAAAGTCATGTTGACATCGGATAATCATATCCCCCTCAACAGAAGAAACCAACAACACACGCCATGATGGAGGAATTAGCCGAAAGTGATGGTTATGCGCCCATGTATTCGACATGCCCAACGCAGCCGCCAACAAGGAGTTCCGCCAAGATACGAGAAGTCCAAAGTCCGCGGTTAGTCAAACAATAACCAACCGACACGAAGTTACAAACAAAACTCACCCGCCACTTCGAATCAAGATAAGCTACGCAATAAATGCAAAGACTGCGATCTTATCGTAAATCCTACAAAGAACTGATGATCCGGAAGAATCAAAGACTTGAAGCTATCTTTTGGGACCTCACGAATCGAAGGCCGGAATATATTCAAAGCATCCCGCACTCATCAAGAATCGAAGACCCAGACGCTTTGGAGGGGGTATCCAGAGGGCTGAAAATGCTCACAAGGTCCCCAAACCAACTCGGACGAGGAGTCGAAAGTGACGCACTCCATCGAATGATACGACGCCGAACGTTGAGACGGAACCCGACGGGCAACTCAAAGCGCCACAAACGCTTTGCCTGACTTGAACGGATGATCGATTTCGACCGCTGAACCGAACGAACCAAGAATTAGTTCCGAATCAAATACGACGAACCCAAGTCCGAGAGAGACAAAAACGAAAACGACGAAAACCACGCCAAAACAACAAAAAAAAAGCAAGGCGAGCGACACCTCTACCAAGCTGCCGAGGGTTTGGCCACTTTCGCCAGCCACCCTCTACCAACTGTCGAGGTGCCTCTGCCAAGCGGCCGAGGAGGTCGGTTACCGGTCGAAGCCACTCGCCAACTTGGCTCGAGGTGCCTCGCCAAGCCGAGGTGGTCGGCCAAGCGGCCGCATTTGCATATAAATAGGGTCTTCGTGGGGACTTCTGGATCTTGAATGGATTTTGAGACTTTGAGGTCGGATTTTTGGGATTTTGGCTTGGATTTTGGCGATCAAGAGCTCCCTTTAGGATCTAACGGCGCACCTGCTCGGAGCAACCGCGAAAGCACAAGTCCAACCAACGCCGATCTTCAATCAAAAGGTAACCAATTCGGTCGAACCACAGATACCCTCTAGATTAAGCTTCGCCTTTAATCTCGTGGATAGCGCCAGGATTTCTCCTAGTAGATCTCACCCGCCCGCGATCCTCTCCTTCGAGTGTGATCCCTCAGCGCTTCGCTTCTTCGTGAAACGAGCCCCTTTACATCCTGAAGTTCCGTAACCCTGCCCTACCGATCGATTGCGCGTGGTCCACGGACACAATAAGTCCCCTGACAGTAAAGAACCCACGCAAGCTGGTGATCCATATAACAGATCCTCGTGTTTGTTCACAAGGATAAAAGTTGTAATCTTTTGATTTTCATTGTAAGCCTTAAAATAAAAGGCAATATTTCTTTGAATTTTGTTGTAGGCCAAAGAAGCGTGTAAGTTCAAATCAATGACAATCATCCCAACTTTTACCACAACAAGCCGGGCGATCATTAGTGGAGCCACCGCCTGATCGAGGTCGTTGCACGCGAACCGCTGATCCCTATCCCTGGAAGAAGAGGTCGAAGTTCGAGTTCGACTCAGAGAAGTTCGAGGAGTACCTATCCTCACCCTCCTCCGATCCAGCCCCCCGCCGCCCAAGAAGGTCTCCACCGAAGGAGAACCCGAGGGCCTCCGATAGAGCCCCAGATCGCGAAGTCCAACCCCCGCCGCAGGCGAAGAAATCCCTTCCGCCTCAAGTCCGGGATGGTGCCCGAGATGAACGCCGACGATGCGCCAAGACTTCTGCGAAGCTCGCCAAAGGCGACGACAAAGCATGGCGCTGCAAGTTTGCCAAGGCCATGCAATCCATGGATCCGCTACGCTGGATCTAAGATCCAGACTTACGCAGAGGTTTAAGTGATCGACGGTTCATCCAAGCCGCCAACCGACGAGTGGGTCGGTCAAACGGAACCGCCCACACTTCAGAGCGATCCGAAGCGCCGCCAAGACTCTGCGCAAGCACGAAGCTTTGGTGCAACAGCTCGCGGAGTTAAAGAAGGAAGTGGCAAAGAAGCCACCAACGCATCGCCAGTTTGGAGGCCCAAGTCTAATGGTGCCCCAACCTCGCGCCACACTCCCCGCCTTTAAGCCGAAGGATACAAAGGTAAATCCAACGCCAAAGTTCAAGACCGACACGCCAAAGACAAAGCGTCAGATCAATCAGCCGTGAAGCCAACTCCGCCACCACCACCAAACCGACTATCAAGGATCGCCTCGTCTCGAAGAGAATCACGGGTCACTCATGCGTGAGGTCGCACTGCTCCAACAAGGACAAGAAGATTCCCGCACTCTCCTATCGGATTGAAAATCGAAGTCCGAGAGTCTCCGCCGACTTCTCACGCTCACATCGGGCGAAAAGTCAGCGAAGTCACTTTCTAAGTTTCGATGGATTGACCCGCCCCTCGAAGGAGACGCTTATCCGACGATGAGGACGCTATACCCGAAAGATCACGCCAACATACGGCAGTTGTTCTGCACACACACCGATGAGCCGTACTACCGCAGTAAGAGGTACGAAAATCTCAAGGGATTCCCCAAATTGACGCAGCCATGCTTGTGCTCCAAGCTCATTAAGACGATGCTCTCGAGTGCAATTGCCATCAAGAAGCTCCAAAGGGTGTCACTTTCGAGAGACTCACCACGAGATGCCGAGACCTAGACAAGGCGATTCCAAAAGGATGATCTCCCGAGAGGTGAGCGCCGAGGTCACTAATAATATGACCAAGAAGAATCATCGCCACGGCTATTCCCAGCCGATCGCAACGCTAACTCGCTTGCGGTCCGACTATCCGACGGTCCATAATGATAAGCTTCAAGGGGTTACCCGCGAGGATGATGCGCCGATATTGGCAAGAATCGCGATCCATCATACCGATCAGCGAGGGAGCCCCAAGAAACACTTATGATCGCATGCATCAAGTGGCCAAAATGCTAGACGGCGCTGAATAAACAACGGAAAACTTCGTTAGAAATGGAGTTGGCCATGCACGATGAGAGAAATGCACGCACCAATGCATCCAAGCCCCGACAAAACATCAAGGTGAATCAAGCCGGCCAACGCCGATGAAGATGATAGCGATTCTGATCGAGGAAGCACCGAAGATGATAACCCCCAACCACGCGACACTGCTGTTCATGAGAGCGAAGATCAAAGACTTGGAGAGCAAAATCAATTCATTGATTTCCGCCAAGAAGTAAAGAAGACAGTATTCGCCCATACCCGAGGGAGTGGAAGCAATCTTACCCGCCGGTTTAACTTAATAAACTTCACACCATTTGATCGGGGTTCCCGCAAAGACTTGATTTATTTCAAGTCACACCGGAGTTATTTCGCAACGAACCCTGATGGTTCGGTCATTCGCTGACCCTTCGTGGGCGCTTCGACGGTACCGCCGCCTCAAGCCGGGAGCATTCACACCGACGCATGGAGTCTAGCTTCCTTACCAACTTTGATGACGATACCGAGGTATCGATCGACGCTGCTCGACGAGAAGCCGAAAGACGGAGAAACCGCGGACATCTTCGCTAAACGATTCTAACAAGGCAATGAACTGCCGGATCCAATAACGAGAGTTCATCCTCCAAACCGCCACAAGAACTTATCAATAGATGCTTGAAGCAATGGGTACAGACCATCGATAACGCGGAAGGACTTGAAGGTTCGTGGAGAGCAAGCCAGAGATTCTCAAAAGGAAAAAGGCGTAGAGGGTCACCGACAACCGAAGTTCTGCTTAACTTTGTCCCACGCGAAAGGGAAAGAGCAAGCCAAGACGCGCGCCGTAACCAAACGCTCCAACTCCAACCCCAAAGAAGAAGAAGAAGAAGAAGAATACGGGCGCCGCAAAGTACGCTCAACGCGGGCAACTGGCCACAAAACAGAAGGCCTTAGAGCCAGATTCCCAAGTCCTATTCCTTAGGGACGACGCAGATTCCCTGGCCTCTTCAAATATCTTGTGGAAAATAACAAGATCAAGCTCCTCCCATTCGATCAAGAGGAGGCGATGAACACTAATGACCCAAGATATCGTGCATACCATAGGGCGCTTCATCACCCCACTAAACTCGCTTCACTTTAAGGACAAAATCCGTGCTTTAATTGATGTAGGGGCATTACTATGAAGCCGCCCAAAGAGAAGAAGGTCTGAGCCTAATGCGTGATCCATAAGTTTCGGTCGGTGCCACATGGTTTGAACCTCGAACCGCTGGTCAAAGTTGCAAAGAAGACGGTGAATGACACTCCACACAAGCAACGCCGAAAGGACTTGTATCGTGATAATACCAATGGCGGTCTTGTGGGTCCACCCGCATTTACCGAAGACGAAAGCAATGGGTAGCCTCTTCTTCAAGAAAAAGCAAGGTAAGGGAAAGGCATGTCATGCTACTCCGCAATCTCGAGGGAGACGATGAACAGTGGTAACATTCCGTACCGTCCGGGGAACTCGAAGCCCACGCCACCGTGAGTGGACACGAGTACAAATACAAGTATCCCAAGTCCCCACCTAATGCCAAGACGCCTGAGTCGGGGTACCAACAAATCCCTCACCGCAGAGAAAGCGCAACAGCCAGTAGTCGCCAAAGAAGCTACGAAAGCACCGTGATAAAGTTCAACTCGGCAAGCCTCGATTCACCGCCCGATTGAAGAGATAAACCGAACTTAACTCTCCATACCGCTTGATGTAATGGCACATCAATAATATCCCGAAGGATCACTCTCTATGAGTTATCCGGGTTATCAAAAGAGACGAGAGAAGCTCTTCAAGAAGCCCTCACGACTTAAGTCTTCCCGACCTCAGATTAGGCC
>CM022708.1:34406493-34715550 GCA_012295165.1 Asparagus setaceus | reverse complement strand
ATAAAGTTCAACTCGGCAGCCTCGATTCACCCCGATTGAAGAGATAAACCGAACTTCGAACTCTCCATACCGCTTTGATGTAATGGCACACTACAATATCCCCGCAAGGATCACTCTATGAGTTATCCGGGTTATCAAAAGAGACGAGAGAAGCTCTTCAAGAAGCCCTCACGATTCAAGTCTTCACTCCAGATTAGCCGAGTCCGTAAGAGTCACCAACAACTTGCGACTACACTTCCCCGATCACCTTTACAAAGGAGGATATGCATCGAGGAATTCCAAGCACGATAGGCCGCTATACTTCACCGTATATGGCTCTAGTGAAGTTAACCGATCCAAGTCGATCCGGTTCCACAGGAGCATCATGCCCCTCATGTATCACCTTGAATCCCCGCCAGAAGTCAAGGCCAACAGTGCACAGAATTCTGTTTAACACCAGCCGGTCTCGCCACTTGGTAAAATCCGGATAAAGTGCCAAATGGGAGACTTAAAGTCCAAGTCACCGCTATGTGATTGATGCAGACTTCTATAACTTATCATGGTCGACCTTTGGATCCACTTAATGTTATAGTCCCATCTACTTTCATCGTTGTCTCAAATATGTAGACACTAATAATGAGGTCAAGACGGTGGTCGACAAACAACCGCTTAAGGATGGAGAATTATTTCACCGATTCTCTCCTCTACTGTAATGAGTCCTAAATCAATCATCTACCAAGGTACTGACAGCGTGAAGAAGCCGACACCCAAACCGGCTTGGTTATAGTGGAGGTTTTGTTTTAAATGACATTGTACCCCTTGTAATCAATCTTGACGATGAAGAATCGCGATGAACATTGTAATTGGCAAATTGCCGATGAATCAATAAATGACGATTTAGAGTATCCTTTATCTTTGAATGATGTGATAACAGATTATACAATGATCCAGTTGCACCTCGCCAACTCGATCATCTTGCTTCACACAAAAGCAGCTCCGATTCCTTTGGGACAACACTTGTCATCCCACCAAGATCAAGTAGGAAAAAGACTTGGTTTACTAAAAGGAGATGCGCCCAACGTAATCATTTCTTTGAAGAAGGTGAAGATGACAATGGGCCTATCCTCCACACATTCGTGATATAGTCCGTAAACACCGGGTATCATGAAAAGACTTCGATTCAGGGTCGATTTGGAGACTTTGAGGTCGATTTGATTTTGGCTTGATTTCATGACTTTCGAAGAGTTTTCGCCAGACGACATCGTTTTGAACGGCGAAGCTATTCAAGTCCACGCCGATCATCAATGCCCGGTTTCGGTCGACCAGATACCTTCTAGATTATCGTTTTATCCGTGGAGCAGATTTTCTCTAGTAGATTCACCCGCATCCTCTCCTTCGTGAGTGTGATCCTCGCGCCGCTTCCTTCGGAAACGAAGCCCCTTTACATCCAGAAGTTCCGCAACCCGGCCCTACCTGATCGGATTGCGCTGTGGTCCACGACACAATAAGTCCCCCGACAGTAAAGAACCCACGCAAGTTGGTGATCCGATATATCGTAGATCCCCGCTTGTTCATAAGGATAAAAGTTGTAATCTTTTGATTTTCATTGTCCTTAAAATAAAAGGCAATATTTCTCTTGAATTTTGTTGTAGGCCAAAGAAGCCGTAGCAAGTTCAAATCAATGACAATCATCCCAACTTTTACCGCAACAAGCCGCCAATTACATGGGAGGAGTCCTTTCGAGGTAGAGCGTTGTCCAAGGCCGATATAAGCCTCTCACGAATTTTATCCTCCTTGATGTAAGCAAGTTCAAATCAATGACAATCATCCCAACCTCAACAATGCCGGGCGTAATTCACAAAGGAGGAGTCCTTTCGAGGTAGAGCTTGTCCGTCAGTCGATATAAGCTTGGCCGAATTTTATCTCACGGATTGCTTGTTCCGTAAAAGTGGGATGATTGTCATTGATTTGAACTTGCTTACGCCTTTCTTTGGCCTACAACAAAATTCAAGAGAAATATTGCCTTTTATTTTAAGGCTTACAATGAAAATCAAAAAGATTACAACTTTTATCCTTATGAACAAACGCGATCTCTCGTTATATCGGATCCTCGCTATGGGTTCTTTGCCCGTGTCGGGACTTATTGTGTCCGTGGACCAAGCAATCCCGATCCGTGCAGAGACCCGCCTGAACTACAGATGTAGCGCTCTGCTTCACCAAGGAAACGGTACCGAGGGGATCACACTCACGAAGGAGAGGATCACGAGCGGTGAGATCTACTAGGAGAAATCACAAATATCCCCTAGATTAAGACGGCTTAATCTAGAGGGTATCAGAGTTCGACCGAATTCGTTACCTTTTGATTGAAGATCCGACGCTGATCGACTTTGTTCGCTGCTCGTAACCGCAAGGTCAGATCTCACAGGGCTCTTCGTAGTCCGCCAAAATCCAAGCCAAAATCCCAAAAATCCGACCTCAAAGTCTCCAAAATCCATTCTAAGATCCAAGTCCCTCTGAAGACCCCCTATTTATACAAATCGGGAATGTGGTTTACCACTTGTCGGCCAATTCTGCCGCTGGTCGAGGCACCTCTGGCTAAGCTGGCCGAGGCACTCTACCAAAGTGGCCGAGCCTCCTCTACGGCTGTCGAGGCACTTACTAAGTTGGTCGAGGTGGTTCGCCAGTGGTCGAGCCACTGGCCGCTGGTCGAGGTGTCCGCCTTGCTTTTTCGTTGTTTTCGCCGTTCTCGGGCCATTTTCTCCTTTTGTCTCGATTTGTTCCCTCAGATTTGATTCCTGAACTAATTTTGTTCGCTCCGCTCAACGGTCCCGGAACTGGATCATCCGCTCGTCCGCTTTTGCCGTGGCTTGTGACGCTTTGTGAGTTTGCCGTGGTTCACGCCTCAACCGCTCGACGCCCGTGATTATTCGATGGGTCGCCATCCGAACTCGCCACGAAGTTGGTTTCGGGACCTTGTGAGCATTTTTCAACGCTTACAGATATTCTCCAAAGCCGCCTCGGCCATTCTTGATGAGTCCGATGCTTTGGACATGATGGTTCCCGCCTTCGCCTGCCGAGGGTCCCAAAAGATAGCTTCAAGTCTTTGATTCTTTCGTGATCATCCAGCTTTTGTAGGATTTCTCGATAAGATCACTGCGCCGCATTTATTGTCCGACCGCTTGTTATCTTGATTCGCCGGCGGTGAGTTTTGTTTGTAACTCGTGCTCTGCTGGTTATTGTTTGACTAACCAACGGACTTTGGACTTCTCTCATGCCGCGAACTCCTTGTTACGACGCTACGTGGTCGAATACATGGAACCGCATAACCATCACTCTACTAATTCTCCATCATGACGGTGTTGTTGGTTTAACTACGGGGATATGATTATCCGATGTCAACATGACTTTCACTCATCGATTATCCCTCTCGAGATTATGGTGGAGGAAATTAAGGTTACCGAAGTTATCCTTAAGAATATGGATTTATTCTCCAGAACTCTGAAATTTTGGAAATAGTTTATACTCAAATCCTAGTCGAGTAGGATCACACGATTGATCGGCCGATGCAACCAAGATGATCGTTATCCCTAGGAATATTTTTGTGAAAATATTCTTCCCGAACTTCGATAAATTAGGAACAGCTTATACCGCAATCCTAGTTGGAGTAGGATTAGATGCACGCTGATCGGGCCGATGCAATCCGCGACGATCGAAGTTATCCCCTAGAACATTTTGTGTGAAAATATTCTTCCGAACTTCTCATAAATTGGGAAACAGCTTATACCGTGAATCCTAGTTGAGGATTAGGCTTAATGCTGATCGACGCCGATGCAACCGCACGATCGAAGTTATCCCCTATATATTGTGTGAAAATATTCTTCCGAACTTCTCGATAAATTGGGAAACAGCTTATACTCTGTAATCCTAGTAGAGATTAGGCTAATGCTGATCTAAGCCGATGGGGGGCTTCACAAGATGTTATTCTCGTCAATCAATCTTCGTAATCTTTCCAAACTTGGCGAAGGGAGTAGGAGCCAATCAACGGACCGATTTGGCAATCGCTTTGATATCCCGATAAGGTTCCATTAGGACTCCTAATTAGGGCTGATTAGAGTCCACTAGAGTTGATTTGGGCTCCATTAGAATTCCTACTTCTTGCCAAATAGGAGTCCTTGTTCAAAGAGGATTGGGTCCATATGGGGTTGTTATAAATACCCACAAACCTCTTTGTCGACCTAGGCCGCCCCCCGGTTTCTCTCTCTTGTTTTCATCTCGCTTGGTTCTTCCTCGATCAACGAGGTATGCATAGTATACTTTTTCTCTTTTTTTTCTCTTGTGCATGCAGTGTCGCAGATCGCGAGGGGAGACGCATCAGCGGCGCGCCGGTACTGGCGGCGGCGGTCACGCATGCGGGCGGCGGCGATGTTGGTGCTACCATACCATGCATAAGGCTGGTGGTGGCACTGGCTTGCTGGTAGCCAGGCTACAGGCCAGGCGCTGGTGAATCAAGGCTGGTATTGGCGCCGGCGGGCATGTTGGAGTCCCATACGGCTTACAATACAGGTCCATACCGGCGCCGGACGCCGTCGGGTTCTTGCATCGGATTGTGTATCTTTTGACGCTTTATTTGTTGATTTTTTTTTTGCCATGTATCCGACTTCTTTTGTTGTATTGTTGCGCCCGATGTCGTCTGGAATATCACGCTGCCTCGAGGAGTCGATCAACTCGCACGGCGCTGCGGAATGCACGCCTTCTTTCTGTGGAAGCGCCAGCGCCATCATATTCGCACATATATGCGCTTGTGTCCCCGCCGTTTCTCCTTTGTGAGGCATTGGGAAGAGCCAAATCCTCCTTTGTGGGGACCGACGCTCAGATTGTGCACGCTCGCTATGGCCCCGCTTCGCTTTCCTTTTGTGAGGCGATTGGGAAGAGCCGGATTCTCCTTCGTGGAGGATTGAGGCTTCAAAGATCACCCGCCTCGATGCTTTCGGAGCGATTTCATACCGTGAATCCGGCTTTGTAGAACGGAATATATTGCCGCTTGATTATGCGGCTATATTTATCGCTTCTCCTGTTTAACACGGATGAAATCACATACCGCTATAAGGTCGTGACTCAATCTATGTAAGATGAATTCAACGCCATTTACTAACCGTATTTTCTCGATTTCAGCTTGATTATTCCTGAGCTTTTCCACCTACGCTGTCGATGGACGCCATAGTGACTATTATTCCATGTGTGATGATCCCCACATTTTTATCTCGCCGATTTACGCCGCGACATCACGGAGACGATCCAGTCAGATTTGAGGGAAGTTCCCGCCTCCGGCTGCTTGGTCACCGATGCGCCAGAAGGGACACCAAATTTATCAACCTTTGCTAAAGACATTATCTATTCGGCGACTCCGCCATGATCCTGACATTTTATCGAGTGAGAGGTGGTTGAACAAAGACGACGGAGGCCCCTTGTATATTCCTCTGATACCTCGCCAACTCTCATTGACCTTTAGACACCATGCCGCGGACATCGCCAGGCATGGCATCCGACCGAGGAGCATGATCATATTCATTGTGGGGTTTACTCAAAGCCTCGGTTCCGGTTCCAACAGAATCGCCATCGCCTTCACCGGGTTGTGGTCGACACACCGCCTGATGAGCTTTTGTTCCCGCCGACTTTGAAGAATCGCCTTGCTAAATTGGGCGAGATGCCGCTGTCCAGCCATAGATTCTACCGGGTACACTCGCCAAGTAAGCACCGGTGGGTCGCCGACCGCCACGCCCTCACCAATGGGATGGAGAACTTCGTGCTTGCGGTCTCAGATTCGATTCGCGCTACTATGTATGGCCTTCCAATCGTGTCAACCATTTCTTTACCTTATTCGAAGCTTTATAATCCGTGATCGACACGCTTTTCACCAAACATGGCGAAGTTAGTTGGCTTTGCATGAGATGTACCGATTTCGTGTCTACCCATGGGGAAGATGCTATATCGAGTACTTTCCTCCAATCAGAACCGAAAGGCTGGAAGGAACGACCATCTATAAGACTTTATGGGATCTCACTTGTCATTACCATATAGCTCGCCCAATCAACCTTGCGCTTAAGAGGAAATCGCAGTGAGTTCAAGCAGTTCGCACACTACTTGTTCCAAAGATTTGAGGACAACTGGCGAGGAAATATGTGAACTATCACCGCCACCCTTCAAGGTTAATGAACTGATCAAGAAGTTCGAGGCTAACTCAGATACACTCAGCTACGCCAAAGAAGGCTTTCCTTCGTGGACCAAGTTTGCACCTTTCTGGCATGCGAAGCCTATCCAAACCGACAACTCTTCTAGCGTGCTATCTTGCACCGCTCAAGAAGTGTGTGGTTCCATATCAACTGATGATGCTTTACCTTTGAGGTCCTTATCCCGCAGCTCAACTCGCCCACAAGAAGGAACTCTCCTTCCTGATGGTGGCCAAGATTCACCGTGGATTGCGCATATAGTTCGAAAGGCTACCCGTAGAAAGGACGAGCCATCATCACGCATCCCTTCCGTCCGAAAGTAGAGCTCCCATATACCTATTTGATGACCCGGTTGGTCCTTCATCGCCCCGACATGATGTCGGGCGCCGGTTCCACAGATTCGCCTACCTTTCTACAGCTTGGTAGAGGATTGCGATGGAAGGGCGTGGTTTTGCAGAGATCAAGAAACGATGCAGATTCACAAAGGGTGGATCTTTCCGATGTTTTCCTCGATTCTCCGTCAATATGGTGAGTCCTTGGTCGACGAGGAGGTGCCAAGACACGCAGACTTCACTTAACATTGGCTATTTCAACCGCTAGTGAATATCGTGCCGTATCTCACCTTCCAGTAAATGAGGAATGCTTCATTGAGCCTTATTTTCCCTCGCCGTTTTGCTCGCCGGGCTTACACACCAACTTTATGTGGGAACCCAACCGACACCTGCACTGGGTGGACTTGTGGATGGCCTTCGAAAGGCATGGAGCCGCCATGGATGTACCTGCTAGATTCAGCCTCCGGAGCTCGACTGCCACTGAGTCGACATTCCTCCATTGTAGTTGGCTATTAGTAGCTAACGAAGTCGGGCCCCTCGTGGAGGGCCATCTCAGACCGGTAGCCGGCATCGCTATGAGCCGGATTAGACTCCGCAGATGCCGGTCAAGCTCGTGAGGAAGCCAATCTTATCGACCGAGTGAGGTTGAGGAGGAATTCCACAACTCGACATCGCTACTTTAGGAGAGGACCGCTTGAGGTCATCATGAGAAGGACTCTGTATTTTCCTTTTCCTTTCGCTCTCATCCTTTCCATTAGATTTCTCATCCAATTGAATTTCGTGAAAATCTATTGAAGAGGAAGAATTTCAACCTCTCAAGGGGTTAAACGAAGAGGCTAGCCCACAAGAATCACGGAATCCTCGGTCCTTTGATATAGACTTGACCAAGAATGTTCCGCCGGTGACGGAGGTAATAATTCACCGCGGACAAAATTTGAAATTTTGACTTTGAAGGTCGACATCTCTCCGCTTGCATGCTGGGGTTCTAGGATTATGATCCTGCTTTGATTTTGATCACCGCATTCTCGAGCCCAGCCGCCATGCCGAACCCAGCTTTACTCAACAAATGTATGGAGCTATGGCGAAGAGGCCGATGTAGGACCCGATCCGCAACCTGTGTACATCTAACATCGATAATTCCTCTTCGGGTGGCAAATGCGAATGGAATGACTCGATTTGTACCCCACCGATCGCTTCTTTGCTTTTGTTCTTTTAGAGAGATTGCAGGAGACAAATGCACAAACCGAGACTAGGCCGCCTAATCACACCGTAGGAGGTAAGTAACTCTACCTATTGTTCGCCTTAATTGCATTCACTTTCCTAATGCCTTTTTTTCGTGACTTCAATGGAAGATCTCGGGTACCGGTTTATACGGTAGTACCTCCATGGATGACTTGTTACGCGACTTGGTCACAAGACGCAACGATTCGTGAAGATTTCCTAAACTACCATCCCCGGCGAGGTATGAATTTTCTCTTAATTATAGGACCACCGCTTGGCCAATACCACTATAATTAAAAGAGGCCGAGGCGCCCCTGTGTAGTGGCGGTGGACTCCTCTTTCCGCCGCTTAATCGCCTACCACAATGATCGCTGAGATAGATGAGCACACCGAGGGCTCACCGCTGATAGCATCCCAAACATAGATACGCCTCGTGGACTCACTAGCCTCTCAAGCTACAATCAAGGAGACGGGCGGGTCTTTAGCCAAATAAGCTTTCGCCAAATTTTTACTAAAATCCTAAAATCCTCTTTTCTTTCCGCAGTTACATCTCTCACTCCATGATCCGTGAGAGCGCTGATGCCGATGAAGATCCATCCCATCTCATTATCTATTTGGAAATACGCCATTCTTTCTTTGGTGAACACCGGATCGAAAAGGTCCTTCATGGCGACTTTCTTCATCGCTCAGCCACCGCTGATCCCCTGATGGCTTTGATACGATATGGGTTATCCCGAAATGCTCGCACCATTGTTGATGACCTTGCCCGCCCGAGGGAAAGCTTCGTAAACCGCAAGAGCCGCGGTAGCGTGGGCTTCTCATATGTAGCCGCCATACGCTCGCTGCTTAGAGGCATGGCGCGATGCTCGTGTTTTACCGGGCTCAAGTCCGATGCAAAGAGACCATCACTTAGGGCCGTTGTTGCCGAGACATATTCTTCCTTAAGCCACATCCGCATCGATATTGTGGCGAAAAGGGAGGATAATACCGCCGTGGGAGAGCTCCATGCCGAGGAAGATAGGATGAGCAATTTGAGCCGCCAAGGCCAACAAGGAAGAAGCCCTCACCACGCATCTAAGGAGCTTGATCTCGTCAAGGCAAACTCGCTCGAGGAGGCAACCACGAAGACACCGAACACCGATGAGGAGTCCTTCAGAGCCGAAGTTGCGTGAAGAACTCCACCAGCTTACAATGGTGAAGTGTCTCACCAACAACAAATCCTTTATCATAGCTTGATGTTTAAACAGCTTGTAGCTCCTTTATATTTGCTTCAAATGAATAAGATCCATCCCTTTCATTATTTATTATGATTCTTTTACTCCGTAAATAATTAACCATAATACTTATAGGATTTTGGCAAACCTCACCATCAACGGGTTTGATTAGCCTTTACCAACCACCGCTTGAGTTAGCTAGCGCATGGATTATCGTGATCCGCTCCGCACGCGGACGCTGTGCTAAAAGAATGAAACTCTTCTAGACTTGTTGCTATGATATCAATACATAGGCTTCAGACTCTTTACGCAAGAGACCACCCGCAACGCTGCGGTTACACGAGACTCGCCCCTTCTTAGGCTTCGGACTAAATACCCTTAATCAACTCGTGTCTTCTTCAATCGGAGAAAGACTAAACCGCAACGCTGCGGTGAGGCGCTGACTTTATCCCTTCTTAGGCTTCGATGCCCCGAATCGAACTCGTGTCTTCTTCAATCGGAGAAAGACTAAACCGCAACGCTGCGGTGGCGCTGACTTTAGGGTTATGGCCAACCCCAGCCCTCAACGTTTGATGAGCCTTTACCAACTACCGCTTGAGGGCTAGCATGTAGATTATCTAAACCGCTCTACACATAACGTTGTGCTAAAAGAATGAAACTCTCTTAGACTTAATGCTACGCATGTTGAATACGAGGCTTCGCTTTTGTCACGGAATAGACTACCCTAACGCGCCGGGCTTTATCCAAATAAGCCAAATTTTTACTAAAATCCTAAAACTTCTTTTCTTCAGGCGAGCCTACATCTCGACTCCATGATCCGGGAGAGCGTTGATGCCGATGAAGATCCATCCCATCTCATTATCTATTTGGAAATACGCCATTCTTTCTTTGGTGAACACCGGATCGAAAAGGTCCTTCATGGCGACTTTCTTCATCGCCAAAGCCACCGCTGATCCCCTGATGGCTTTGATACGATATGGGTTATCCCGAAATGCTCGCACCATTGTTGATGACCTTGCCCGCCCGAGGGAAAGCTTCGTAAACCGCAAGAGCCGCGGTAGCGTGGGCTTCTCATATGTAGCCGCCATACGCTCGCTGCTTAGAGGCATGGCGCGATGCTCGTGTTTTACCGGGCTCAAGTCCGATGCAAAGAGATCATACCGACACGGCCGTTGTTGCCGAGACATATTCTTCCTTAAGCCACATCCGCATCGATATTGTGGCGAAAAGGGAGGATAATACCGCCGTGGGAGAGCTCCATGCCGAGGAAGATAGGATGAGCAATTTGAGCCGCCAAGGCCAACAAGGAAGAAGCCCTCACCACGATCTAAGGAGCTTGATCTGGCCGGGCGTAAACCGGCCGAGCTCGAGGAGGCAACCACGAAGACACCGAACACCGATGAGGAGTCCTTCAGAGCCGAAGTTGCGTGAAGAACTCCACCAGCTTACAATGGTGAAGTGTCTCACCAACAACAAATCCTTTATCATAGGCTTGATGTTTAAACAGCTTGTAGCTCCTTTATATTTGCTTCAAATGAATAAGATCCATCCCTTTCATTATTTATTATGATTCTTTTACTCCGTAAATAATTAACCATAATACTTATAGGATTTTGGCAAACCTCACCATCAACGGGTTTGATTAGCCTTTACCAACCACCGCTTGAGTTGGCTAGCGCATGGATTATCGTGATCCGCTCCGCACGCGGACGCTGTGCTAAAAGAATGAAACTCTTCTAGACTTGTTGCTATGATATCAATACATAGGCTTCAGACTCTTTACGCAAGAGACCACCCGCAACGCTGCGGTTACACGAGACTCGCCCCTTCTTAGGCTTCGGACTAAATACCCTTAATCGAACTCGTGTCTTCTTCAATCGAGAAAGACTAAACCGCAACGCTGCGGTGAGGCGCTGACTTTATCCCTTCTTAGGCTTCGGATAAAATGCCCTTAATCAACTCGTGTCTTCTTCAATCGAAAAGACTAAACCGCAACGCTGCGGTGAGGCGCTGACTTTAGGGTTATTGGCCAACCCCAGCCCTCAACGTTTGATGAGCCTTTACCAACTACCGCTTGAGTTGGCTAGCATGTAGATTATCTAAACCGCTCTACACATAACGCTGTGCTAAAAGAATGAAACTCTTTAGACTTAATGCTACGATGTTGAATAATGAGGCTTCGCCTTTTGTCACGGAATAGACTACCCGCAACGCTGCGGTGAGGCGCTGACTTTATCCCTTCTTAGGCTTCGTGATAAAATGCCCTTAATCAACTCGTGTCTTCTTCAATCTGGAGAAAGATTCAAACCGCAACGCTGCGGTGAGGCGCTGACTTTATCCCTTCTTAGGCTTCGGATAAAATGCCCTTAATCAACTCGTGTCTTCTTCAATCTGAGAAAGACTAAACCGCAACGCTGCGGTGAGGCGCTGACTTTATCCCTTCTTAGGCTTCGGATAAAATGCCCCAAGATGAACCTTGGTGTCCTCTTTGACCGGAGAATGACCAACCGGATTAAGATTGATTGAGGCGGGAAGGAAGAATGTGTTCTATTTCCTGATGAGGCTTAACAAGAGATTCCTTAGCGTAGAATTGAAAAGACTCGTGACCTTCACCGGACAACCGGTTCGAAAATCCCGGCGATACCTTCACCGGCGCTACCTAAGATGAAAGGTGGACCTAAGAGGATCTCCACCGAGAACCGAAGAGACTCAGCGACCTTCACCGGACAACCCGGTCTCGAAAATCCCTACAAGATACCTTCACGCCACCGAGATGAAGATGGAACCGAGAGTGGGATCTCCACCGAGAACCGAAGAGACTCAGCACCTTCAACAACAACTGGTTCGAAAATCCCAAGATACCTTCACCGGGCTACCCGAGATGAAGATGGAACTAAGAGGATCTCCACCGAGAACCGAAGAGACTCAAAGCACCTTCACGGACAACCTGGTTCGAAAATCCCTACAAGATACCTTCACCGGCGCTACCTAAGATGAAGATGGAACTAAGAGTGGGATCTCCACTCCGAGAACCGAAGAGACTCAGCACCTTCACGGACAACCCGGTCTCGAAAATCCCTGCACCTTCACCGGCGCTACCTAAGATGAAGATGGAACTAAGAGTGGGATCTCCACCGAGAACCGAAGAGACTCAGCGACCTTCACGGACAACTGGTTCGAAAATCCCAAGATACCTTCACCGGCCACCTAAGATGAAGATGGAACTAAGAGGATCTCCACCAGAACCGAAGAGACTCAGCGCACCTTCACGGACAACCTGGTCCGAAAATCCCTACAAGATACCTTCACCGGCGCTACCCGAGATGAAGATGGAACTAAGAGGGATTCCACCAGAACCAAAGACTCAGCGACCTTCAACAACAACCCGGTCCGAAAATCCCTACAAGATACCTTCACGGGCTACCCGAGATGAAGATGGAACTAAGAGTGGGATCTCCACCGAGAATCGAAGAGACTCAGCACCTTCACGGACAACCCGGTTCGAAAATCCCGGCAAGATACCTTCACCGGCGCTACCTAAGATGAAGATGGAACTAAGAGTGGGATCTCCACCGAGAACCGAAGAGACTCAGCACCTTCACGGACAACCCGGTTCGAAAATCCCTACAAGATACCTTCACGGGCGCTACCTAAGATGAAGATGGAACTAAGAGGGATCTCCACCGAGAACCGAAAGACTCAGCACCTTCACGGACAACCTGGTCTCGAAAATCCCTACAAGATACCTTCACGCCACCGAGATGAAGATGGAACTAAGAGGGATCTCCACCGAGAACCGAAGAGACTCAGCGACCTTCAACAACAACCCGGTCCGAAAATCCCTACAAGATACCTTCACGGGCTACCCGAGATGAAGATGGAACTAAGAGGATCTCCACCGAGAATCGAAGAGACTCAGCGACCTTCACGGACAACCCGGTCCGAAAATCCCTACAAGATACCTTCACCGGCCACCTAAGATGAAAGATGGAAGGAACCCTTCCGCTTATCACGAAAGGATCTTACGCTTGGAGAGGAAGAATTTTATATTCTATCTCCACAAAAGGGATTTTGATTGGCCTCCTGCTCATAGACGGAATCAAGAGGGGATTTTGGTAATGTACCGTAGGTTTGTAGACCCACCACAAGGAATTTGATCGGTGGGGAAATTGTGATGGAGGATAAATCTAAGGTTATCCTCAAAAGTGGGTGAAACATCCCACGAGGAACTTCCCGCCGAACGGGTTATCCCAAGATACTATGGGTAGTATTTCTTCAGAACTTCCCATTTATCTAAGATTAATTGCCTGGCCGCCATTTTGGGTAATTAGGCGATACGCACTATTGAGTAAACCGCTTCTATTACAAACGGCCCTCCCATTTAGGTTCGAATTTACCTTTCTTTTTGAAGTGAGGATTATCGGTCGAAAAAATGGGACCAAATCTCCTTCTAAAGGTTCTCTCGTCAACTTTCTTGTTGAAAGCCTTCGACATCCTAGCTTGGTAGAACTCAATGCATTGTTGAGCCTCCAGCGCTTCTCATCTAACATCTCAAGCTCTTCGAGACGCTTTTGATGTTGTTCTTCTGGCCGCCATCTCGCTGGAAAGGGCGGCGCTAATGACGGATCTCAATTTCCAATGGGAGAACCGCTTCACACCCAGACCGAGAGTACGGGTCGCTTCCAGCTTGGCGCATGCATCAAGCAGCGATACGCCCGTAGTGCTTCTCCGAAGTTTATCATCCCGCCTCGCTTGTTATTCTTCACAAGCTTCGGCTGTAATTTTGATAATCGCCTTGTTGAACGCCTAATCCATTTGGTACGGATTATAGCCGCTGACGCAGACGCCTTGTATCTTAAATTTCTCGCAAAACCCGATGAAGGAATTGTCGATGAATTGGGGACCGCTGTCATGCACGATCCGCCTTGGGACACCGCGGTCGATAGATGACATGGTGTTTGATAAACTTGATGACTGCATCGCCTTTACTTCCTTTAGCGGATTGCTTCACTTGAGAAGTAGTCGGTGATCGCTAGAATAAACCGATCTCCTTTAACCGACGGAGGAAAATGGGACCTACAACGCCCATTCCCCATGTCTCAATGGCCGTGATGTGGTCGGCGATGCAACCGCCTCGCTCGATGCATATAATTCGCGGAATTTGACACGCATGGCATTTCAGCCGCATCGACCGCCATTAATCATTGTTGGCCGGCAGCCCATTCTCCGATTCGATCAGAGTTTGGGACCAGCCGGTGGGCACCACATTCACCCTCGTAAGCTTCCTCGGGACCTCTTTCCTCTTGTTTGAAAGGCATCGGAGTAAAGACCATCGCACTTCGCCATATAGCATCCGGGTTTCGTGGTCGTAAAAGAACTGGGAGCTCTTCACGGATTGATTCTCCTTCACGCCTTCCCACGTAATACCGTAAGACGAATCGATGATAGGAAAGCCAATCTCGGCTCCAACTTGGTTTGGGTTGCATGTACTTTGGTAACTACCCCTTATCTTCTTGTGCCTCATCGATAATGGTACAAAGAGTTGGTGAGTCCCGACCGTAACTAGTTGCTCGGTCTCTAAGGTTGTGCTAACGACACGCCTAACGCCGCCAGCATCCGCATAAGCGCTTTGGAGGCGCTGGATATATTCGATGAAAACTCTTCAATGAGTCCGCTATTTCAACGACTACCGATGATAGGGGACTGATCGTGGTTCCTCACTGTAGTCACCACGACCTCGCTTAACTATCAGCCAGAATCCCCATACGCCGAGATATTCGACCCCAGCTCTTTGGCGGCTAAGTCCGATAAGTAGCGTTGTATTCGCCACGCTATTGGAACAGGTTCGGGAGCTTAATAAGCATGGGGCATGACATGATTCCCCGGGGAAATCAAGACAACTCCGACTCCAGCGGAGATTTTAGAACGTCCGGGGGTACTTGCCACATTGGTGGCCCGAGAAGCTCCGCCAAAATACAATCGCCATATTTGTTGGTGCGATGTAGTGTTGACTTCTTGAACTTCATCCGGAAGATCATCATATAGCTCAACTGCATCCGTTGTCGGGCTGGCAGCCAAGAGATCACAAATCGCTTGTCCTTTGACTGACTTCTGTTGTTTGAAATACAAGTCATATTGGGACAAGAGCAAGGCCCATTTCGCCAAACGCCAACTCATTGAGGCCGGCTGGGTCATAAATATCCGGACCGGATTTACGCGAGATAACATAAATCGCTCGTCCGACTAAATAGTGCCGCATTTTCAATTGCTAACACTAATGCGAGGTAATCGCTTCACCATTGGATAACGACTCAAGACCACCAATGTTCGACTCGTAATACATCGCCGCTCGCGGACCGCCGCCGCCTTGTGCAAGTAAAGCTTTAACGAATGATCCGCTGCCTTGACGATCAAAACGGTTTTCCTGGACGCGTGCAACGAACCGGAGGTTTAGCGAGATATGATTTGATCTTCGGTTTTCGCAAAGCGGCCGCCCCAAATAAACGACACGCCTTCTTGTTCAACTTGGAGAACGGCCGCACTTCCTGATAGGTTCGATATGAACCGCCGGATGTACGCCAATCGCCCTTGTAACCCCTCGAAGTTCTCTCGCATTTCTGAGGTTGCAACTCTTGAATTGCCTTCACTTTATCGTGATCGACGTGGATGCCCTTATTTGTGACGACAAAGCCGGGAACTTGCCACTAGACATCCCAAGGAAGGATTTGGCAGGTTCATCTTTAGTTGATGAGTTCGCATGAGTTCAATACCGCTCTAAGATCTTTGATGTGATCTCCTTTGTCACGCTTTTCACGCACCAAATCGCCGACGTAGCATTCAATCGCTTTTCCAAGATGATCCCGAAAATCTCCGCCATTGCTCGCCGGTATGTTGCGCAAGATTTTGAGGCCGAACGGCATGACCGTAGCAATATATGCCGATGGGCTGCTCAAGTGTTTACGCCATCGGGTACATCTTGATTTGATTATACCCCTGCCATCCATAAAGGACATTCTTTCAAATCCACACGCGTTGTCAACTATGACATCGCTGATTGGAAGAGGGAAATCATCCTTGGGCAAGCAGCGTTTAGGTCTCTCAGGTCCATACGCATCCTAATCGAACCATTCTTCTTCATGACCGACTATATTCGCCACCCAATCCGGATGTTGAATTTCCTATAATCCCGATTCTATGAGTTTCTTCACTTCACAACAATTGCCTCCAATATTTGTGGATCTAAACCGCCTTTGCCGTTGCTTGACAGTTTGACATCCGCTTTGATGTTGAGGCGATGTGTTGCCACATTAGGGTCGAGTCCCGCATGTCCTCGTGAACTCCGTGCTAATACATCGATATACTCCCTAATTAGGGCAATCAACTCTTCCTTTCTTCCAAGGGAGAGTATTGCTGATGTTTATGAGTTTGGGATGCTCTTCATCACCCATATTAACTCGACTACCTCATCCTTAGTGGGGGTCTCTTTGTTCAACCTATCCCCAAACCGCTCGAAGTTGATGGATCCATGGGTCTTCCCATGTTGGCATATCTTCATCACCCTCAATAGTAGCAGGATTGATCGTGGCCATATTCGACATCAAAGCCTTGAAAGCTTCTCCAGGTCGGTGTCAATCCTGCCAAGAGTCGACGAATGTCCGCTCTCACCGGGTGGATTATTATCAATCGCCCACGAGCATTCATCTTCGAGGAGGATTCAGATCCCAATCCCCTTCTAAATGCATAGTAATTATCCTTCTGGGACATATGCGCTTAGAGGGGTTCGGGCCTCGTCCAAACATAGACCTTCCCTCGTGTCAAGTCATACCCCATCTTTTCATGATACCGGTGTTTCGACTATATCTCAATGTGTGGAGGATAGGCCCATTGTCATCTTCACCTTCTTCAAAGAAATGATTCGCTGGAACTGATCTCCTTTTCCGTAAACCAAGTCTTTTTCACTACTTGATCTTCGGGATGACAAAGCCGGGAACTTGCCACTAGACATCCCAAGGAAGGATTTGCGTGGTTCATCTTTAGTTGATGAGTTCGCATGAGTTCAATACCGCTCTAAGATCTTTGATGTGATCTCCTTTGTCACGCTTTTCACGCACCAAATCGCCGACGTAGCATTCAATCGCTTTTCCAAGATGATCCCGAAAATCTCCGCCATTGCTCGCCGGTATGTTGCGCAAGATTTTGAGGCCGAACGGCATGACCGTAGCAATATATGCCGATGGGCTGCTCAACGCCGTGTTTACGCCATCGGGTACATCTTGATTTGATTATACCCAAAAGCCATCCATAAAGGACATTCTTTCAAATCCACACGCGTTGTCAACTATGACATCGTGATTGGAAGAGGGAAATCATCCTTGGGCAAGCAGCCGCTTAGGTCTCAGAAGCTCACGCATCCTAATCGAACCATTCTTCTTCATGACCGACTATATTCGCCACCCAATCCGGATGTTGAATTTCCTCACTAATCCCGATTCTATGAGTTTCTTCACTTCGCCAACAATTGCCTCCAATATTTGTGGATCTAAACCGCCTTTGCCGTTGCTTGACAGTTTGACATCCGCTTTGATGTTGAGGCTATGTTGCCACATTAGGTCGAGTCCCGCATGTCCTCGTGAACTCCGTGCTAATACATCGATATACTCCCTAATTAGGGCAATCAACTCTTCCTTTTCTTCCAAGGGAGAGTATTGCCGATGTTTATGAGTTTGGGATGCTCTTCATCACCCATATTAACTCGACTACCTCATCCTTAGTGGGGGTTCTCTTTGTTGAACCTATCCCCAAACCGCTCGAAGTTGATGGATCCATGGGTCTTCCCATGTTGGCATATCTTCATCACCCTCAATAGTAGCGAGGATTGATGGCCATATTCGACATCAAAGCCTTGAAAGCTTCTCCAGGTCGGTGTCAATCCCAAGTCAAGAGTCGACGAATGTCCGTCTCCCTCACGGGTGGATTATTATCAATCGACCCGAGCATTCATCTTCGAGGGAGGATTAGTATCCCAATCCCCTTCTAAATGCATAGTAATTATCGGCTTTCCTCTTGGGACATATCTGCTTTAGGAGGGTTCGAGGGCCTCGTCCGAAACATAGACCTTCCCCTCGTGTCAAGTCATACCCCCATCTTTTCATGATACCCAGTGTTTCTGGACTATATCTGAATGTGTGGAGGATAGGCCCATTGTCATCTTCACCTTCTTCAAAGAAATGATTCGGCGTCTGAACTGATCTCCTTTTCCGTAAACCAAGTCTTTTTCACTACTTGATCTTCGTGGGATGACAAGTGTTGTCCCAAAGGAATCCCGGAACTGCTTTTGTGTGAAGCAAGATGATCGAGTTGGCAGGTGCAACTCTGGATCATTGTATAATCCTGTTATCACATCATTCAAAGATAAAGGATACTCTAAATCGTCATTTATTGATTCATCGGCAATTTGCCAATTACAATGTTCATCTGACGATTCTTCATCGTCAAGATTGATTACAAGGGGTACAATGTCATTTAAAACAAAACCTCCACTATAACCAAGCCCGTTTCGTGACGCCTTCTTCACCGTCCGCATCTTTGGGCCGATGATTCGCCGACTCATTACCGTAGAGGAGAGAATCGGTGAAATAATTCTCCATCCTTAAGCGGTTGTTTGTCGCGACCACCGTCTTGACCTCATTATTCGTGTCTACATATTTGAGACGATGAAGAGTAGATGGGACTATAACATTACCGTGGATCCAAGGTCCACCCAACAATGAAGTTATAGGAAGTCTCGCATCAATCACATAGCGGTGACTTCGGACTTTAAGTCTCCCATTTGGCACTTTATCCGGATTTTACCAAGTGGCCGAGACCGGTGTTAAACCCAGATTATCAGGCTCGCTGACGCCACCATCGGGTGGATTCCAAGGTGATACATGAGCGAGGGCATGATGCTCACAATGAACCCTGATCGACTTGGATCCGGTTAACTTCACTAGAGCCAATATACGGTGAAGTATAGCGCCTATCGTGCTTGAATTCCTCGTCTGCATATCCTCCTTTGTAAAGGTGATGCAGGGAAGTGCTTAGTCGCAAGGTTGCATTGTTGGGTGACTCTTACGGACTCGGCCTAATGCAGGTCGGAAGACTTGAATCGGCGAGGGCTTCTTGAAGAGCTTCTCGTCTCTTTGATAACCGGATAACTCATAGAGTGATCCTTGCGGGGATATTGGCCAATTGTGCCATTACATCAAAGCGGTATGGAGAGTTCGAAGTTCGGTTTATCTCTTCAATCGGGCGACCAATCGAGACCGCCGAATTGAACTTCATGCGGCCGCTTTGTCAGAGCTTCTTTGGCGCCTACCATGCTTTCTCAGGCGAGTGAGGGGATTTGTTGGTACCCCCACCAGAGCCGCCTGGCATTAGGGTCGGGACTTCGGATACTTGTATTTGTACTGTCCACCTGTGGCGGCTTCGTGTTCCTTCTGACAAATTGAATGTTACCACTGTTCATCGTCTCCCTCGAATTGCGGAAGTAGCATGACATGCCTTTCCCTTACGCCCGGCTTTTCTTCGAAGAAGAGGCTACCCATTGCTCGCCTTCCAAGAGTTCGTGGACCCACAAGACTTAGCCATTCGGTACGTATCACGATACAAGTCCTTTACGGCGTTGCTTGTGTGGGTCGTCATTCACCGTCTTCAACGCAACTTTGACCACCGGTTCAGTTCAAACCATGTCAATGGCACCGACCGAAACTTATGGATACCGTGATTCGCCCGACCTTCTTCTCTTTGGGCGGCTTCATAGTAATGACCCTACATCAATTAAAGCACGGATTTTGTCCTTAAGGTCGAAACAGATTTAGTGGGGTGATGAACGCCCTATGGTATGCACGATATCTTGGGTCATTCGTGTTCATCGCCTCCTCTTGATTCTCAATCGGAGGGAGCTTGATCTTGTTATTTTCCACAAGATATTTGAAGAGACCGGAATCTCGCCGCCCCTAAAGGAATAGGACTTGGGAATCTCGGCTCTAAGGCTTCGTTTTGTGGCCCAGTTGCCACGCTGGATCGGCTCGCTATGGGCGCCTCCACTGCTGCTGGCCGGCTGGGTTGAGTTGAACGCTTGGTTCGCGAACCGCCTTGGCTTGCTCTTTCCCTTGCAGCGTGGGACAAAGTTACGCCGAGCTTCCGTTGTCGGTGACCCTCTCGCCTTTTCCTTTTGAGGAATCTCGGCTTGCTCTCCACGAACCTTCAAGTCCTTCCGTTATCGATGGTGCTGTACCCATTGCTTCAAGCACATCTATTGATAAGTTGTTGTGGCAGTTTGGAGGATGAACTCCTGTTATTGGATCCGGCGGTTCATTGCCTTGTTCGAATCGTTTAACAAAGATGTCCACGGTTTCTCCGCCGCTTCGCTCGAGCGAACGCTCCGATCGATACCTCGTATCGCCATCAAAGAAATTGGTAAGGAAGCTAGACTCCATGTCGCCCCAGTGAATGCTCCCGGCTTGAGGCGGTACCATTCGGCGTTCCCAACGGGGTGCTAACGAATGACCGAACCATCAAGGTTCGTTGCCGAAATAACTCCAGGTGTGACTTGAAATAAATCAAGTGCTGCGTCGGGGAACCCTTCCGTCAAATGGTGTGAAGTTTATTAAGTTAAACTTCACGTAAGGGATTGCTTCCCACTTCTGCATGGGCGAGGAATACCTCTTCTTTACTTCTTGGCGGAAATCAATGAATTGATTTTGCTCTCCAAGTCTTTGATCTTCGCCTCATGAGCAAAGCAAATGCGCCGCGGTTCGGGGTTATCATCTTCGGTGCTTCCTCCGATCCGAATCGCTATCATCTTCATCGATGTTGACGCTACCGACTTGATTCACCTTGATGTTTTGTCGGGGCTTGGATCTGTTGGTGCATTTCTCTCATCGCCCGCATGGCCAACTCCATTTCTAACTTGAAGTTTTCCGTTGTTTATTCAGCGCCGTCTAGCATTTTGGCCACTTGATGCATGCGATCATAAGTGTTTCTTGGGGCTCCCTCGCTAGATACGATGATCGATGCGACAAGGAGCCAATATCGACGATCATCCTCCGCGGGTAACCCCTTGAAGCTTATCGGATCTCGGACCGTCGGATAGTCCCGACCGCAAACGAAGTTAGCCGCTATGGCGCGCTGAATAGCCCGTGACGATGATTCTTTGCCGGTCATATTATTAGTGACCTCGGCAACTCACCCTCTCGGAGATCATCCTTTGCGGAATCGCCTTGTTCTAGGTCTCGGCATCTCCGTGGTGAGTCTCTCAAGATCGACACCCTTTCGAGCTTGATGGCAATTGCACTCGAGAGCATCGTCTTAATGAGCTTGGAGCACAAGCATGATCAAGGCCAATTTGGGGAATCCTTCGAGATTTTCTCGCACTCTTGCACGGTAGTACGTACCATCGGCGTGTACCGGAGCAACCCGCCAGATGTTGACGTGATCTTTCGGGTATAACGTCCTCATCGTCGGATAAGCGTCTCCTTCCGAGGACGGGTCAATCCATCGAAACTTCGAAAGTGACTCGCCTAGACTTTCGCCGATGTGGGCGCTGAAGTCTCGCAGACTTCTGACTTCATTTTCAATCCGATAGGAGAGGCCGCAGGAATCTTCTTGTCCTTGTTGGAGCGGTGCGACCTCCCGCATGAGGAGTGACCCGTGATTCTCTTCGAGGACCGAGGCGATCCTTGATAGTCGGTTTGGTGGTGGTGACGGAGTTGGCTTCACCATCGATTCGATGCGCACGCTTTGTCTTTGAGGCGCCGCCGCTTGGCTTTGGCGCTGGATTTGCAACGCCAGATCCTTCGGCTTAAGCGCCGGTGACGGAGTGGGCGACCGAGGTTGGGGCACCATTAGACTTGGGCCTCCAAACCGGGCAGACGCTGGTGGCTTCTTTGCCACTTCCTTCTTTAACTCACGAGCTGTTGCACCAAAGCTCGTGGCTTGCGCAAGGAGGCGCGGCGCCCGGATGCGCCTCGGTGGAGCGGTTCCGTTTGACACGGACCCACTTTCGTCGGTTGGCGGCTTGGATAGACCGTCGATCACTTGAAGCCTCAAGCGAAGTCCGATCTTAGATCCGCCAGAAGGACCCCATCCATGGATTGCATGGCCTTAGCAAGCTTGCGCCATGCTTTGTCGTCGCCTTTGGCGGGCTCGCTTGAGAGTGCCGCACAGATCGCTTCTGCTCATCTCTCGCGGCACTATCCGGACTTCGGGCCGGAGGGATTTTCGCCACCAAGCAATGGTTGGACTCGGCCCGGGCTCTACATCGAGGCCCATCGGGTTCTCCTGCGGCGGAGACCTTCTTGGAGCGGCGGGGAACCGATCTCGAGGAGGGTGAGGATAGGTACTCCTCGAACTTCTCCCGGTCGAACTCGAACTTCGACCTCTTCTTCCAGGGATAGGGATCCGCTATGCGACTCCACGACCTCCGACTGAGGCCTGGCTCCCACTCGGTCGCCACCTTGTTCATGTAGTTGGGATGATTGTCATTGATTTGAACTTGCTTACGGCTTCTTTGGCCTACAACAAAATTCAAGAGAAATATTGCCTTTTATTTTAAGGCTTACAATGAAAATCAAAAGATTACAACTTTTATCCTTATGAACAAACGGGGATCTCGTTATATCGGATCCTCGCTATGGGTTCTTTGCCCGTGTCGGGACTTATTGTGTCCGTGGACCACCGCTAATCCCGATCCGTAGAGACCCTGTTCGAACTACAGATAAAGGGCTCGCTTCACTAAGGAAACGGTTACCGAGGGATCACACTCACGAAGGAGAGGATCACGAGCGGTGAGATCTACTAGGAGAAATCACAGCTATCCACGAGATTAAGGCGAAGCTTAATCTAGAGGGTATCTGTAGTTCGACCAATCGGTTACCTTTTGATTGAAGATCGGCGTTGGCTGGACTTGTGCTCGCTGCCTCTGTAACCGGCAAGGTCAGATCTCGCGAGGCTCTTGAAGTCCGCCAAAATCCAAGCCAAAATCCCAAAATCCGACCTCAAAGTCTCCAAAATCCGACCTAAGATCCGAAGTCCCCGAAGAAGACCCTATTTATACAAATGGGGAATGTGTTCGGCCACTGCCGAAAACCACCGGCTGAGCCGAGGGGGCCTTCAAAGTGTCCGAGTTCCTGCCGCGACTCCGGTTTGTCGAGGTGGTCGCAGTGAACAGCCACCTTGCCACTTGGCCGGTGTTTCTTGCTTTTTTCGTTTTCGCCGCCCGCTGCCCGGCGGTCTCGACGGTTCCGCTCAGATTTGATTCCGAACTAATTCTTGGTTCGTTCGGTTCAACGGTCGAAATCCGATCATCCGTTCAAGTCCGCTTAAGCCGCTTGTGACGCTTGTGAGTTTGCCGTCGGGTTCCGCGTCTCAACCGTTCGGCGTCCGTATCATTCGATGGGTCGCCACTGCCGACTCTCACGAAGTTGGTTTCGGGGACCTTGTGAGCATTTTTCAACGCCTACAATAATTGAATTGACAGAAACAAATATAATTGAAACCAACTTGAATTATCATGTTATTTGGACCGACATAAAATCAAGCTTGACTTGAGAAAGTATAGTATTACAAAAGTGAAAACACTTGAAAAATAGCGTTATAAAAGAAAGATGAATAATTAAAATTAATAAGATAAGATGATTGGTTAAAAGTGGGCTAAAACGATACAAAAGAGAATATGAAGTTTGTTCCTATACCTTGATAGACTTAAAAAAATTATAAATTAAAGATTAATTCTAACTCTAGTAGTGATGAAAGCATCCACATAAGCATATAAAAGTACTAAAAATTTCATAAAAATCACGTAAATTCCTAATTTACTTAAAAATAAAATATTCTATAAAATATTCAGAAAATAGTGTCTTTCATTTCTTGTTTCATTTTTTATTGAGCCGATATCAATCATTCTCCACCTTTATCTTTTTCGATAAAATTAGGCTACATTTAGATGTTGAAAAGGTATAGTAAACCTTAAATTGAAAGTTAAATTTATATATCATAATAAAAGAATATCAAACAACTACTCTTTTCTTTGCTAAGTTTTAAAATTTTAGTCTTTTTGTGATTTTGAATTTTTGAGGGTGTGTTTTGCAAATTTTGAAACTTTGAGAGTGTTTTTTAAAATTTAAATTTTAAGTTGGGTGCTTATAATTTTAATGTTTCATGCATTGGTGGTAAGCTTTGAATGTCGGATATTTCTTACAACTCAAATTTGAGGGTGATTTTTGTAATTATTAAAACTTTGGATTATTTTTTATAAAATTTAAATTTTCTCATGCAGGCCGATAATTTCTAGATTTGATATGTACTGGTTATAGGTTTTGAAATTTTAGGGTTTTTGTGATTTTTAACTTTTGAAGAAGTTTTTGTAATTTTGTAACTTTGAGATTTTTTTATAAATTTTAAATTTTTAGGTGATAGTAATCCCTTAATTCATTTTGTTGTTTGCAAGTTTAGAAATTTTTGAATTTCAGGATGTGTTTTATTATTTGAACTTTTGAGGGTGTTTCTATAATTTTTGAAGCGTTGGCGTGTTAATTGCAGATTTTAAATTCTTGAAAGTTCTGTTAATTTTCAGATTTCATGTTTGTTATTTTAAGTTTTGAAATGTCAGGATGTTTTGTGTAATTTTAAACTTTTGAGGGTATTTTGTAATACTTCATATATTATAGCATGTTAGTTCTTTACCTTAACAAACTATTACCGTGGAATCAAACAAACATCAAAGAAAATAAATAATCACAATGCTAAAGTTTAGAGACATAAGTGAGCAAAAACTATCAAAATGTAACCGAGGAACAAATTTTAGTAAGAAAATAAACCAAAATACTTAATCATGATATTTAACCACGTGCATTGCACGCATAAAATCTATTTGGTCATTACATCTCATTTAAAGGACTATTTGAGATTATTTACCAAACTCAAAGTATTTGCTAGATCCGAATGGTCAATTTTGATCAACCGTAGAGCATCATGATGGAATAGAATAAATATAGTTATGCCTATGATCCGTCACTTATAAAGTAAGCTTGTACTTCAAGTTAATTAATATATTTGAGTTAGACTATATTATTTATTTTAATTTATAGTACCGTGCATTACAAATCATGAATTCGCGTTCCTTTATTTCCTCCCCAACATCTCTCGAATGCATTTATTGTTAATATTCCAACTAAAGCTTAATTCAAAATGATTTGATAATAGAAAAATTATATTTGTCATAATAGTTTAAACAACTTTAAGATCATCTTCTCATTGAGATTAAAAATAAGTAAATTAAAATTTTAGGTTTTAAATTAAAGTTCTATTAGTAAAATGCATTCAAGCAAATAATAAATAGTAGAAATTATTGAAATTATTTAATCATATTATGACAATCTTTTTCAAGAAAATAGATGTAATTATTATTACCTATTAATAATTGGACATCAAAGATACTTGAAAATCTTGAAAATAATGAATTAATTTTATTTAAAGTTTGTACATAGAAATCTTACATGTTAGTTTACATGTTACTCTACCCTTTAAAATTTTCTTTACCTACAATGAAGTATAGATATATAATATATGAATCTTTTCTACCTGTAATTTTTGCCATATTTGTATATGTCACTACAAACACGATATCTAAATGTTGTTAAAATTTGTAATGTGAAAGATGTAAGCACAAAAAATAACATTTTAACCAATAGATAAATTAGTCCCATAAAAAATACATTGTTGTTTTATGCTCACTGCTTGAAGTTTCAGTCCGCATATAATGCAAATGTTCGTGAGAACTGTGAGCACATCTCTTTAAGAAAAAATAAACTGTAATTAAGAAAAGTAAAGAAAAAAATAGGAACCTTATCATTTAAACATGTACTTGCGGTTTGCAAGTGATCTTCAACTCGTGAGAGCAAATTATGTACCTAAAAAATTTATAAAAGAGAGAAAAGTTAAAAAAAAATTTAATGAAATAAAGAGAAATTGGAATTAGATCTTGAAAAATAGTTCAATTTAATCCATGAGCGTCATGGATGTCCAATGTGTAGGGTTGATAATTGAAAATTTGTTGTTTGATGCCATTAAACTTTAATTATGCAAAAATAAAACTTAATTAAGTAAAATCAAGGAGAGAAATAGAAAATGCTAAAATTTCAACACGTACCTACCAATTAACCTAGAAAATCTCAGAAGTTCAATTCATATTCGTGGTATTCCTGCAAAAACATAGCAAATATGCAACTAAAAAACAAAGAGATGAATGAAATAAAGAGAAGTTATGAACCATCAAGTCAAAATTTTGTTGTTGATGCTATAAACTTCAAAGATCATCAAATTTTAATTTGTTGATGCACTCTTTGCTCGTCTAATTGTCAATGGAGGAAGATGGCAGTTGGAAGGAAATATTTGAAGAGGAAGTAAAGGACAGGGAGGCGACGGTGTAGATCGGTAAAGAGATTTTCCCCTAAGATTTGTTACATGATAAGTTATGAGAACGCGGGTTTGAATTTTATTTTAGTTTTTTCATCTCTGTCCCTCTATTTAGTAAAAGATTTGGTTATATTTTAATTTAAAGCAGTGAATCCGATTTTTTAAGAGTAATATTAGGTATATGATTTTTTACATGCGATTAAGATATGATATAATTATGATTAGGATAGATTAAGATTTAAATGAAATATTCTAAATAGTGAAGGGTAATATTGATCATGCAAAGATTTTCCCGGACTCGTACTTTTAAAGGTGTAGGCGTTGAAAAATACTTACAAGATCCCCGAAACCAACTCGTGACAGGGAGTCGGCGAATGACAACCCATCGAATGATACGGACGTCGAATCGTTAAGACGCGAACTCGACGGCGAACCCACAGCGTCACAAGCACGGTTTAAACCGGACTTGAATAGACGATCGGATCCCAGGACCGTTGAACCGGAACAAACCAAGAGTTAGTCCCGGAACCAAATACAGACGGAACCTAAGTCCGGAGAAGGCCAAGAGTCAGAATAGGCAGGGCCTAAACCCGAGAGACCGAGAAAAACGGCGAAACGGCGGAAAAAACGGCGAACGGCTACTTCTACCAACTTGGTCGAGTTACTTCTACAAGTCGGTGGTTCGCCACAATGGCCGAGCCACCCCGCCATCTGTTGAGGTGTACCAAGTGGGTCGGAGGCAACTGCCACCATGGTCGAGCCACCTCGACCAACTTGGCGGGGTGCCTCGGCCACCATGGTCGAGCCACCGCCAACCTGGGCCAGCCACACCCTATTGTATAAATAGGGGGTCTTGTTGATGGAAGGGATTTTGGGGAGGACTTGGACGGGGGCTTCGGGAGAGAATTTGGGCTTGGACTTGGAATTTTCGAGGATTTTCTCAAGAGTTCTCACGAGATCCAAGCCGTCGGCAGGATTCAGAACGCCGTGAGCACAAGTCCGTCGACGTCGATCTATAAGCGGAAGGTAATCAATTCGGTCGAACTACAGATACCCTCTAGGTTAAGCCGTCTTAACCTCGGGGATAGCTGTGATTTCTCCTAGTAGATCTCACCCTCCGTGATCCTCTCCTTCGTGAGTGTGATCCCCTCGGTAACCGTTTCCTTCGCGGAACGAGCCCTTTACATCTGTAGTTCCGAACCCGGTCTCTACGGATCGAATTGCGCGGTGGTCCACGGACACAAAAGTCCCGACACGGGCAAAGAACCCGCATAGCGAGGACCTCGATATAACGAGATCCTCGTGTTTGTTCAAAAGGATAAAAGTTGTAATCTTTTTGATTTTCATTGTATGCCTTTAAAATAAAAGGCATTTCTTTTGTTTGAATTTTGTTGTAGGCCAAAGAAGCTGTAAGCAAGTTCAAATCAATGACAATCATCCCAACTTTTACCGCGAACAAAAGGGAGTATGATCATGTTAGTAATGTGATATACATATATCCATCTTCCTTATACCTTTGCCCAATGTTTTAAATATCGGCCGATAAACCAATATTATCGATGATTTATCGGTTTTGGGGGCCTTCCGCTATGGTAAGTTCGATTCTAAATCGGTTATCATTTTTGGATGTTTATCACTGATAATGCGGCGATAAAGTGAGTTATCGGCCAATATTGTCAGCCCGAAAATCGGAATTATCGGCCTTTGGTTTGAGTTTTGATTTCGGGCAACGGCCACCTGTTTAATGCACTTTAAACCCGACCCGACCCGAAGTTTCTACCATTGGTTAATGATCCTAAACATAATTATTTACATTTTGGTATGTTTATATTTCATTAAGTATGGTTAGATTACATTTTAGAAGATTATATTATGTATATCACCATCCGGTAATGTCACTCCGATAAATACTACTTATCCCCGATATCCGCTATCCGATATGGATTTTGACCGTCCGATAAATCCCCGTAAACCGATATTTAAAACCTTGCCTTTGCCAAAGGGGAGGATCCAAATAAAATGGATGTGTTGAATAAATTGCACAAAATATGTAGTGATCAAATGATTTAGAGTATTTTTATAAATAAAAAAAAAACCGAGATGTGCTTAAGGAGATGCAATATTAAGTGGCAAGCCCATTAGACTAATGAGGAGCCATGAGGCCCAATTATGTACAGGCTAATGTTTGGTTTCTATGGAGTATGAAGATCATTCACTTTCTAGAAGTACTTTGTTATGCTCTAATTTTTTTTATAAACAATAATTTATTGCGTTCATTGCGCTAACAACATTAAATTATTAATACCTTTTTAACTCCAACTGGCAACAGCCTGGATTGACGCGGAGCAAATTAAAGAAAAGCTAATTAAATGTCATTAAAAAAATATAAGATTTGCACTAGAAAACAAGACAAGAAATCTAAGATCCGGACCTTGGACCAGCATTATCCTTTAAGGGGACCCAAAGTTCACCCAATTGCTTTCTCTATTTCAATTATCCAATGATTTTGTTGCTACGTGGCCCTTTCTAATTGAGGAATTAGCATTTTATGTTAATTAATTAATTAAGAATTTAACATGCTATTTATAAATCATTTAATTTCAAAACCATTCGTTTTATGAAAATTGTTTGGTTGCTAGAAAATGTTGTAGTTTGTTTCTATTTTAAATGTTTGGTTAAAAATACGATACTTAAAACAACAATTGGAGCTACTGTGTTAATAAAAATTAGTAGTGTAGCCCGTACTAATAAAAATAGGCAAAAAGGCCAATTTAGTCTTGGGGCTTCATACTCAAATTAGTCTCTCTATTTTTTTCCTCAAATTGACTTCCTATGCTGGGTCTTTATACTCAATCGGTCCTCCTATTTTATTTTATTTTCAGCTTAGTTATTGTACTGGGCTTCATGCTCAATCCCCCCCACCCAAAAAAAAAAAAAAAAACACGCACACACACACATTATTGTAACTTTATGTGTTTTGCATCCCAATAACTTTCAACATCACACTAAATCTTCCAAGAACTTTTAAAAATCACCCTACACCCGCAATAACTTTCAAAATCACACTAAACACCAAAATAACTTCTAAATCACAGTAAACCCCCAATAAATTTTGGAATTGCAGAAACTCTCAAATAAGTTTTCGCATTTTGCAGATAACCCCCACAAATTAGAACTGAAAAATAACATTAAAAGGCATTTTGGAGGACAATTTAAGCAAAAGGAAAAAAAAACAATTAAATATCGTGACCCTAACCCAAGCGAGCAAGAGGGAAAAAACCACAAAAAAGAGAGATTTCTAATTTTTAGGATTGAAAATATAAATAAGTCATAGAGGGTTTTTAAATAATTTTAGGTGCATTTTGGTCTTTTTTAAGCCACGCGGGTTGAATGTGCCACATCAGATGTAATGATATTAACTTTGAGGGTTTTCTGTGAAAGTTAGTAGAGGTTTAGTGGTTTAGTGTGATTCTGAAAGTTATTTGAAGGTTTAGTGTGATTTTTGAAAGATATTGTGGGATTTAGTGTGATGTTGAAAGTTATTAGGAGTTTATTGCAAAACACTGAAAAATTAAAAGAAAGTTGGGGGGGGGGACCAATTTGAGTATGAAGCTCTGATATATGGATGAAATTGAGAAAAATAAAGTTGGGGGACTAATTTGAGTATGAAGCCTTAGCATAGGGACCAGTAAAGAAAAAAAAAATAATAAAGGATGAGGACCAAATTTAGTATGAAACCTCGGTACAGGGACCAAATTGGCCTTTTAGCCTAAAAAGTACTACATTCGCAAATATCTAAGTTTTTTAACAAAACAAAATATTTGAAAATATTGTTACATCATCAAATTATCTGTGTTTCAACATCCAAAACTATAAATAACACAAAAGCTTCATATAATGAAACACTAGATTCACATAAAATTAATAATAATAAATTTATAATTTCTACAATTTTCATATCCAATCATTACAAACATATTACATCAAATATTCAAGAAAAATAAAAAAAATCAGAAAGCAGGCTGAAAATAAATTCAAGGGAGTTTAGAGGATATACCACAAGGGAAATCTGTATACTAAAGGTGTTATTTGCAAAAAGACTTGAATTTTCCAAAAAAGGAAACAAAAAAAGAGCCCATTCTCTAATAATAAGTAAACGCTTTACAAAATAAATTTAAAAATCCAATATTTTTCTTCTGCGTTTAAAAAAGGGGTCTCCTTTCGTCCCCTCCCTCTCTCCCTCTCTCTCTCTTCTCATCTGTGATGGAGATTTGAGAGAATCTCGTCGAAAATTAGGTATTTAATCCAAAAAACCAATCAAAAATGGCGTCTTTCGCTGTTTTAGACTCGTTTTTGGCCTCGGCAAGTAGATTCTGCTGCAGTCCCCTGGCGATCTTCGTCCAGATCCAGGTCGATTTTTGCTCCTCTGATCGTCTTCTTATTTTCTTTGGATCGAAGATCATGTTTAGTTCTCAGAGATCAATGCTGCTTAGATTCCTGTTGAAATGATTTCAAAATAGAGGGAAACTAGATTAAAGGAGCTAAAGAATTGACTCTAGTCTTAAAATTTTCGTTTTTATAGCTTGAGCTTTGATTTTTTTAGAAGGACAGTGTATTCGCACTTTGTTTCAATGATTTATTCAAATTTTAAATGATTCCTAGTTAGAAGGAAAATAACTGTAGAGCTATCAGGAGTTGACTCTGGTCTTGAAAATTTTGTTGTTTGGTTCATTATGTAGTTGCAGATGCTGCTTAGATTTCTTGGTTTGGTCTTGTTCCTTTTGATCTTTGAATAGTGTTTTCATTGGATTTGGATAGAAGAAATTTGTTGCTCGATGTGTGATTATTTTAGGAGATGGTGCATTGTCCCTTTGTTTTGAAATGATTTCAAAAGAGGGAAAATTGATTGAAGGATCTATCAGGAATTAATTCTGATCTTCAAAATTCGGGAATTAACTCTGATCGTGAAACTCAAATGTGGTAGATAAGGTTAAATGGGAAGGGAAAAAGTTAGAATGGTTTCAGAATAGAGGGAAAATTGACTTAAGGAGCTATCAAGAATTGTGCCTTATCTTAAAAGGTTTCATTTTTCTTTTTGGTTCATTATGTAGTTGCAGATATTGTGGGAAAAAATAACTTAAAATATGTGTTAATAATGCATATGAATAGAGACAATTTGTTAAAAGTTTTGACCACCTTTTAGGCTTAATTATTTTTTAGGGATTATTAAAATACATAGGAAACTAAACTGATATTCAAATTAGCCACCAAAATATCAAATAGAAAGCAACTCTCAACTCCCGATCATGAAGTCATGATCGTCAACACCAGGGTGCTGCAATTTTGTTGAAATCCGCATGGCACTTGATTACTTGCAGCTGCAAAATTTAAGAATTCGGCTATTTTCTCTTGTATTCTTTCCGTTGCAGTCAGATAGCCAGTCCATTCTTCATCGTAACCTCCCCCAAGCTTTCCCATGGAAGCCCTTCTTATACCAATCTTAATGTTTAAGAGTTTTGATATCAGTTCCAATCTTTCACTCTCACATTCCCTTTCATGCCTCACTTGAAATGGAGGAAATAGATGCGATTGACTCATTCAAGACATTAATTCTCAAAGTTACATGACCAATGTATGGTGTTGTTTTTCCATAATGGTTACTGTTTAACTTCATTTGGATTTGACTCTGAGTAGCCTTCTCCCTTTAGGTTGGAGTTTTCCAAGTGTAAATCAGATCAGGTGGGATATTCAATTATTCATAGATCTTATCTTAGAAATATGTGTATCTTTACTCTACCTTCCTATCAACTTGTAAGAAAGAAAATCAGGATCAATTGTTGAAACTTCAAACATCATGATTACAGTGAAACTGCCTTTCTTGGGATAGGTTGAGAGGAGAGGGATATGATAATTGTTTTTGCATCATAGTCGGTAGAGAAAAAATCTGAAAAAGCAGAGGTTTGCAAGGTTTTGATTGTGCAAGCAAGATAAGGGTTAAGAGAAGGAATCAACATGAGAGAAATTAAGAATATGCAGGTTTAGATGATTTAGCGTTTATCACATTATCTTCTCTTCTTTTACAAGTGAAGATGCATCTGAGTAGTTAATGGATTGATCATCTCATGGATGAGATCAATTAACGCAACACGGAAGTTGAAAACCTCGGAATCCACCGAGGGTGGTTTTCGAATCCACGAAGATCTCTGAATCCACGAAGAACTTCGAATCCACGGAGAAAGTATTATAAGAGGAATTTTATAATAAAAAGTGATCTACTCATAGAGTTTATAATTCTTCCTCTTAAGTAGAAAAGTAAAGCCTACTCCTAATAGGAATAGAATTCCTAAAAGATAGAAATTTTTCAAAACTACCTTAAAAACTCCCTATACTAAAGGAAACAAATCAGTCCAAATTGAATCAAAATTGAATTTGTTTCCTATCCTAAATATACTGAAACTTTATTACTAAAAATAAACTAAAAGCTGATTATTTTCGGATTTCAGCCAAAAAGGTACTGTTAATGGAATTTCGGGAACCTGTCAATCTGGATGGCTCCGTCTCGTCAAGATAGACAATTTTCATATATAATATGTCTTATTTTGCTCTTTGGATTAGGAGATATTGCCTTTTCTTCGCTGTTAATGCAACAATGCAACCGTATCCGTGTTTGGCTTGTGACTTTTCCATGCTCCATGAATTTTTTCGTTATGCGTCCTACATCAACAATGGTTCATTCTGGAGTTCTCATAAATGCTTATTTTTGAGAACTAATTCTCAAAAGGAAGACAAAAACGCACATACATATAGAAGAATATACTACACGATAATGGTCTTCAATATTCAATGCTCTGATGAAGTCCAAGGCGTCATGATTTTGTTGACTACTCTCTTACTACAATCTAGATTTGCACTTGTCCATTTGCAGTGCAAACTACTGTTGTTTTAGTTGATGAGAATGGTATACTAAAACAAAGCACCTCAGTGATTAAGATTTTGTCTATCTTTGTGATCCACCAGGTTCATTTCTGAGATTGCTATCATTAGTATGAAATTCTCTCTAGAAAATGTGTTAACTTTATCATTCTTTTCTGTTTAGTCGATATGGCTTATCTTTTCTAAACCCATTTCTTTCTTGGAAATTTTATCTTTAAGACATTAACCATCTATCGACTATCCTTCAGTGAGTGTTTTGATATTAACTGGAGTTTTCTTTTATTATTTTTTATAGGGATGTTTTATCTGTTTAACTCTTGCTCTTGGATGGAGCTTGGCTGCATATGTCAGGTATCCTGTTTCTTAAGAAAATGTACAGATTATCAGGAAGTGTATTGACATGTTCCCTACTTTGAATTTTATGCTATTTTCTTTCAGGAATCGAGAAAGAAGGAAAATAGAGCGTAATATCAAAGGCGGAAACTGTTTTGCATTTCTTTGTGATGATCTAAATGACCTCGAGCATTCTGCTCAGCTGAATTTACCTAGAGTATCAGTTATCATGCCCTTGAAGGGCTTTGGAGAACATAATTTGCACAATTGGAGAACACAGGTAATATTTGATATATTTCTAGAGGTTCCTCCACAGTAAATTAGAACTGCATTTGCCTATAAAATTGCTCTATGAATTTAATTTTCTTCTTGACAGGGTAGTCTGTAGATGTCTCATGTGTGTGTGTGTATAGTCCAAAGGTTGACCACAAAGGTCTTTACAAAGTCGATTCATTATTACAGCAAGAGCAGCCTCTGGTGTTGTTTGTTTCATTTTTCTTTGTTATCATCCTTTGTAACTTCTACTAACTTTTCCCAATCGGCGGCCATGCCGTCAAATAGGGAAGTTACATATTCTATGAATTGGACTGTATCCCATTCATAGAAATGCATTATTCCAACAATATGTTGGGTCCATCTATTGACATAATTTGTCCTTTCTCTTATTGGGATGTTGTCTATATTGAAATAGAGTCCTCCGTCTTGTGAGTTTGTGTCTGTGATTCCTCATAATTCTGCTTGTATCTGTTTCGCATGTATGAGGGTAAGTCTTTTCGCGGTTTTTGCGATGACGACGATTTTGACTCAGATTTAATAATTCTGGTATATGAAAAAATTGATTCCAGTTTTCGTTTCTGGCTAAGAAATTGAATTGACCATATCTAGTCCTAGCTTGCCCTGGTTGGGGAGCTTGGTTAGTCAAGGGCTGTGGGTGGTCGCCCGTAACAGAAGATTCCCCGTCTGTCATATTATGGTCTGCCATGTTTATAACAAGGGTATCTTCATATTCACTTAATTCTGATGAATTGTTTTGACTATCATCAGAATAATAGTTCATTATGGAATTATTATTGTCCAACATTTAGTTCGCTTGCTGTAAAGCAGCAAACTCTGTTTGTGGATCTTGTACTTGTTGTGTTAAGGTTTGTAATTGTTGTCTTAACACAATTCTATTATCAGGACTGAAAGTCTCTGGTTGAAGGATATTTGTTAGACCCTTCGTTTTCATCATCATATTTAAATTATTTGTCCAGTGCCATTTACGAGGTGATCTCTCACTATGGTTTGGACTTTTATTGTTCCTTTGAATATCATTTGTATTCAAGGATTTAATTTCTTCAATTTGTTTTTGAAGATTCAGAATATTGGTGTTTATATCCTCTACAGGATACACCATATCAATTACAGAATTCAGCATGGAAGCTAAATCCTGGGTTGTTGGCGACTCGGTGGAGTCTTTGGGTAAATGGAGCAAGTGCTTGTAACTCTTTGGTTCAGCACTTAGCTTGCAGGTTTCCTGTATTAACCTAGACATGATTTAAAATAATTTATCTTTCTCCTTTCTCTATCTGTTATTATGTCGTTCACCTTCTATTATTTCTGTTTATTCTTTACTGTACTTATAAAGGGTTTGACCCTTTTCTCTCCGGCTAAACCCACACCGTCTGAAGGTGGCTTTCTCTTCAAACTTAGGACTCGAAATAGCAGCACCCATGCCGCCATAGTGTAACCACAATCCTAGCATGCTGCTTCAGAGAGAGAGAGAGCACAGCCTAGTTTTGTTTTCTACCTCTAGACGTAGCTTGATAAGCAGAGTAAATATAAACAGAATAGCAGAAATTAAACTACATAATAGAAACAGAGATTGGAGAAAGCAAGAACTTTAGAACTGCATATTATTGATAAGAAATAAAACTTTCAAAGGTATTTACAATACTTCAAGCTGGCAAGACTTTGGACTTGGCCCTGATACCACTTTCACACACTCTTTTCTTCTTTACAAACTTTCTTTCTCTTACAAGCACTCTCTTTTTTCTGATAATCTTTACAACATATCTATCCCTCTATTTAGACTTCTTAAACCGACTCACTATTATAATACTTTTTCATAAAGTAGCTTTACGTAAAGTAGCTTTTTATAAAGTAACTTTAATAAAGTAGCTTTTTAAAAGTACATTTACAAAAGTAGCTTTAATAAAGCTGCTTTATTAAAGTAGCTTTTTACAAGGAAAGAGTGGCAGTTTAGCATCTTTCAAATTATTCCCGGCGCTTCTAGAGTCAGGCTGGTCCCACCATGCTTTAGTCTGTCTCTGGAGCAGTGTCTTGGTCGAAAGAGCGAACTGGTGAGGTGCCTCCTTCGGTACTCATCATTAATTCATATTGCTCCTTTGCTCGGCGGGCTATGGGGCCTAGAACCATTTCTTCTTCAAAATTTTCTTGCATTTCCTTTTCCTTGAAGATTAGATGAGGAAGATATAAGATGGTACTCCCCTTAATAATCATCTTCCCATTATTATAGTGTAACGCTTCAAAGAATTCGATTGCAGCCATTTCTTTTCTTCTTCAAGGTCATATTTAGTTTCTTTAAAAGGAATATGTTTGAAGAGGGTTCCCTTACCAACGGATCAATTCACCAAATTTGGTAGGATGGATAAAATTCAAATAGATTGCGTTCTTCCCATATAGACCATATGGTGAACTCAAAGACTCGCTGATATTTTAGAGAGAGAGAGAGAGAGAGAGAGAGAGAGAGAGAGAGAGAGAGAGAGAGAGAGAGAGAGAGAGAGAGAGAAGCAGTTCCATATCTACCATGTGCTTGCAGATAGAAGTGCATGTGCATTGTAATCTTTAATGCAGATAGTGGATACTTGAATTCTGTAGCTGTTTATTTGAATGCAGATAACTTCTCTCTATGGAGGGCCTTTGGAGTTTCTATTTGTAGTTGAAAGCAACGAGGACCCCGCATACTTTGCTGTATCTAAGCTGCTTGCAGAGTTTAAGGTAGGACAATGCATGAGATGTCGCATCTTTATAGCTGTTTTCTTAACCTGGATTTTCTTTATCTTGTGACAACACATTTGATGGACAAGGTTGATTCTGAATATTAATTGAACTTTTACTGAAATTACATTTCAGGACAGTGTCGATGCAAAGATAATTGTAGCTGGGTTGTCCACAACATGCAGTCAAAAGATCCATAATCAGTTAGTATGTAAAGTATTTTGTATCCATTTTTATGCTGCAAGAATTTTCTGAATATTTCTCAAGAAATGTCTTGTTCTCTCGCAATCTATTCATTAAACATGTCATAAATAGAGTTTTTTGAGTATACTGGCAAGAATATTAAAAGACATGGAAGCACTTTTCACATTTATAGTTGTGAAAAATGCAATTAAAAAAAAAAAAAACTAGACCGATTACCTTGTGAAAGATAAAAATGTTAACTTCACTGGTCCTGCCTAGGCTTCTGATATACATATATAATTATCCTAGGACATCATAAAAGAAATGATAGTTATTTCCTTCTTTTGTGGAAAACTTACTTTGCTTCACCTTTTATTTCTTTAGAAAACTAATTGGCTTAGAGCTTCATTGGTTGCAAGGAAAAATATTGAGGAGCAAAGTGGAACGTGATTTAATATGAAAAAATCTGATTAATCGTTAATTTGATAAGAAATTGTACATTTTTAGTTGTATTTACAGTATTTGAAAGAGGATGGAGAGCTCTTCTACCTTATATCTTTTGGTTACAGGAATAGTACAATCTCAAGATTCTCAACTTACTCTTTGATGTAGAAGTTATATGGAAATAACATAGTTAGTGGAGCTTTTGGGCAGGAAAATGAAGCTATATTTACTTAACATTTTCATTAAAATAAATGATTAAGAGAACAAGCTGTCAAGCTCCCAGAGCATGGAAATGTATGGTTGTGCACTATTTTCCTGAAAATTAAAATCTGTCTACTCTTTTCTAGTTAGTAGCTAAGTATGTATGATTATGATTGTATTTTCTTCAACGAGAGCAATAATCAATAACATGGAAGGAACATGATTAATTTGTTTCTCTCTACCTTAAATACTGTGCTAAGAAATACATCTCTAAATATAGTGACATGTGACATTATGGCACATTAATACAGGTTGGTGTAGAGAAGATGCATAAAGAAAGCAAGTATGTCTTGTTTCTGGATGACGATGTTAGGCTGCATCCTGGGTCAATTGGGGCCCTTACTGTTGAAATGGAAAAGAACCCCGAGGTTTGCATCCAACTCCTATGTTCCCTATCAATCTGTATGTTTGAGCTGCTCTCATCTCATCATTTCCTTTCTCCAATTTATTTATAGTGAGAGCAACATAACCTTATCTTTCATTTGATTGTGCACATTCTTATACCTGTTTGATTCTGTTGTTATGATGCAGATATTTATTCAGACTGGATATCCACTTGATTTACCTTCTGGAAGCTTGGGCAGTTACTGTATATATGAATATCATATGGTATATAATATTCACCATTATCAGAATATCCTTTTGCACGTCTCATACAATTTTGTTTTCAGTGGACTTGCAACTTGGGAATGCTGCGCCATACACTCGATTCTAGCACTTATCATTTGCTTGCAATTGTGACCTGCCATATTTGTTACACCCAACAAACTAGAAAGTGCATTTTTTGCTGTCTTAGTTTTCCTTGTGCATACAATTCCATACATTTATTACTGGACCCTACAGATATTTGATGACACTAACTGCACCATTTGGAGCAAAATACGAAGAAATGGCATTCTATCTGCTGACCCCATGGTCCTACTCTGATATAGAGACAAACATAATCATATGTTTTTTTTTGGATAATACATTACGATTTACGACTAATCGTAAATATAAACCGACAGTTAGTTTGCTAGTTGTTTCGTGCTACCAGCAATTTCGGTCTTTTTTTACCTGTAGTATCCATTGGTGGCTACTAACTTACAGTGAATTCTTATTGGATGCATCAAAGCATATGAGACATTACATTTAAATAATGATAGATCTGTTCACACAAATAGGCTAACCAGAAGAAAAAGATAACCTTACCTGAAGGCTGAAAATCAAAGCATACAACAATACATCTAAACCTAACAATATTGGACTCATTGTTCTAAAGCGAATAGAATTATGAACTCATTGTTTCATATGTACTCGATTTTAACTTTTAAACATTAAATATGTACATACATCAAAAGAAATATGCAACAATTGTCTATTAAGAGTCGTAGTGTCCAAGTATCGATATGCACTGAATATGACTATGTATCCCCCTTTTGAAGTATCGGTGCTACATAGTAACTATCAGTACCTAGTGTAGCCGTTACATTTGTTTTAGTTGGATAAAGAGCAGCCATGATTTCATTGTAGGTGGGGGCGTAATTTTTCTTAAAGATGGATGGGATGGGTTCCTGATGGAAATCTTATGTTTCCTCCAACTCTTTCCGGTTTAGGAAATTTTGGACGTTTGCTCATAGGTTGACAATCAAAAAGTTATATTTTTCTTCCAGCTGCCTTCAAGTGCTTTCATGGCAGGGCCCTATCAGTTCCTAATGGTTTTCCATTATCCAATGCCTTAAACCTTGAAGGCGGATGTCAGGTTGACAACCAGCTGTGCAGCCTTTGTCAATTCTGTTGTTGGAGTTTTCTCAACTTTAAGTCATGCTCCATCGCAGATGTCAATTTGATATGAAAACTCTAAGGTGGTTATGATCATGTTTGATAATGACAGTGACAATGATGAGTTTGTTAGTTCGTTCTTTTTGCATGTGTTGGATTTGTTACGGAATGATGTATTGATTAAATTATTCCACATGCTTAGTATTGTGGTAGGTTTCTTATGCCTTATCCTTGAATGTTGATAAAGTATTGTATTTATCAGCCCTGTTCGATGGGATTTGCAACTGGTGGAAGGACATTCTTTCTATGGGGAGGCTGCATGATGGTATCAATCACAGTTTAGCATACACACATCTCATATAAATGTCGAGACTATGGTTTAATGTTGAAGGACTTGTTTCATTCCCTGTGCACACAGATGCATGCAGATGATTTCAGAAAAGACTTGTATGGTATTGTCACTGGACTTCGAGATGGCGGATATTCTGATGATATGACTCTTGCAGCAATATCTGGTATGACCTTGCTCTTCTTACATGCATAAACTGATATTCATAGTTTCATACTGCTTTTACTTGTGCTTTCACACCAATTGTAATGTGTACATGCAAAAACCGAGTTTTATACTCTGGTTTGGTCCATGAAAATGACTGCTCCAAGTTGGGTGTTACTGCAGTGTTACTGTTATATCATCTCTTTATAGTTAGGATCTAAGAAATCTCAGGGATTTGGTCCTGGCTGTCAAATCTAATCAGAGAACTTTGTGCTTTTTCTAAATGGAAAAGCCTAATTGCAGCGCTTTCTGGAAGAGGAGTTTAATGGTTGCAGTAGGTTATTTTATGCAGACGAATTTCTTGTCACTTCTTTCACTTTATATGGTCATGAAAGACTGCAGAGATTTAACCCTGAAAATAGAATTCTTAAGTCTTCTAGAAAAAAAATGAGAAACCACTTTTAATCAATGATAGTGAAGACAAGTTGCCTCACTAAAACATAATTTAAGGTGGAGAAAGTGGAGGGAAGTGGTAAAGGAGGAAGAGTGGGACAATCTAGGGTTAATCATCTATTCTTTAGGAGTGAAATGAGGAAACGATGTGAGAACTGAGAAGGTAAAGAGTTGAGAGCAGCGGCTGGCTGCTCAATTTCCTCTCTTCTGTTCCCTTCTATCCTTAACCCCAAAACTGCGTTGCATGAAACTAGGTTATATGGGTTATGGTGAATATTACACTTATGAAACTGGAATTCATCTAATATATAGAGTACTAAACCTTAATAGATGGGTTTCCACTATTAACCTGAGACAACTTTCTTTACGTCTATCACAACTAGCCCCTTAAAACAGATAATTATGGAGACATGCCTTTTTATGTTGAAAATGCCATGAACATATGTTGATTCCAATCTGATGTTTATATTCAAGTGCATACCAGTCTACTGTCATTAAGATGCCACGTTGCATTCAAGTCTCTATTAATATGTGCCTTCTTAGTCCATCTTTCACCATGGATTGTAATTTGAAGCCTAATAATTTGTATGTATATATGTCATATTTAAATTTAGTGTAAGAAATTCGAAGAAGAAACTTTAAATGAAACCATTGAAATAGTCGAAACCTGCTAAATCAAAACATAAAAATGGAAACGAAGACAATTTTTTAAAGCTTAGCATAAAATGTGTCTGAACATTTACCTGAATGAGACATTACGTTCAAATTAATTTTCAGAGATTTGAAACCAGTGCTTAAGGCCAAAACTATCGAATCACAGAGATCTTCAAAAACTGAAACATTATTGAGGAAGAAAACCTTAAAGGTAATAGGAGTATTACGAAGGATCATAAACCAAAAGCATGTTATAACGTCTTTGTATGAGATACAAAATCATTTGTCTGTACGGGTCAAAAGGAGTGAAATCTGACATACCCACTTCAGTAAAGATGGTTGTAATCAACTCAGAGAAAACAAAATCCCTAATAATTAGAGAACAATCAACAAATTGGAGTCGCAATACTTACACTAATTAACTAAGAGTTAAATTGACAACAATGACAAGAAGAAAGATATTCTAAATCAACAAAAACAAAATAGGATTTCGACTTGCGAGCTTACCTTGGTGATTGATTTTATGAGGAGTTGGGAAGAACTTTTTTGGTGACCGGCGAGGTTCTTGGGGCCTTGGAGAGTCTTGGACAACTAAGAAGAGAAATTGAGGAAGATTTGAAATTGAGGAGGAAGAAGCAAACGTGATCATCAATAGTTGGGAATTGCAATCTTTTTGGCGTTAGGTATTTTGTGAATCGGTTTTGAGAGATGGGTTTGAATATTTCGGGTTTGGTTAAAGGGAAATACATGGACTCATAACCATTTGGACTTCTAACTTTAACTAGCCCAACTTAACTAGCTCACAAACTTGTACATAACACTATATATATGCAAAAAAAATTCTAAAATCCGGTGAGGGCATGACCCTCCTCAGCCAGCCCTTGTCTTCATTATTGATTGTTTTAAATATCTCCGATGTAGACAATATATCCTTTTATAAGGCTTACCGTAAAACGATATGGTTCTCAATATCATTTACTGTTTTTTGGCAATTTTTGGGCGACATCCTTACATGGCTGATATGTTGATCGATATGTCTTTTTATATGACATGTTGCAAAATAATATACCGCCTTTGGTAGTTTTTGGGCAATATATCATGATTTTTCTGATATATCAGTTGACATTTCAGTGTCAAACAAATCGACCAAAATATTATAATGTCGATTTGGACTTTTATTTCTTTAAAATGAATGCTTTAGATTTATGGTTCAATTGAGTATGCTTAGATTTCAATTGAGTATATGCTTAGATTTCAGTTGAGTATGTTTAGATTACATTTACTTTTTAGGATGTTATATCATATATGCACCAATGTTTTAACAAGCTCCCGCCTAGGCTCCTGCTTAGCCCTAGACGATATATAGACCGCCTAGGCTCTGCCCGCCTAGGTCTTGAGAGCCCCTAGGGGAGCGGAGACTGCTTATGTGGACTGCACCGCTAGGTCTTGGTCGTGATTGCCTCTATTGCTGCTCCCACGTCCTCTAACCTTCTCTGGCCTCCTCTACCGAGTACAACAATTCCTCCGACTTTTCAACAAAACCTCCCCCATCATCACTTAAATAAAAAAAGAAATCCTCCTAGGCCTAGCGCCTAGGCACTAGGCGCCAGTTTGACACCTATTGGTGCCTAGCACTTTTGATAACATTGATTGTAATTAAAAAAATAAAAAAATAGGAAAAATGTCTAGGCTCCTGCCTAGGCTCTGGGCGCCGGGTCCGACGCCTACCTTGTGCTTTATGTAACCTTGATATGCACATCATCCGATATGGCACTCCTATTATTACTACATATCCCCGATATCCGAATCCATTGTGGAATTTGGTTGTCTGATGTTTTCCCGATATTTGATATTTAAAACCTTGATACATACATACATACATCCATACATATGCATGTACGTACCTACATACGCAATATCACAATTGGGTGTAACATAGAGTTTAAACCTACCTTTGATAGCAAAAATGGGCATCAATACATGATAATCTAAACCATTCACTGTGGATACATTCTAAAACCTGTATGTATCAAAAATAACATGAAGCAGGAATTTCTAACCTACTAATTTAGCAACTCAAAGTAATTGACTTTTGAGATTGTCACAAGCCATTCATTTATAGATCCTGTGATGCATAAGCAAGAAATTCTCGATCCATGCTATTTCGATCAATATGGGATTTAGAATTTGTAGATCACAATGATGGTTTAGATCGTCATATATAGGTGCCACAGGTAGCTTTGAATTCTGATATGATACTTTTTACTGTTTGCCCGTGAATACTGCATTGCAGTCAATATCAGCCTTTCATATAAGGGTTGCCGAGGAAATCGTCCAAATTTCATGAGATTGAATATTCTTCCACTGCAGGGGACCAAAAGAGACTAATAACTTCACCGCCTGTTGCTGTCTTTCCTCATCCCCTTGCAAGTGATCTCAGCTTTTCGAGGTATTGTTTTGTTTTAATTTTTTTTCTTAAGATAAATGTCACTATCTCATACTCCCTCCGATTTTTCTGCAGATATTGGAATTACCTCAGGAAGCAAACATTTGTTCTGGAATCATACATTTCAACTGTTAACTGGATTATGAACCGTGCATTATTCTCTGTGCATTGTTACTTATCCTGGGGGTTTTGTTTACCATACTTTATGGCAACGGTACATCTTGCAACAGCGGTACGAGCACAGTATAGTGAATATCCACTGAAGGAAATAGGCACCTTATCATGTGGTGAGCACACTACCTATACTTTCTACACTGGTGCTAATAGAAGATTAATGTGTTACCTTTAATGAATCGTTTCAAGAGGGCCGTTTATGGGGAATTAGATGTAGTTAGAAATCATTTTAATGCTGAAACTAGTTAAGGATGGGATCATTTTCGGTGATAATTATGGTTGAGGTAGGATTTATGAATTTCATGTGGAGTTGGAAGGACTTTTGTTCTCTGGTTGTGTGAAAGTTGAAAGATGGAAAATATGTAAAAACTAAATAGAAATAAATAAAAAGGAGAAATTGGTTTGAACTGTTTCCTGTCCGGTTATAAGTTTTCTTTTATTTATTATTTTGTTTCTTTTCAGGTTTGAGATTAGTCGGCTGCTTGGCTACATGCGCTCTTATAGAACTACTTTCCATGTGGAATTTGACGAAGGTGGAGATTCACTTGTGCAATATTTTATCTCCAGAATGGCCGCAAATCTCGCTTCGTTCATATAACTGGGGACTTGTAAGCATCTTCTTTGACTCTAGTCATCTTCTTTGCATTCTTAAGCTGTTCTGTCTATATTATGACTGGGTTAACTTTTGTCTTCTTTTAAAAAAAAAATAAATAAAATCCAAACATAGTATAATGGTTCTTTTTTTGGTCTCAATTGTATATTGCTTGCAGGTCTTTATTGCAATGCTAGTGGACAATTTCCTATACCCAATTTCTGCAGTAAGATCACATTTTTCACAAAGTATCAACTGGTCTGGTGTCCGATACCATCTGAGAGATGGAAAAATAAGCAAGGTATACGCAGTTTACTAGAATAAATGCTAGTTTTAATTGAGGTCATGTCATTCTATCGCTAACACATTCTAGTTCATGGATTTTTTGCGAGGAGATTATTGTGTCGTATTTGAGTTGTTTTTTCGTCATCTTCTATGTTTGACTTTATACTCTTGTGGGATTCCTTATGTTGTATTTGTCTCTTTTGTGTGATACCTGCAGATTGAAAGATCCAAGGAGCGGGGAACAAAGTATTCTGATCTTGCACGAAAGCGCCTGTATGCAAAAAAACCTAAAGTTTCATTGCTCGGCTCCTTCTCTAAAAATTTCTCGCTGTGGCATCAACCAAAGGAAGTGTGACAACTAGTAGCTTGTATTAGTTGCAAATAACATTCTCATTCTTGATTGCATTCTTGGCATTGCTTTGTATTCATTGACCTTTCATCCCTTGTTGGGGTTTATATAGGGATCACATTCAATCAAATTGATTTTTTGGCCTGCTTAGGTTAGCTACATAGCTTAAGATATACACAAAACTCTCAAGACTTTAAATCGCCCATCCATCGATGTTGTTCAAACTTTTCACAGTACCAAAATGTTTACAGAGATCATAGACAAGGAGGCCAAAGGTGGTCAATATTGCGTTTGGAGGAAGTCTTTGTCAGAAATATGCAGCGTAGTTTCTGGATATTGTCCTATGGTTGAGATATTGTGTATATATGCACAGGTTTCTGATACATTTCATATAACATTTAAAAAGCACATAAAGCAAGAAGAAAGAAACTAGTTATTACTACATTTCACGTTTTATCATTCCTTCAGTGAATTTTATACAATCCTCTTTCTAATATCAAATTCAGACACTATAAGAGTTCAGACACAATAAGAGGCACTACATGTTTCGGCTTCAGAGAGGGACTACCAACTTTGAAACAAACGATCATAACAAATAGAAAACAGATGAACAAAACCTGGAGGGGGAAAAATAATACCTACAACAAATTTATTAACGCAAGATCCTTAAAATGGGAAGATTCTCTTGAACACCAAAAGAGCAAAGCAATATATGAAACAATCACACAACAAAATACTTTGTTATACCAAGCAACAATGCCAGTTTCATAGCACGGTATTCTCCAAGTTCAAACATAAACAAAAAGCAAATAATCCAAACCTAAAACAGCATCCTGGAGGGGAAAAAATTATAAGCCTCCAAACTTATTGACACATCAAAAACTAAACCCTAAGAATGGGGGGGGGGGGGGGGGCTCCTCGCATCCCTCTTTATCTGAAAACACCATCCTCACCAAAAGATCAAAAAACCAAGCCTTAGTACTTGTAGTCCTTCACGTGGAGGCTCTCTGATGCTCCTTCGACCTTAGCAGCATCGCCCTTGTAAGTCCCAAGAGTCGCCTCAGAGTTAGCCTTGCACCTCGCGAGGAATGCTGCCCTAGCTTTCTCGACGTTCTCCTTCTTCCCTGCCCAGGTCTTGAGCGTGCTCTGCTGCAGAGCTCGGCCAAAAGAGAAGGACAATGACCATGGCTTCTTCCCCTTGAGCTGGTTCATGGCGTTCAAGTTCAACGTGGCCTCCTCCTCGCTCTGACCTCCAGAGAGGAAGACGACAGCAGGGACAGCAGGAGGCATTGTCCTTAGAAGAGCCCTCACTGTGTACTCGGCCACAACCTCCGGCTTCACCTTGGCTGCGTCTGAACCAGGAGTCACCATGTTGGGTTTCAACAAAGTCCCCTCCAAAAGAACTTTGTGGTCATTGAGAGCCTTGTAGCAAGCTGCGAGCACTCTCTCAGTGACATCTGCACACTTGTTGATATCATGAGGTCCATCAACGAGGATCTCTGGCTCAACAATGGGGACGAGCCCGTTCTCTTGGCAGATTATGGCGTATCGTGCCAATCCTTGGGCATTGGATTCAATGGAAAGCTGAGAGGGCTCATTAGCGCCGATCTTGAGGACTGCACGCCACTTTGCAAAGCGTGCACCGGCTTCATAGTACTTTGCGCAGCGCTTGCCAAGGTCGTCATGGCCTTGTGTGGTGGTCTCGCCGTTGGTGCCAGCGAGCTCGATGGTGCCCTTGTCAACCTTGATTCCAGGAAGGACTCCTCCTGCCTTGAGGACATCGACGAAAGGCTTGCCATCAGCGGTTTTTTGGTAGAGGGTTTCTTCGAAGAGGATGACACCGCTCAGGTACTGGAGAGCGCCCGGAGTGCAGAAGAGGAGCTCACGGAGAGCACGGCGGTTCTCCTCAACGTTCTCGACGTTGATGCTTGCTAGACGCTTCCAATGGTGCCGGTGGATTCATCAGCAGCGAGGATACCCTTGCCTGGGGTGCCAATGTATGCAGCATTGGCAATGAGCTCATCTGCAGTAGAATTGAAGTTAGATTTCCAAGTTGTGCGACTACTATAGAATACGGGTGATAGTAACGATAGAATAAAACCTAACAGATGAGATCTGCAATCGAGTTTTGATGTTAACAAAGTATGTGAATCAGATAAAACTAACCATCCTAAAGATAATTTAATAACCAGAAAATTTTGAACTATAAAACATTCTAAGTATTGGAAGTATCCATCAAAATGCATAATATTCTTCTTACTTTTGCATGTACAGTTGGTTTGATCTTGGCATCTAAGGGAAAAATTTTTTCCTCAAATAGTATATATCAGGTGGAATTAACGTTTGTCAAATTATTGTTCAGTACCTCCACAAAATTTAACATAACCCATGATTAATTTGAAGCAATTGGCATCTTGGTACGCATATATCTACAACTCAAAATGGTGAAGGTAAAAAACCAAATTCATCTTCATGAGGGATATCAGCTTAAAACTTGGCAGTTATAAGCTGATAACCCAGTAGGACCAATAACTAAACAGATCGCTAACGTTCTAATACCAAGCAATGTACATACAACCTCAACCTCATCACATTATGATGCTAAGAAGATAGTGTAATAGTAACGGAAATCATATACCATATCTGAAACATAATATATATTTGCTACCTACCAAACTAATCAAGGAAAGAGCATGATTGCTAGATCAAGACCCATCAAAAAATAAAATTTCATTCATGGGTATCATCTATAAAATAGATTTTAGTGTATTATGAAGGCAATACACGTAGAAGTAAATATAATATGTCATCAAATGGGAATGGATGGTCAATGATAAACAATCAGATCTGGGCCTTTGCTGCCTTAGAGAAGCGACCACCTTGATACAAAACAGTGACTAACATAATAATCTAAATTGTCAAGGGAACCTTAAATACCAAGCTAATTATAAATACAAAGTTAGATTCTTTTCGCCAAAATATTTAAGAAATATGGCAAACAAACAATAGAAGAGGCATCATTTGAAACCTATAACAAACTTAAATTCAGTAAAACCTAGAAAAATAGCAGTTTGCACCCTAAATCGTAAGAATACGATTCAATGGTCATTAAATAAACAAAAGTTAATCTGATCTAACAAGCGAATTTGATCTTAATCTTCCAAACTAAGCACCAAAATCTAAGATCTAACCAAAAGAAATAAAATCTCCTATCTTTTCTAGATCTTATTCAACTTCATGAATTTTCATCCAAAAGATAAAATCATGACCCAGATCTAAGATCTATTCCAATAGATCTCATCGATGAAAAATCTACAACTTGGATCCATTCTCAAACCCTAAAACTACACAAGAAAGATCGATCAAAAATCGAAAAAAAAATCAAAATAAACAAACTTTATACAAAACCAAAGAGACTGTAAACAGATTTAGGGTTTGATTCAATTTACCAGCGTATTTTCCACGGTAGCAAGACATCGTTGTTCTTTTTAGAGAGAAGAATAAAAAGGTGAGATTTTTATTGTTTTTTCGTTGGGATGGAATCAGGAGATGAGTTTGGGGGTTTTATTATAGAGGAGTGACTGAACCGAACCGGTCGTGGTTGGTGGGTGATATTCTGCATCCGACCCGACGGCTTGGTCCACCACTTAATTTATACAAAATTTATACAAGCGGTGTTCTGAACCATAAATAAAATAACTAAATTAACTTATTGGCATTTTTTGTACATCTCTCCTATCAGTTAGGTTTATTTTTTTTTTTTTTAGCTTTGATGACGTTTTGGTATTTTTTAGCTAAATGTGCAATTAAAGTCAAAATTTCACCGCTGACGAAAAAAAGTCACGAAACCTCACGCGATGCCATTAATGCTATCTTATATTCATGATAAAAGTGCCAGAAGATTATTTAGTACATTAGTATACGGATAATAATTATACCCAAGCTTTTACAAGAATGTTGAGTCCACTAAAAGAAAAGAAAATAGATTTTTTTTGGGGGCGGGGGGAGGGGTGGGGTGGGGGGTGCAGGGCCATAATATTTGCTTCACATATTGTGAAGATAAAGCTTTGGAAGCTAAAAACTGCTAGGAGGAAAAAAGGTTTAGCACTTTCTTTTTTTTGCCGGTAGCGAAGTTTTAGGTCTAATTGCACATTGGGCTCAGAAAAAATGCCAAAACATCGCCGAAGCTAGATAAATTTCAATATGGTAAGAGGGGTGTACAAAAAATATCAATATGATAATTTGGTTGAATTCACAAATTATCCTGAGCAAGGCTCCTATAAACTTAAGTGTATAGAGAATAGTCATACACCACCATTTCTATCCATTGATGTTGCCTTAAGATCCGTGAAAGATATAAAGCCCACTTTGAGATTTGTGCATCTCTTGATTTCACGGATCCCAAGGCAACATCAATGGATACAAAAGTTGGTATATACTATTCCTTATCAACTTAAGTTTATAGGAGCATTGCTCAATTATCCTTATGTTCTCAAGATGAATGACCCATAATATTTTGTTTGTAGCCGGATGTCTGATAAAATTTGTACTTCATTCCTCATAGCTATTTGAGAATATTATCGTTTATGAATTCCAATTTTAATTTTCATAATGTATTATTCCATAAAATGAGGTGACAACTCGTAAATAATAACCCCACTGAAAAATGAGAAAGTAGGAAGGATCCAAATTAGTTTATTTCCATGCATTAGTTTATCTTTTATGACTTATTAAAAAAAACTGCAATCTTATACATTTTTTTTCCCATTAACTTTCCTCAAAAACATATTACATGCTAAATGAGTATGATTAAAAAAAACAATCTTTTTTACTCTCCATTCATGACAAAAAAATATAACTAAAGTGGAAGGCATTAGATTTTTGACTGGGCCCACATCGGAGCCAACAATTCCAGTCTGTCACTCTCTCAAATAAAATTTATATATATTGCATTATTTTTGGATTTGTAATAAATTATTGCCATTTGAATTTAGTTGCATGCATGAAATATGACGTATTTGCTCACGAGAAGCTGCGTGTATGCCTTCCCAAAAAAAGCCATGACCCACGAGCATCCTCTTGTTGACATCCAGCTTTCAATTGATATTTATCTAATTTATTGTTTTTATTTATTATTATTTATTATTTTTTTTGCTAAATTTCATTTTTGTTTTTGTGGTCTTGTGTTGTGTCAACTTGATGGAGAGTCTTTTGTACTATATATAAATACGTCATAAGTTGTTGCAGTTTGTGGGACATCAAATTGTGCTGATGAATCTTGACTTTATTTTAACTTGTGACATCTTTTTTGTCTTTGAAATAAAGTATTACAATGACAACAATTATAGTTTGGATTGAGAAAAACAAACATTAATTATTTGTTGGTCTAAAAGGCTTCGCATGTTATATGATGCAATATATATATACCTGCTCTATGTAGTGTTTTTATTCATTTTAATTAATTTAATTTATTTAATCAATTTTCGAGAGTTGGTGGATCTATGACGTTGCAACTTTACTATATTTTATTTTTTTTCTTTATACTGTGCCTAACTAAAGCTCCTGCTGAGTTTTTAATAAAAACTTTGATTTGAATATTGTTGATTGCACATAGAACCACAACAAATATCTGGTGATTATTAGTAACTTATCATTTTTAAGAATATTCGCACTTTTGGACATTGCAATCTCTTTTATATTGCGATGACTCATCTGTTGATTATGCAAACTTTTTTTTTTTCCTCCCAGAACTGAGTTAATGGCCAACAGGCCTCCTGTAGTCGAAAAGGTCACTTGGATCAATACTACATGAGGTCTATTTGTTACAAATAAAACTATAAGGGGTTTATTGGCAATTGGATGATACCATAGGGGTCTATTTGATGTAGGACGCTTAACGAACAATCTCATGGAAGAGCGGGACAATCACGAGCTAAACGCCGACTTATACATATTATTGGCTTCTACAAAGAAATGATCATATCTTTTGATCGGAAGGCGGTCGACAAATTATATATGTAAATCGCCTATCTCGACGAGACGGAGCCAACCAGATTGTCAGATTTTTATAATCTCATCAGTAATCCTCAGTTTTGGCTGAAATTCAAAAATAATCAGCCTTTAGTTTATTTTTAGTAATAAAGTTAGAGTCAATTTAGATTAGGAAACAAAATCAATTTTGATTTAATTAGGATTGATTTGTTTAGGTATATTATAGGAGTCTTTTAGAGTAGGATTTGATACTTTCTATTTCTTTGTAATTCTAGTCATATTAGGAGTCTTGTTTCTTTCTTTTAGGAATTCTATTCTTATTAGAAGTCTATTTTATTTTTCTATTTAAGAAGAGTCATGTAACCCTAGAATCAATATATCTTTTCATCAATAAAATTTTCGTTTAATATATTTTCTTCGTGGATTCGAAGCTCTTCGTGGATTCGGAGATCAACCCTCGGTGGATTCCGAGATTTCAACTTCCGCGCTGCGTCACTATTGGCAATTAACCCTAAGTTCTTTTTATATATATTTTTATTTTTTGTTATGAGATGAATTCAAAACCATGGGAGTCCTATGCCCAGCCATGCAGATCACCCGCGGTTCTAAGAAATCATTTTGAGCTATACATGTGACTTCCAAGTTGATTGATTTCATCAGTTTTTTAAACAGTACTCGTGTAACTCAAACTTTTCTTGTGCTTGGGTTTCACTCAAATTTAATTCAGGAATATGGTTCTTTTCCTAAGGTAAAATATGCCAAGTAAGTATTTTCTTTTGAAGGCTGGACTAAATTTACGATGACCAAATATTTCAATAATATTCAACCATAGAATGGAGAAATATTGCACATTGTAATTACTAACACTTATTGATAAAATCAATATTTGAAGAAGTTTAGGAGATTTTTTTTTAATTTTACTAAAATAATCCTCTCACATTAGTAGTTAGAACTTGACAAACTCTCCAATACTGACTTGAATTTTGTCCTTCTCTTTGTCTTTTGTGATTAATATAAAAAATTAAGGATTTTAGAGTTGATGGCTGTGATTAGCATTGTTTTTTATGTCTAATTACTTTTGATGCTTCCATTCAAGAGGCATACAATCAAAACACAAAAGATTAAATTACTTTTAAATAAAGCTTGGACCAATTAGTCCATTTTGGACGCCCTAATCAATATTTAATAGCATAATAATTTATAAAACATGTTCAAGTTTAATCATTTATTAGAAACCGCCTATTATATATTATCCTTTTATTATTAAACCCCTTACAATTTAAGAAACTGTTAGTTTCATTTAAAATAGCATATGCAAAGGCATACTCTTGGCTTTTTCCTGCACTGCCCATCGATAATGTTTTCCTTCTTCCTCAAACTATTACAAAACCACCTCTTTCCTCTCTTCACATCAAACACAAGCAATGACATCGGTTAATAAAGAGAAGATCAGTCTAAAACAAAGTAATCACTTTGAATCTTTTGATTTTGGTTTTTCGGTGTAATTTTCATTTTTCTGGACTTTGTATTGTCTTGTGGAGAAAATGATTTTTTTTTTTTTTGATAACCGAACCCTAATCGAACCCAAGGTCGTGGGAGTCATATTGGAACCTCCCAATAGTTCAGGTCACTTGTGGTGGGTGAGAAAATGATTGTTGTTGGTTAGTTTTTTCTTTCATTCTTGTCTTTTTTCTTTCTTTTTTGTAAATTTTGCTCTCTTATGAGAGATTTGTTAACTTTCGTGCTCTCTTTATTAAATTGGATGTTTTCTCTTGTATTAAGTTATTGGTTCTAGTTCTCAAAGAAAAAATTTATGTTATTCATGCACAACACATATTCGATAAAATGTTTCATGAACATAAAGCATCATAGATTTTCATTACCTGTACTACATGTAATAAGAATGTGTCATGACTAATATATATTTGGTTGCTAATTGTAGAATGAACATACAATTGAGTTCCGTCGTGGATACACTACAATAAAAGTTGTATTTATCCACACTTATTTTATGTCACATATTTTATGTCACATATAAAAGTGTCATTTTATTTACATAAGATTTAACAATAGTGACACAAATAAAAGTATAACAAATCACGACACATATTTGTATCATTAGATATACAATTAAATATAATTAAAAAGGCTAAGGGGTTTATTGGTTGAGGATTGTTGATTTGGACTCATTACTTTTATTGGATTTCAATTTAGGACGTTATTCGTTTGGACTAAAATTTGGATTTAAATTTAAGGTGTTATTGGTTTAGGACTAGGATTCGGATTTGAATTTAAAGTGTTATTGGTTTAGGACTAGGATTTGAATTTAAATTTAACGTGTTATTGGTTTAGGACTAGGATTTGGATTTGAATTTAATGTGTTATTGGTTATTTAGGATTATTATTAGGACTAGGATTTCAAAATCCACGCTCCATTCGACTCTATAGTTTTTAATGAAAAATTTTTAATAGAAAGTCCAAGTTAAAATTGATGGATTGTGATGTTACTATATGGATTTCCTCTCTCCTCTTCTCTTTACTTATTTAAATATTTAATATATTTCAAATTAAATATATTTAATTTTATAATATTCTATATTTCTAAGTTATTATATAGAGTAAAGCTCCTATAAACTTAGACATAGTTATTATATATTAACATTAAATGTATTTAATTTTAAAATATTTTTAATCAACTTCTATAAATTTATTTAATTTATTTAAAATGAAATATATTTAATACTACTTAATCACTTAATATATTTAATATTTAATATTAACTTAGACATGTTCATTATTTAATATTTCTTAAATATATAATTTTTAAAAATTCAATACAATATTACATACATTTTGTTTGAACTGTTTAAATGAATTGCAAGATGTATTTAGTATTGTTGTTGTCATCCATTAATCGAAATGAAAGTGATTTTTAAATTAATATTTTTGTTAATGACTATTATTCAACATAACAATTTAATTTAAAACTCCTAATATAAATAATCCACAAATCTAAAATTTAGTCCGAGAATCCGACTCTCAGTCTATGAATCCAAAGTAAAAGTTCAAGAATCCAAACCAAAAGTTCAAGAATTCTACTCACAACAATCAAAATCCAATCCAAAAGTCCGAGGCAAATCCGAGTCCAGTTTCCAATCCAAGAATGTCGGATTCATAGACAATTGTCCGAGTCCAAATCAACAATCCATAACGAATAACACCCCCTAATAGTCCAACATGGATTGTGAGAAGATCTATTAATAGGTTTAAATAATAAATCTTAGATATTAATTATAATGATGATTAAACATTTATGATAGTGTATAAGCTAAAACGCTCCATAGTTAATTGTGCTTTGGTGAGAGTAATCCTAGGATGGGTGACCTTCTGGAAATTTATAGTGTTGAATGATGATACTCTTTATATTTTTAATGGTATAGACACAACTATGTGTCACCACTCTTGACACATATATGTGTCATGAGTTTTGTGACACTTGTATGTGTCACCATGCTCGACATATATATGTGTTGTGACTTTGTGACATATTCGCACATGTGTAGAAAGACGCTTTCCACACATGCTCTAACCACACTTTTGTTATATGTCGCGCTCTATTTGTGCGATACAAAAACGTGTCGCATAGAGACAAAAAATGTATCATAATTTACTAACCTTTATTGTAGTGATAGGAAAAACTAGAATAAATTTGTAGCGGATTTTCACTGTGGAGGAAAAAAATGAAAGAAACTGAAAGTATGTCAAGAGGAAGAGTACGATAAGGTTTGGAATATAAATATGCATGCGATTTTGAACGTGTGCTGTTTTAAATGGACCTTAACAATTTTTTCTAACGGCATGAAATTTTGTAATAAAAGGATAACTATAGACAGTTTCCTACTAAGCGCTAGCGGTCAAAACTTAGGAATACAATTCACCTCAGAATAACTCACATGAGGGTGGAGCGTTCTCAACCAATAATGGATAGGTAAAAACTCCAAATTGCCTCCTGCCTTACTCATTTTTCATTGAAAACGCCTTGCCTACATGTGAGATGTTTTGAGGTGGTTTGTACCGATGTTTTAGAAAGCGCTAAGCGTTTTAAGGTGCCAGACCTAGCGCTTAGCGCCCGGGCACCTAGGCGGATGCTTAAGTGGCACATAGATGTTTTTAACATTGAGAGAGGAAGGATCGTTTTCAAAGATTCAAATCATATCCTCACTGTTTTACTTGAGATAGACTTGGACATATAGTTTTGATCTCCGGTATATTTTAATCTGGTTAACTCTCTTTAACTATTACTATGCTTAAGTGAGATATATAACATATAGTCCGCGTAAGCAGCCCGTTCTCCCTAGGCGCTCCCAAGTCTTAAGACGGGTAGCCTAGGTACCGCTTAGGTTTAAGCGGCCTCCTAGACGGGTGCCCAGACTGCTTTTTAAAACAATGATTTGTACACAAACTAAAACGATAGCTTATAATAATTACCTTATTTAATCTGATATTATGTTGGCTATGATTAGTTGTCCCGCTACTTCACAAGAGCTATATTATCTAATAGAATGCATGCTATATCTGAATTTTGGAAATTCTCCTTGATTCTGGAAGGCGTGAGTTTTTTTTGTTTTTGTTTTTTTTTTGTGATACGCCTTATATGCATTAAAAATTGAGAGAGAGAGAGAAAAGATGGTTGATTGTGATTCATCTCAAACCTTTTAAGTTTTGTGTAATTGGGTGTGGGTGACTAAAGGTGCATTATCAAGTTGGTGGCTAAAGTAATTGCTCTGGTTCCTTGGATTGTCACAGATCCTTAAACCAACGTACATGAGACCCACTAAATTCATTGAGCCATATAAGAAAATCATATGGAGAATAGCGCTGAAGCTTATACATGCGTATCAAACGAAAGCTAAGTACTAATAGGTAACTTGAAAGGGTATTAAATGCATCCTTACTATTATGAACAAAATAATAATGATATCAATCATATTACTGTTTGGACTAAAGTTTAATTTTAGCAATGATTGTTGTTGCGATGACATTTTGAAGAATACTATCACTTATTTATTAGGATCAACATTTAGTAATATTCATTCAATGTTACTATTAACAATAAAATAGTTATAAATAAGTGATAGTATGGTCGAAATTTTAGGCTACTGTTTGTTGTCTCACTTTCACTATTGGTTATTATTTTAGGCTAAAAGACTAATTTGGTCCCTTTACTATGACCCAGTACTCAAATTGATCCTCACACTTTTTTTTTTCTCAACTTAGTCATTATACTCCTTGTTAGATGTAAACTTAATCCTATCTTAACTCTATGTTAAAAATTCTATTAAATAAAATTTGAGAGGACAATTCTATCCTTAGTTCCAATTTATTCGTTAACGTTTTGCGGTTTCTCAAATAACCTCTTTAACTTTCAAAATGTCATAAAACCCTTTTAAGTTTAGGGGATCTCAGAAAACCCTCATCAACTTTCAATATTTTTTAATAAAAAAAATCTAAACAACATTAACCACAATTTTGACATGAATAGGTAAAATTATGCGGAGATATTTTTGCCAGTGAAAATTGTGGTTCACACCTTTAAGGGTTTTTTCTGAAAAATGTTGAAAGTCGAAGGGCGTTTTCTAAGAACCCTAAAACTTAAGGGGGATTTTGTGACATTTTAAAAGTTAAGGGGATCATCTATGAAACACCCACACTTCATGGGTATTTTTGAAATTTACCCAAAAAATTTATTTATTATATAAGGACATAAAAAAATTGACCGATCAAAGCTACTCATGTGTGAAGCTTGCGTAATATTTGTCCATTAACTCTTTCAATTAGAAATTGGACCCTTAAGTCATTGAAATTTCTTTTAGATTATTTAATTCTAATGTTATTTAAAAATCATTGAAATTGCCTTTCATTACACCAACTATCGATTAATTTTGAAATAACTCAAGAGAATAACAAAACCTAACAACAATTTCTATGATGAGGACAATTTTAAAATAACATGAGACTTTGGGGATATGGTAGCAATTTTCAATGATTGAGAAAGTAGTTTCAAAATAGTCAAGATACAAGGGACTAATATGGAAAAGCCTAGCAAGATAAACAAAATAGCGAAAGTTTCAAAGGTGTAATAAAATTCCCTCATGCACATAGGCGATAAAGAATATGATACTATTACCATGTTAGAGATATGACAAAAATTAATGATTTAGAACAGGTTTAAAAGAGCATAATCAATAGAATTAAACTAAGAAAAATAAAGAAACAAAGTTGAGCTAAAATGAGAAACAACCAAAGATGTAATTATTTTTCTTTTTCATAAGGAATGAAGTGGAGGTAGGGGTAGACTTGTCCTCTCAAATTTTATTTAAGAAATTTTTAACAGAGAAATAAATTAGTACTAAGTTTACATTTAATATGAGGTACAATCAATAAGTTGAGAAAAAAAGCATGAGGACCAATTTGAGTATATGGTCACCGTACAGGGACCAAATTAGTTTTAGCCATTATTTTATTTATAGTACAGTATGAATGTAATCGATGCTAATGATAAATAATCAATGACAATGTAAATCTATTTAATAATATTCATATTGTCTTATCGTTTTCGCGAACAATGGTCAGCAAAACCAAATTTTTACCATAAAAATTAAGAACTAACCAACATTAATTGTACCATCATTAATCTTTTTATCATTAATAATTATAACTTAATCAAATCGTCTTAATAAAGATTAAAAAATAAAACTTCATAAATTCATAATTTTTATTCTAAAAGAGTATTTAATATTAATAACAAAAGAGTCATATACTTATTTATCACATCTTCAATTTCATTTCCTAGTTTTTTATTCTAAAAGAGTATTTCATATTAAAAAAAGTCTATGCAGACCTCCTGCATTAGAGCATCTCCAACCGGACTGCATTTCTCCAAAATGCAGCCCGGTTACTCAACCGAGCTCCAAAAATAGAGTTCTACTGCAACCCTCAAGTGCATATTTGGAGTTTTTCCTCCAAATATGCAGCCCCTCCATATCACTATTCCCTTTGCAAAAAATTTCTATTTTACCCTTCTAACTAACTAATTATTTTTAGATATTCAATTTAAAATCAACATAAGTTTATTTTTACCAATTATTTTTAAATAAAAGTTTTATGGTTGAAAATATCTTGTCGATACCTTTAGAATGAGACTAATATTGAATAATATTAATTGAAATAAAAAATTTCAAGAACCAAGTAATTAAAAATGAAATGTCATTATTTCATTATTAAAAAAAAGGTACATTGCTGCATTTCCATGTCTTTCCCACAAATGTTCGATCAATATATTTTGAAGTGCAAAATGGAGGAAATGACCTGCCGAATTTTAATTTTTTTCATGTACTTTGTTTTTCTATGTAATGTCACTGAATTTAATATATAAAATTTCATCACTTTTGATAAACCGTAACTCATTACTGAGTGAGAATTGGACTTTAGAGTAGTTATGAAGATTGTTCCAACTACTATGCTTTATTTTCTAGAGTTTGGAGTAGTTATGAAGATTTTTACGGTTTTAAAAGATTTTTCCAAATATTATGCAAATCGCTTTTGGTTTTCAAATTTAAAGGCTCTTATCTATTTCTAATTATCAATTCATTAAAGATAATTAATTTTATTTAAATATATTATTATATTATATATTATAATTTTCGTATTAATTTATAATATATTTTATAGATTAAATTATTTCATATATTTTTTACCATTTTATATTTTCAAAATTATTTAAAGTATTATGTAACTAATTATTTAATATTGTATATATTACAAATAGAGTTTCATATAGAAGAGAGTGGTTGGAGTACACCCCCTCTAAAAAAGAATATACTCAAGTATATTCTTTGGGGAGGCTGTAAAATGTAGCCTCTCCATTGGAGTTGCTCTTATCACATCGGGCCACTTAGTACTCTTTAAGTTTGATATTGACAAATACAATCCCGACAATTGTGTTGAATGCCACTGTCACCCTCCATCCATGTTTCTATCCTTTAGGATGTTGCATTATTTTCAGTGAGATTGTGGAGAAGATGAAGCTATTAATGGAGAAAAGAAGGACATAGTGCAATTTTAAAGAGTTCTATTTGCCACAAATCTTTAATGATATTTATTTTTAAGAGTAGACTTGTCAATATCAAACTTAAAAAAGTTATCTTATAATTAGCACAACTAGAGATAGTACTAGGTTACATGTGCATTTAATTCATTAAGAAATATCATACTCTAGAATAAGATACACTATTAAAATCTCATTGAGAGATACGAGGTGCAGCAGAATTAAGGCAAGTGGAATACCTGAAGTGACCAAGAACAGAAGAGTACTGCACAAAATGGACAAAATGTGGGTTGCACGGTTCTAGATGATCCTGCAGAGCTCAAAATGTAAACAGAAGAAGGAAAAAGTATTAAAAAAAAAAAGAGGAAGAAGAGGTTGAAGAAAGAGATTAGTGTATAGATGAGCTGCCCAAAGATGCAGAAAGCATGCAAGAAATGCATTAAGAAATGCTTGAGGGCTCATGGGAAAAAACCCAGTTCTTCATTTTCTTCAAAAGTTTCTGCAGTCCCCTCATTCTTCAAGATCATGATTGGTGATTTTGGAGAAGCCTTGGTATGGCATTTATCCTTCTTTTTTATTTTTTTCTGTAAAATGTGGGGTGTGAAATTGTGGACTGTGGTTGTTTGAAAAGTTGTAATCTTGATGGAAATTTTATGTTTTATGGTTGCTTTTGGGGATAATTTGAGGTTATCTTGGGTAAATCAAGAGACCCATAAGTAAAATTGTAACTTTTATGATTTACTTGTGTATTCACATAAATGTGTATGATTTTTCCCATCTTCCACTGCTAAACCCTTTAACTTGTTACCTTTTTTGTGCTTCCTCCCTTAGTTTATTTGTCAACATGATTATAAATTTGTAGTTTAGCTTACTGTGACTAATGATTGTGCTCTATGCTTTAATTTGATATGATATGTACATAGGCACATATACATGAGATTAATGTAGAACTAAACTGATAATCCACATAATCTTCACATTTACTCATTGCATATAACAACTAAGGATGGACTTGGATTTTTTTATTTTTTGTGATGACACATATTGTTTAAGTATTATTACATATCATGCACTTGGAGTTTTAAAATGTTCATTTAAGGATAATATTCATGAAGTACCACCATTTTGTTTCTGAAAAAGGGCAGAATCCACGAATTAATGGCATTTATTTTGAATTGTTACAATCTCGGCGTTGCATCTAGGCTTCTTCTCTGCAGTCTGCTACATTTGTTGTGATTTGAATCATTTTATATTCTACAATAAATGGCTAATTAAGATAAAACTATGTTATCAAAGTTCAAGTATTTGAGCTTGTTCTGCATTGCCATTATAATTTTCATTCTCCTAACTCCTTTCTTTTCTCCCTGCCTCCATATTTGCAGTTCATTCCACCAACATTTGCTCGAACTTTACAAGGCCTCATTAACAAGAAAATTTATCTTGAAGATTCTGCTGGAAACCGTTCAATAGTAAAATTAAGCGCAACAAAGATGGTTCTCTGGTATTTAAACAAGGATGGCATGATTTTATATTGGATCATTCAATATCTTTGGGAGAAATTGTTATATTTAAGCACATCGGTATCTCTCAATTCACTGTCCAAATTTATGGCACTAGTGGCTCTGAGAGGTTTCAGTTCAAAGGAAAAGGAAATAGCAACAAACGTAAAAGGAAAGAGAGTATGAATAAAGTTTCCCCTAATATTTCGCCTCTAAGTAAAGCTAAGACAAATTGTGAAGCTTCAGAAAGAAATCATAATGCTTCTGATGAAGATGCTGGCAGAAATTCTCCCATAGTCTTGTCTGATGATGATAAAGTTATGGAAAAACTTACTATAATTGAATCTACCAGATGGGTGAAAAAATCTGCAGAAAATAATATCGAAAATAGAAAGAAAAATCTAATTGTGGATAAAAGGACAACCAAGAGATGCTTGTATGCTACGGAGAGAAAATCGTCGAATGTGCACAAGGAAGCAGAATGTGAGCAAGAGATATTCAAAATACCTCCAGGGTTTTCTTGGTCTCATAAAGCATCGAATGAAGGGAAAATGTCGATGAATAAGCAAGCAATGGAAGAAGAATGCAGCAAGGTTATGAAAGAAGATATGGGTTTAGAGAAAAACTGTTCTATGATAAATAAGAGTTTTCGAGATACAAAGGCAAATGAGGAAAAATTGACTGATCAGTGTAATAGCCTCAAAAGACCCAAACATGTTTCCAAAAGACCCAAAATTGTTTCAACATTGGATAATAATAATAAGGATGAGATTAGAACCGAGATTGATGACTGGGCAATAGTCACACCTCCTCTCTCTAAGGAAAAATTATCCATTGTGGAATTCTCACAAGAACACAATGTATTTACGATAGATCAGATTGAAAAGGGGAAACCCAAAAGAGATGATAGTTCAGAGCCTAATAGTATTGAAAAATCTGAAAATGAAGCTCCACAAGAGTTTGCTAATGAGGATGAGGATGAGAATCGAATTGTATCCAAAGAGTTTGTTAATGAGGATTCTAAGGATGAAGTTGAAGTGAAGAGCGATGCTACGATTGGTTTATTGGCTCCAAAAGAGGATCGTAAAGCTTTGGATGCTGAGAAAGAAGAAGTAACAAGTAAAAGTTCATCTCTACATGAAAATGGCATTGAAGCACAATCACGTTCTCCGATAATGAATTGCAAAGATAATGACCAAGAAAAGCTCCCGCTATCTCTTGAGGGGATTATTAATGACAATCAATCTGAAGGAAATTTGGGTCAGTATGTTCAAAAAATTTATTAAGATTATCCATACATTTTGCTATCTATTTTCTTCTTACCATATCACAAAGGAAAAAGTATAACATACTCTGATTGCAGAAATGGACTTGATCCTAGAGAGAGATAGTCTAGTTTGATTTATAAGTAGGGTTAATTGCGGATAGACCCCTTGTACTATCGTTCAATTGAGGTAGAAACCCTTAAGTTATATTGTCCTAGACGGACCCCTTAGTGAATTTTTTGACTTTTTTTATCCTCAGGAGGTTTATTTGTCCCAAAAAAAAAATCGCTTTCCTTGAGGGTGAAGGAGTAAAAAAAAATTCACTCAGGGGGTCTATTTGCAACAATAGAACTAAGGGCTAGCTAATGTTTTAATCTTTTGTGAGAAATTTTTATCTGTTTCTTGATCCAGTACATTGTTAGGGGGGAAAAATTAGGCTTGCATTCTGAATTCACGATTTTAGTACTGTTTATAACTTGATGTTACTTTTTTTTTACTTGCTGGTGAATTCCCAGAATTGGATGATGAGAAGGTCAATCCCTGCTCAAAAGTAGAGGCTTCAGAGGTTGTTAAAGCTAAAGAAATGGATCCAATTGATTCTACGACCGTAAAAAATACTTTCAGTATTACGGTTTCTCTGATTTCTCAGACTTGGCTTGTGAGTGACTCCTCAATTATTTGCAACTTTGTACAATATTCCAGTTTTCTACAATAGTAATTAATACTTATCAACATCATTCACAATAAATGATTAAGAATTACCAGAAATTTTACATCCATTTTCTTGGGAATTTTTTTTTCCCGTTACGGAATGAGAACATTATTGGTTTTCTTGATTTCCTAATAGAAGATAGATTTCTTCTACTGCTCTATTTGGTAAGTTATACCTTAATAGTCACATAGACATGAGAAATCATCCACCATGAATTCTGAAGTTTAGAGCAGTTCAGAGCATGTTTGGCAAATGGTCAAGCCACTTTTGTGGCTTATGTAACTCACTTTGAGATGTTTGGCAAGTAGCTTATTTCAGCTTATAATCCATTAAAAATAAGTTGAGATTTGAACAAGTCAAAGACAATTATACCCCTTATGATTTCACAAAATCCAGGGCCTCATTTAATAACTCACCACCAAGCCCACTAAATTATAATCCACCAATTTACGATACACTCTACTACTAGAAATGGATTATAATCCACTAAATTTACCAAACATTCAGATTATAATCCAAGTTCCGGAACATGGTCGCATCTATCTGGTGATCTAGAACAATGCAAGATAATTCTTTTGCATAATTGAATTTGGTTAATTGCACATAGACCCAGTGCAGTAGTGTTGTTATGAACTTACTATCCCTGTAGTTTCATTGTTGCAGAGAGACCTCCCAGTTAAAACTTTTTCTCTCTTTTACCCTCAGATAGACTCACTAATTTTCACGACGGGTAGAAGCGTAAAAAATAAAAAAAATAAAAAAAAATAAAAAACCCAGGGGGTTCTGTCTGCAGCAATGAAACTTACAGGGGTAGTAAGTGCAAAACAACGATACTACTGTTCTTATCTTAATTACATGATTTTTATGAGAATCGTTATTTTCCTTGCAGCTTTTGCCTGAAAAATTACCGGCTTGTCTCTTAAAAAAGAGATGTCAAAGGAAAGTGGTTCTTCTTCAAGATCCATCCATGAGACTCTGGCCAGTTCTCTACCATGAAAGCTTTGACTTCACAGGCTTCATCGGTGGCTGGGAGGATTTCGCTATAGCAAACAAGCTTCAACAAGGCAATACTTGTCAAATTGAATTGGTTAGTTCATCAGAACCTACCTTTAAAGTTCAGTTCTCAAGTTCTCAGAATCCAATATGAGTGAGTAAATTGTATGTACATGTTTTGTGATCTCAATCAGAAGCTGAATGGTTTCGAAGAACTTTTGTTTGTATTGTAAAGGAAGCTATAATGCAATGAATCTCCCCATGTTGAAGTGTCCACATTGATCTTTATTTTAAATTGGGAGGTTGTTTTTGGACAAAATTTGAAAATTTTTCTATGTTATCTATCAATTCTGGTGAAATTAATCATGGTAGAATTTCAAATTTTCTTGTTTTGTGGGTAATTGAAAGTCATACAAGAGAAAATGACCACTACCATAAAGTCTTCAACCATAAAAATTGTAACTTCGTGCTTAAGTGGTAATTCTAGTGCCAATGACTTCAAAAACTCTTGTGCTTGATTCAGCCTATAGGGAGCTTAAAAGAATGGTTGCTTGGAGAATATAATGGAAGGACTTGCATTTATCCATGAAAATATAACTATTGATGTTGCTGATGCATTGGATTTATTTTCATAATAAATGCTAAGCTTTAGTTGTTCACTGTCCTATAAAACCGGGCAATGGAATAGAAATCCTATAAAAACCGCTCCTATAGGTGTGGAGTGATTTGCACCATAAATATTGTAGCTAAAATTCCCAAATTAATTCTCTAACATCCATAAACGGTATAGATCGTAGAAGTCGGGAACGTGGGAAGCTTTAGCGAACTGCGACTCGGGTTCAATCGTCCCAAATTCGCGTGGAACACGACCCGATTCATCGGCTCCAGTGACCCGATTTAGAATTCAAACTAGTTAAAATTTTGAAAAAAAAAACTTTTTTTTAAAAGAATAAACAACAAAAAACGTGAGAAATTAAAAAAAATAAAGTATGTATATCTTAATTGCAACATGATTCTCAATGTTCTTTTAACATTATTGGCATTAACTAGCATATTTTTTTTAAATTTTATTCTTGCAAAACCTGTTATTCCTACATTTAAGAACCAAATCTAAAGTGTCCCATGTCCCCTGACATATGGTATAAGCCTACCCCACTCATACCCGATTCCTAATGAGTGAACCGGAACGAACCCGGTTCCATGCAACTATAGTATAGCACCCATTAGAATGAGAATGATCTGGTAGAATCTCTGCTCCTGGCAATGTTCATATTGGTAATTTGGGCTTTGCATAATTTAATATATTTTGCTTGTCTAATGCACAGCCGAAAGCCAGTAGAGAAGTATAACTACCACCACTAATTAAGTGGTGAAAAGGCCTTTTCTTGACAGCGTAAGGAAATTCACTCTTAACCAAGATGATATAGAAAACACTAGCTATGTTTCTTTTCATTTTCTTCAATATAAGATCAAATGCTTGTTAATTAATTAACAGACCAGTCAATTTTCATACCCTTTATCAGTTAATATTTCTATAATAATATAATATTGGTAGAAAAGTCTTGAGCTGAAAAGAACTTCACCAACCTTAGTTGTAGCTTTGTGATAACATTTTTAATGGCATGATTCACTGTGATAACTACTGAATTGACAACCACCATCCTCAATAAAAAGTTGGAGAAGAAAACCATTATATTCTTATCCACTGGAATCAGCATGAATTCAATCAAGAGCCCTAAAGAGTCCCAGCTCTCAAATTAAATATCCTTGTGGAATGTCTACTATATTATTCTGATTGTGATAGCCCACATGTGAAGATAATTAATTTGGTGGAATTTAGATGATTTTGGTAGTTAAGTTTGACATTTTGTTAGAGAGAATAATAACAGTGGGAGCAAACATGGCTCCTAATGTTTGATGCATTTGCAAAGTATAACTCAAGCAAATACCTCATGGTTTTGCATACAAAAATAACAAAAAATGTGTAAGATCAAGTCATTTATGAGTATAGTTCTAAATTAGAAAAAAAAAATGGAAAGATTATTTCAGAGCATTTACTTTTAAGTTTGAGCAAATGCTTCAAGCAAATACCTCATGGTTGTAAACCAAGGACAGGTTGTACATCCTGTCAATCTTCAGGGTGCATTCCAAACTCTATTCGGCCGACACCCAGCACTACTTTTTAGTCCCATATGAAAGTCTCAAAATGGGGGAATTTAAGTTAATCAACATAACATTCCCCTCTTTTACGGGCTGTTTGGTTCAACAAAATTTTTGGCATTTGAGGTGGATTTAAAATTCTTGAAGTAAAATGTGTCTCATTTTCATTTATAGGATTTTATATAGAGTGTTTGTTTCAAAAAATATTTGTCATTAGCTATCCATAAAATGGAAAAATGTAAGAACTTTTAGAATTTGTCAAATCCTACAATTTGGAGAGAATTTGCCAAATGCTAAAAATTTAAAGTTTTGGCATCAGGTATCCTTGCAATTTGTACTTTCCTATATTTTTGGGTTTGAAACTTTGAACCAAATAAGAACTTATAAATTCTAGGATTTGCTTTCCTCTAATCATGTTGAGCCAAACAAAAGATTAGGAATTCCAAAATATGTATGAAAACATTTGGATTTAAAATTCTTGATGAGATTCTAAAATAATTTTAGGTTTTGAACTAAACAGACCCTTAGCCTATAACCACACCGTAAATTCAAGACTTTTTGAAGCAGTGCTATTTGACATGGTATCAGACTAATTCATATTCAATTTCTGCCATGAATTTAAAGTCGGTTTAACAAAAACAATTATATTGCAGCTTACATGAGTCTAGTTTTCGGCCCATAAAAATGACGCTTAACCTGCCAGGACATTTATAGTATAAAATTATAATCCTTAATCCTCACAATAACTTTAAAGTTTTGATATAATCACAAAATCATTGACACTTTCAAAATGGGTATTGTCCTCTTTAATTATTATGGCCTTGTAACTAACCAGATCTTTAGGTAGTGTTTAGAAACTAGAGATAGACGAGGTAAAGTGGAACAATGATTGGACCATGACTAATCCTAATTTGAAAAACTATCTGAACAGGACGGTTTTGTTAGACCAAATTTTAGCCAATAACCAGGCCAGGATTGGTCCAGGCTAGGATTGGTCCAACCCCTCAATTCATAACTAATCTTAACTTATTAGAATCAATCTTAACCAGGCTAGGATTGGTCCAACCCCTCAATTCATAACTAATCTTAACTTATTAGAATCAATCTTTCTCTGTGCTTTTGTTGTCGATCATCTATTGATCATTAAAAATAATTTAATGAAATATCTTCTGACGCAAAGGTTAAAATACATGCATAAACATAACTTCGCCAGTAAGAAAAAGTAAAGCATGCCACAACAGATGAACCCACAATATTGACACAACATAATTCAAGTATTTTATAATTAAAGACCAATAAGATTTTGAAACAACTAAGAACTCATTGAATGATACTTAAGTGACTAAGTAGTGCAAACCATAAATAAATTAAAGATAGTGTAGAATCAAACAGCCCCTTAGTCTGAGTAAGCTTGGTTCTTACTGGATTCTCCATAGTTTGAAGGGACCCGTGGTGTCTCCACTTGGATTTTAGCATTGATACCAAAAGCTCTCTTGTCAAAGTACATCAATCAAAGGCAAATGCCTCAAAAGTATCAAGAGAGCCCACCAATTGGTTCTATTTTAAATGCTAATTTTTTCATAATGTGATCAATCTCATCCACCCACTAATCACACTTTTCTCCTCTAAATTCTCTTCAAATGCTTAAGTCTTGGCTTTGAGGATGTTATACATGCACGTGTCAAGAGGTGAGTGAAGGGAGTTGGAGAGAGAAGTTATCTTATAAACTAAAAAGCTACTTTGGTCACTTGATAGTCTTTTTAATGGACTACGAATCATATCAATACCGACCGCATGCGAGCGGTCGGTTCTGACCACTCATTTGAGAAATTTACCCTCTTTACTATTTGCAGTGAAAAGTCAGAACTGATCGCTCACATGCGATCGGTTCGGATAAAAAGCGGACTCTAATGGACACATACATTTTTTAGCACTATGAGTTGGCTAGGGACAAAAGAATTAATTGATTTGAGATGTCCTCATGACATTGTGGATATTATCTTGGGGAGGGATGGCATTGTTGAAGAGACATGATAGGGTTTAGCTATAACAAGCTTTGAAATGGCTATTAACATCTAGATGGGGCCAAGCTGGCAAATATCTTGATTTTGATGGTGATGGGTCATAGTTTGAAGACATGAAGATCATTTGGCTTATTTTCACTTAGTACTCAAAATATAGCTACTTGGATTCTCTCAATTTTTTGACAGTTTGATACGCCAAAGTTTCACCCACACTTAACTATAGACATGCTTAACTGCTTATATAGATTTATGATTTGGGTTTCTTAGCGAGTTACAACTTACAAGCCTATCAAGTATCCAAGTCCTCTCTAAATAGTAATAAGATTGTTACAATATCTATTGCTAGTTATATAGGTTTATAATTGAGGTTGCTCAGTGCTTGTTGAGGAGACACCAAATGAGTCTATGGCAATAATTAAAATATTCTCATACCCTTATCGGATTAAACTTAAACTAATTGGTGTTTTAGACATTGTTATTTGTTAGTAGCTTAAATAACAAACTCATGATCTTTTTCCTTCAAGGGTTTAGAGAATAGATTATGAAAGTTTATAACCACTACAACCTCCTTTAGTCATACGAAAATTTATAATATTCTCTAAAGAATATTTTACTATAAAAAACTGAAAAAGATTTCACTAAAACTGGGACCTACTTGTAACGCGCACGATTCTTACCGTCCTCGCACTCAATCTCACCTTCTCAATATAATAATGGTCACAATAATTGTTGTCACATTTATAAGACTAAATAACACTTAATTCCTTCATAGTTTCACTCACTTTACACTTATATACCTCTTGTTTTTCAGTAGCGTTTATATACTCTAAGTTATTTTAAATTAGCATGTTAGTACTCTCAATTCATAAACACGAAAATTTTCACCGAATATTCCATTATTCATATGCTAATTTTATAACGTTCTTACTATTTTTTTTTGAATTCTTGTGAAATGTATTCAAATTTTATTTTTAAAATAGAATTAGGTTACAAATAAACAAGAATTTGGATAAGGTAAGTCTAACAAATGTTAATAATTTAAGAACTCTAAAATTAATATGTGAATGTTATATGAAACAATTATATAAAAACATTCGGGTGAAAATTTTCATGTTTGCCGAGGGTACTAATGCATCAATTTTAAACAACTTAGGATATGTAAATGCTATAAAAATAAGTTAGGTATACAAGTGCGAAGTGAGTAAAACTATAAGATAGTTACGTGCTACTTAGCCTATTCGTAATGAATTATTTTGATGTGATTTTCTATTTAGTTTAAGATTGTTTCACATTTATTCACTATAAAAGATAATTACTCATGGCATGCTTTTAGCTTCCAATACTATATAACAGTAATAAATAGACTTTAAGGGGCAACTATTAGTCTCGTAAATCTTATAACATTTGAAATTAGCCCCTCCATCATTGAAATTAATATCCCGCGTCTCAATCGCTTGTAAGTTGTTTTAAAATTAGTCCCTCAAATCATAGAAACTGATATATAGGTTCTCTAATTTCTATAAGTTGCTTTAAATTAATCTCTCCAATCAAGAGTAGCCGCCGCCGCAAGATACGGGAAACGGGGGATCCAATAACAATTTCATTGATTTAAGTGACTAATATCAAAATGTTAAAGACTTAAGGCACTGATATTGATAAAAAAAAGAGCCTATCAACAAAGTAACTTCACTATCATCATCTCCAATATAATATTCAACATTATTATTAATGTATTATAACTATTCTTATATATTAATATTAAAATGAAAAAGCAAAAGCTAATACCTAATGTGTGGGTGTGGCACAACGTAAAGGTAACTATCAGGCGCCAATATTCGTTACAAAGTTCTCCCTCATTCTTCCTCCAAAAATAATATAAAAAGAGAACTTCATATTTGTTAGCACATTCACTTATAAAAGACTCCCCTTCTCCTTCTCCTAAGCTCAGAAATGGAGAACCCATCTCGGGCTGAGGCTTTTCCGGTTGGCCTTCGGGTTTTGGTGGTGGATGATGACCCAACTTGGTTGAAAATCCTTGAGAGAATGCTCAGAAAGTGCTCATATGAAGGTGTTTTGATTCAATCTCTGATGGGTTTTTGTTGTTTTTTCATTTGGGATTGGTTTTGTTCAGCTGGGCCTGGTGCACAGCAGGTGTTTGTTTTTATGTTTGAATGAGTTTTTGAAATGGATCGGTTTGTGGGTTAATGGATTTAGGGGCTGTTTGGTTTGCTGCAAATATTGCAGCAACAAATGTTGCATGCATCATTTGCTGCAGTTAGTCAACTTCAAATTCACTGTTTGAATGTTTGCAATTATATTCTAGGAAATGTATTTCCAATGCAAATTCAGTGTTTGGTTCAAAATAGTTAGTGCAAAAGCTACATAATTTTGCCATATAAGAAAACTTTGATGGAGGTGGTTTTCTATTTGGATTTAAAAAGATTTTTTTATGAGTTGGAATTTATATTCATTTTTTAGTTTCCTTTTCTGAATCCTGCAGCTTTTCCTCCCACCAAGTTGGCCGTAGCATTTGTTGGTTATTTTTTTTAATTACATAATGCAAGTCCATTTACCTTTCCTAATTTCAAAATTGTAAACCAAACAATGCATTTACAAATCCGGTTGCTCTATTTACACTTGAAACTCTATTTCCATATGACCATTGGAGATTGTAAATGGTATCTTTCTCGGCTTAGGAACTAGTTAAGCTTTTGTTTTGTTTTTTTTTTTTTTTGTTTTTGTTGAGTAAATAAATAAGCATATCTTAAAATTGCCCATGTCTTGATAACTACTTTAGACATAAGCTTGATTTGATGATATGTTGTTTGTTAAGAATGTAACTTATATTGACACACTCAATGGAGTGGAATAGATATCTAAAGAGGATCAAATGTCTAAAATAGCAGTAATTGATTTCCTTGTTAGATGCTTATTTTGGTTAGCTTCACTAGTAGTTTTTTACTTGTGATTTTGGGGACACTCCTTGTGTTCTTGTCTGTGCATGTTTCATATGATGTTTCTACACATGTAACCTTTTGCGCGAAGTAAAGGAAGGAAGGAAAAGAGAAGAAAGACGAGGACAATAGGAAAGAGGGTAAATTGTCGAAGAATCCACATGTATTTCAAGATTTAGCAGCAAACTCATAAAACCCTTGTTCTATTTAATTAAACAAAAAACATATTTGTATTATCTTGAATACTGGGATATTTATGCTAAATTTAGGGCAGTGCAAGGGTTTTTTTTTAATATTATATAAAAGAAGAGATTCAGTTTCAATTTTCAAGTAGCATAGGATTTTTCTTACTGAATTTTGTAAAACATGAGGTTTCAATGGAGTATTGGTGCCAAGAAAATAATGTCAACTACAGTTGATAAATACTTGTGAATGCCTGAATCGCTTGAGCTTTTAATCTTTGACGATACGACATTTTTCAAAGTGGTTACATTGTATATTGGTAAGTTCATCTCATAGCAATTAACAAATTCTAATTGTTACTCCATGATACAGTTACAACATGCGGCTTAGCAACAGTTGCTCTGAGCTTGCTTCGTGGAAGAAGAGAGAAGTTTGACATTGTAATTAGTGATGTCAATATGCCCGACATGGATGGTTTCGAGCTTCTGGAACAAGTTGGACTTGAGATGGATCTCCCTGTCATCAGTTAGTTATTTATATGACAACATGTAGCTTTTATGGGGATAACACAATAAAAGTATAAGTTATTAACATTTGATTTATTACTTGAATCCGTGCAGTGATGTCCGTGGATGGGGAAACAAGTAGGGTACTGAAAGGGGTTCAACATGGTGCATGTGATTACCTACTTAAGCCCATTAGAATGAAAGAGCTGAGAAACATATGGCAACATGTTTATAGAAAGAAAATGCACGAACTGAAAGAGGTTGAAGACCATGATATCAGTGAAGATATTCAAATGTTTAGAAGTTTTTCCGAGGATTTTGATGACAGGCAAGGATTTCTTAGGAAGCGAAAAGATTTGGACAGCAAAGAGACTTCGGATCAAGAATGTAATGATCTTGCAGCAGTGAAGAAATCTAGAGTTGTGTGGTCTGTGGATCTTCATCAAAAATTTGTGAATGCTGTGAAACAAATAGGATATGACAGTGAGCATGCCAATCTCTCTTTCTTTGACTGATGAAATATTTTACTTTTTGTTGATAGTTGGTTTATGATTTCTCCTATCCGCAGAAGTTGGTCCAAAGAAGATTCTTGACTTGATGAATATTCCTGGGTTAACAAGAGAAAATGTTGCTAGTCACCTGCAGGTAAGATAACACACTTTCTTAGCTGCTAGAATTTGGTCTTTAAGCAATACTATTTACTGTAATTCTTGTTAACTTTTATTTATCTTTCCTGATGTATTGAGATATTTTGCATTTTTTTTCCTGCTAGACCCTACAACAAACTTTTAATTGAAGAAACAATATTATGCTTATCATGTTTATGCACTCGGAAATTACATGGTTTAAACATTTTTAGATCTCATATACTTTTTTGCAAATTAAATAAAGAATTTCTTATTCTAAAAGAAAAAGTTGAAGTCATTTTTAGTGCATTGTTTCTTAAGTCAACAAACAGTCAAACTCATTAGGCATGTTAGCTTATCCCTTCTTTTCCAATTTTCAGATACGAAGTAATCTGTGAGATTGCTCAAAGAGTTCAATAATGAGAATGGAGTTGCTTATTAGAAGCAACATCTGTTGGTGATTAGAAGAGTTTGTATCATATTAGCTTTAGATTTAGTGGGCGAGAGAAAGATGGGATATGTTGTAATCAAGTCTTTATCATGTCTGAATTTATTTGAGGAGATTATAAATTAGTTAAAATGAAATTTCTGAGACATCTGGCTGTTGTCACTTTTCTGTTGTTATACTATATATATATGCTGGTTTGAACGGTAAAGTGCACAGGGGAGTTCATACGTGTACAAAATATATCTGTGTTTTCACGTTCTCGGCCTATTTTTCGATGTTTGGTGCATGACACAAGATCCACAGTTGAAAAACTTGAACATTAAAACATGTGTCATCTCCTTGAACACCCCTAAAATGAACCAATCATTCAGGAGGTCAAATGTTTACTTACACAAGAAGAGTAAGAAACTTGAGCCCCACAAGTATTTACAATACTTTTATCTCTTCATAAATTACTGAATAAACTTCAGAAAAAAGATTAAAGCAATAAACATGATCTAATTTTAATTGGTACACAAAGATTTCTATCAATATAGACTATTTTCTCATAGGTATTATTTAGCATTCTTAACTGTTACTGCAAGCTCAATAGCCTCATCATCCTGGCACATGATGTACCTGATATAAGTATAGTCTAGTTATAGACATCTGAAATTCTTTGCATTTCTAAAATTGAGTTTTTCTTTAAATTTAATAGAGTCATAGCATCTCTAATTTGAAAGCCTATTCTACAGAAATACCGTCTCTATTTGAGTAGATTGCAGAAGCAACATGAAGAGAGAAGTAGTGGCAGAAACATCCAATCAGATTTCAACCCTAATGGTCCCCAGGCTAACCTCCAGAACTCAGCTACAATGAATCAAATTAGCGCTTCTGGCCGATATGTGCCCATTACCCAAAATTTCCAAGCGTATAATAGAGCTCCCGGTATTTTTGTCAACAACGTAAAAAGCACAGTAGCCTTGCATGTAAAGGATCAAATGGATACAGTGAAGCCTAATGTTCCTAATATGAGCAATGCCATCCCTCTAACACAGTGCATGCAGCATCCAAAACATGATCATGAGCCAAACAGTTTATTAGAGGATTACTCACACCTGCCACTTACTAGCCAAATACATCAGACAACCACTAGTCAGTTGCAGCCTCCAACATCTATTATCTCGGTAGCTTGTAATTCAGAGGAGAAGACAGCCCCGACTAGAACCAAGCCAGCACTCAACAGTCCAATGGTATTACCGCTGACATGCACAAGTGACTCTGTTTCAGTTCAAGTTGAACGCGGGTCTGTAAATTCTCAAAATTTTGGAGTAAAACACGAGACCGATGGACTGAAAGTTTGGATGTCTCCATTAAGAGAACCGAGAGCCAAGAATGAAAAAGACATGGTTTCTCTACCTGAGGAATTAACCCTTTCCTCTCTTCAAAATATTGGTTGCTTTGAGAATGTTGGGCTTAACAGCATGGACATTTTTCAGTATACTGGTTCTACATCACTGACCGGTTTTCACAGCAACTGGTACGATGGGTTGGAATTCAACGGCGATTATTTGTTTGACCCAGTGGAGTACCAGGTCATGGATGATTGGGTTTTCGTATGAACAATTCTGGAAAAAAAAAATCCCAATTTATCGACTGGGATCCAACTCAAACCTGTTTTTGGGTATAAATGTACTGTAGAGAGCATGTTGATTTGTATAGGGAATTTTGCAAGGATGATAATAATTTATGGTGTGTCATATTTAGACATTTAGAAATGCCCTCCTGCAAGTGTAAATAATGGAGTTTATTTTTTCATCTCTGTATCAATTACTTGCAGTTACTTATACTTTGTTGGCACTTTGATGCATCCATATAATTTGGTGGCATGAGTAACTCCATTTGTTCATACAGTAGCTTCACCCTGTACAAATGACTTGATTTCACAGGAGAAAAGTTTGTTCAGGGTTTTACGGTATTCGTTTTTATTCTTCGCTCCTCTTGAAGCATTTGAAGAAGATAAACATGGTACTGGGAAAGCTGAGCTTTGAAACATCGTCTATATGTCATTAGCTGCAGATTAGAGGTAAAAATGTCAATTGAGGATGAGCTAATGTTTTTCTTGTTTTCTGTCCTTATTTTCTACTAACTTTCATGTCACAAGGAAATCTGCTCAAATAAGAAGAGAGGAGAAGACGATGGAGTGGAAAAGAGATGAAAGCACTTGAACTGGTACAGTCAAAACTTTTTATGCTGAAATTTTTTTGCGTGCATTTCCCCCATCCATGCTTATTGATTTTATATAGTTATTAGTCAACATGTGGGTATACCTACTACCTCTCCTAGCCTTAAAATCACTGTTCAACACTATCATGCTCAAGCTGTAATAAAATTTGAATCATCAGAACACTGTTCATGCAGCAGTTAAAAAGCAAAGCTTACACTGTCCTATCACAGTAAATTTTGAAACTTCACAACATTGTTTAATATACAGTAAATTTTATTTGAAATTATATCTTATTATTTGATTATTTCAAACTTAAAAGTAAAATTTTATCAATTATTAATTATAATTATATCATTTTGCGTTTGTTATATCTTATTATTTGTTATATCTTATTATTTAGTTATTTCAAACAGAATAAAAATACAACAAAATTAACAACACAAAATCAATCCTGATTAAATGTGCAAAACGTGCTCAGCACGGGATTAATAGTAACGTCAATATAATTACTCAAGCTTACAGTAAGGAATGAAAATATTTCTAACATCAATTTAGTTCTTATTGACTTAGCCTTAGGCATATCATAAAAGGAGACTTACTGATATATCTTGCATTTGTTCCTCAGATACTTGTATCAATAGATGTATTCAATTCTTCACTTATTCATGGATCAAGCAATAAACAGAAGTCCCAATTTTGAACAGATTTTTTTAAAATTTAACAGGACGCATTTTTATAAAATTGAAAATAAACAAAAAAGAAAATGACATCTCTACATTATACAATGCAAACACTTTCACACTGTGAAATCTATTTCCTTTCACACAAACACATAAAGCTACTCAACATTGATATCCAATACCTTAGCTGAAACCTTAGCTTTAGGAATTGTAATATAAAGCACACCATCCTTAACCTCAGCCTTAATTTTCTCAACCTCAACATTTTCAGGCAAAGCTATCCTAGTATTATACCTCCCATAACTCCTCAAATCCCAATCTCCTTCTTCTTGAGCCTCTTGCTCTCCTTCTTTCTTCTTCGACTTCTCGGCTTTGATAACCAGCATTTTCTCCTCGACCCAAACCTTGACATCTCTTTTTGTCATCCCGGGCATGTCGAATCTTAGCTTGTACTCTTCTTCCTTCTCTTTGATCTCCCAGGGAGTTCTTCCTCTTCTGTAGGTGCTCGGAATCGCAGTTGGATCTTCATTGGTTAGTAATGGAGTTGATGCTTGTGGAGTGTAAGCAACAGGGTCCTCCATTATTCTGTCCATAGTGTCAATCATTTGTTGTATTGTTCTTGCTGATGGAAATCTATCCCATAAGCCTACAGAACAGAGGATATAACAAACTTTGTAAGCTCTTTAGTAGGTTGCTCGTTTTCAAAATTATTTTTGAGAATTAAAGAGGCTAAATTAGCATATTGGTATTTTTAGCAAGATACGCTTTCCGATACGATATTCTTATTATTTTCTAAGGTATTATAAAACATAAATGACTACGGATTTTAGGAGAAATTTTCAAATTGACTCATTTACAATTTTATTCTCCAAAATTGACTCATTTCAAATTTATTTATAAAATCGACCCAGTTTCGCCCACGTCAGAAGTGCGCGCTGAAACTGGATCGATTTTAAAAAAGCACTTCTTTTTAATTAGTCAGGGATATGCTAGTTTAATTACACGGGTTAATAGTGGGGGCCGAAACTGCAGTTCAAAATAGTCGCGATTGCCAACCCCAACTATTTAGAAAGTTAATTAAATAGGTTACTAATTAATCGGGATTGGCAACCCCAACTAATTAGCAAGAAATCTTTTGACCTAGTTAAAACTAGGTCGATTTTGATGAATATGTTTGAAATGGGTCGATTTTGATGAATATAGTTATAAAACGGGTTTATTTTGAAAATTTCTCCACAAATTTTATCAGAACCACCTGCATGTGAGCAGACAGCTCATTTTGCCTCTGTCTATAGACCCTTTTAAAGGCTTATGTGGCAAAAAAAAAAACATGATGCATTGTAAATTTTACCTAAAGGGGCAGATTGAGCAGCTCTCCTCTTGGGCTGCTGCTGAATGATCTTCTGCTGCTTGTTCTCTCTCTGCAAGTGATCCAAGCCCTCTCCCATTGCCTTAACACTGAAGAGGCCATTGTTCACTGCTGGCATCATTCTTCTCCTTTGAGAAGAAGGATAAGACAGAGGGGAGACTGAGAAAGTGGTGGCCAAGTTTGAAAGAGCTGAAGACATTGTTTTTTTTTTTTAAGTGTTTGCTGCTGTTTTTCTTTTTGTTTTTGAGTTTTGAGTTGGAGAAACTGTGAATGCTGATATGGGTTTTTAAAGGAGAGATGAGAAGAATGTGAATGTTTTCTGGTTTGTTCTAGAATTGCATGTCGTTGTTCTTTTTTGTTAATTTTGGAATTGGATAATGTTGCTCCTCTGTGTTCTAGATTTCTCTTGAAAGAAGCTTCTGATGTTTTCTGGTAGCTGTTAGTTGCATGGGCTACAGGAGGGTAACTGGGCTGGGCCTAAGTTGGGCTCTCCTAATACTGAGCTCCTTTACTAGATGTGTATTTTATTTAGGGCTTGGTTCACTTGAAATTTTTTTTTAATAAATTCAAATTAATTGAACCGGCAGCTTTTTCAGTTATCTAAAATCATATCTTTTTTTTTTCCATTGTTCCATAAACTTTGTTCTCTTTTTTCCTTTTATCAATATCACTACTAATATATTTAAAACCAAGTGACGGTATCTAGTTTTAGAGAAGGAGAATTTTTAAAAAAAGATCTTGTTTGAAAAGTAATTAGCAAAATCGATCATTTTGATAAATAATTAGCAAAATCGATCTCTTCTTGGTCACAAATCAAAGATGGCCAAAAAGAGAACGATTTTGTAAAATATCGACTTTAAAATACACGGGACAAGTAGTCCCGTGTAATAAGTGGTCGCTAATGACTTTAATCTGATCCTTTTACACGGGACAGCCTTAGCAACCCACTAGCAGAAGGTCGCCGACGCTGTCTCCGCTCAATCCCGCTCCCCCATGCTCGTCAAACCCCCACCCTCGGCGGATAGTGAAAAAAAAAAAGAAAGAAAAAGAAATAAACAAATAAACTAGAAAAGCTATAAAAAAACCCCACAAATTGCCAGCTAGCAATCGTAGGGCTTTCTTTAGTATATAGTATATATAGTATACATAGATAGATAGATGACATATTTTTCTTAATTTGAGTCTGATAAAATTATCTTGATCGTACTTGAGAACGGTAATTGGTTTATATTTTGTGACAAACAGCAATACTTCAAGTGGCAAGTTTGGTCGCAGCAAATACTACAAGTCTTTGTGTACTTAAAATAAAAATTAATCTCATGTCATCAAGTTACTAATTGCAACTCAAAGTTCTAATAAGATCTACAAATCTAGCCGTTTCCATTGGATTAGGAATTAAAAATATATTTCCTAAAAAATGTAACTGGTCATATTCAATTTGCAATTAATTAATTATAACAAATATTGCATGCAGCATTTCCTGCCAACAGCAAAGCAACTAAGCAAGTATTTTAAAAAATCTCCCAAAAAAAAAAGTATTAATGAGAAAGAGCAAGGGAAAAATATCTAGAATAAATGCTATTAACCAAGTATAAAAGGTTATAGAAATAGCTGTTTAATTTTGTACATATGGAAACTAGTTCCAGCTTTCTTCCAATAATAATTCCTTTTAAAGTATTAGTGAGAAAGAGCAAGGAACAACCTAGAATAAATGCTATTAGCCAAAGTATAAAAAGTTATAAACATACATGTTTAATTTTGTACACATATGGAAACCAGTTCCTGCTTTCTTGCAATAATAATTCCCAAAAAAAAAAAAAAAAAACCGAGTAAGTTGCTCACATATGTTAACAGCTCAAATGAGCTTGTCATCATTCATCCTTTGTATTTGTATTTTGTGCCTACCATCAATTTTAAGGTTAGCTGGCTTAATTACACTAATAAATTAGCTCTTCAAATTGTTCATATGTGATTAATATTTTTTATTTTTACCCTTTTTTTGCCTGAATGAACTACAACTTCTCTGAACAGAAAAAAGCCTAAGGTACTTTAATCAACTAAAACATTTTCCGAGAGTAGTATATTTAAATAAAAGCTTCAGTTAATTTAATTATATATATATATATATATATATATATATATATATATATATATATATATATATATATAGGGTAGGGTTACAATACACCTAGGGTGTAACTAACTTAGTTACACCCACTTGTAAAAGTACATGTTTGAGTGTAGATATTAACGATCAACACCGTTTTTGTGATCTATGTGTTCAAAACTTCACGGAGACCAAAATCACATAGAAAAGATTTTTGTAGTTTATACATCTAATGACCTAGAAATGAGCGATGCATGTAGTCTAAAATGTCCATTATTTTGAGTTGCTTGAATTATAGGATAGAACATCCCAAACCACATGATTTTTGATCCACGATCATTTGGTAACGTGTAGATCACAATGAATGGTATTGATCGTTAATATCAATGGTCAAGCATGTATTTTTAAAGATAGGTGTAACTAAGTTAGTTACACCCTAGGTGTATTGTAAATTCTTTCTGTATCACTCACAATCATTCTAAATTAGAATCAATAACTTCATTGAAATTTGATTGAGCTCATGTTATAATAAATAGACCTAAATTAGACTGCTTTGCTGGAAAGAAACAATACTTAGACTGATGTAGAACGTGTTGCGGACATATTCATGGAGAAACGGGACCGTCACAAGCCCAAACGAGGACGTGAGAAAAATAGCTTACAGCGAAGAGCAGTCGTAACTTTTAGCAGTAAGTCGGTTTGGGCGATTTTTTAAATCGTATTTTTTCATGGCGAGTCAACCAAACCAACCTACGTTTGGTTTGCCGCCGTCCGTTTAGCCAAATTCCTTCTGGATTGAGAGATATCAGGATTTTTATCAGTTTTTTACTATTTTTAGTAATATTTTAGGAGTCTGTTTTGATTAGGAAGCAAATCCGGTTTGATTCCAAATTTGACCGAATTACTTCTCTAATCATAGGGAGTCTTTTAAGGATAGTTTTCATATTTCTATTTTTGGTAAAGTTCGGGTCAATTAGAAGTCTTGTTTCTATTTTTAGTAAAGTTCGAGTCATAGTAGGAGTCTTGTTTATTTTCTATTTAAACAGAGTCTTGTAAGTCCTAGAGGCATATCTTTTCATCAATAAAATTTCGTTTATTATATTTTCTTCGTGGGTTCGAAGCTCCTCGTGGATGCAGAGATCGCTCTTTGTGGATTTAGAGAGCAACCCTTGGTGGATTCCGATGTTTCAACTTCCGCGCTGCGTCATAGACTTCAATACAAAGCTTTGAAACTTATGCACATGAATTTCCAAATTTCATGCTCATTCAAGATACCTATACAAGTCTCAAAGTAACACTTATCTTTAAAACTAATGCATTAATTTTCAATTCGAACATTATTAATATTTTTCTAGCAATTGAAATCAATTCTCCTTACCTTTATTAAAGAGAGAATAATGAAATGAACAACAAAGTCTCTAAAGAAAACAAGGCTATAATAAATCAAGCAATGTGTCCTGAAAATTAAAAAAAATGATTGGCTTTGCTTTATGGTAATATCAGAATGATTTTAGAGTTAAGTGTGTGGTGACAAGGCAAAGTAAAGAAAGGGCAAGTAGCAACATAATATACTAAATTATACTAATTATTTAACGTAGACTTGACTCTTCAGCAAAGTTTGCTGCATAATTATAGTTTTCATGAGTCAATTGCTCTTTTGGTTTTTAATATTGGAATGCTTCATAGTTTATCATTTTGATCACATTTGCTAAGTCATCTTGGTAATAAGCGCCCCCTTTAATATTAAACTACTATTCTGACGCATGCGATGCGTGCATGATTTAGTACAATAGTTTCAAAAGAGAGGTCAAGAGCAACAAAGAAGAGAAATTTAGAGAGGGTCTGTGATTTTGTACGGATAGTTATGAAATAGTGGATTGTTTGTTAGTTATTAAATAGTGAGGATATTTATGAGTTAAGTTTTTTTTCAAACTTGCCCCTCTAATAAGTTGTAAACTATTGGAAGTTATAAGTTGTAAATTATTGGAAGTTATAAGTTGTAAATTATTGGAAGTTATGTATATAATTTTTAGGATATGATTGGAATTTTCTCAAAGGATGACTAACATAGGGTAGAACATAAAAAGGGCTTTTTAAATAATAATAATAGATTAACAAAATAATTATTCTATAGAATACCGTTGAATAGAAGAATAGAACCCTCAAAAGCAGGACAAAAACATGGTGTCGCCTAGCTTTGAAAAGACAATATTTTGGCAATTGCTTGTAACAAACCATATATAAAGGTCCTACAATCACATGGGAAGATATAAAGTAATCCTAATATTTGAAAAGGATTACCAACAATAAACAATTGGTTAAAGTTCTTAACACCAAATGAAATAGAATTAAACAGGGAGCAAATTGTGTTTGTCATGCCATCAACCCACTAATTATGATTTTTTGGGGTTTTATATTAGTCCCTTAAATCTTACTAATTTGAAATTAGTTCCCCTAATTCTTAAGTTGTTTTATAATTAGTCCGTCAAATCATTGGCATTGCAATTAGGTCCCCAATTCCTATAATTTGTTTCAAATTAACCCCTCCAGTGGGTCAAATACTAGTCAAATAGAGGAAAGGAAAGTTCTAATAAGATATCGCTTCCTTTTAATCATCAATCAAAAGCTTTCCTTTATGTTAAAAGTTAAATAACCAATCAATTCATAACAAAGTAAAAGTTGATTTGCAGCCATCAAAATTACATTGCCAGAACTTGCAATGGATAACTATCAGATAGAGAGAAGAAGAGGGGAAGATGATAAGATTAAATTGTCTTCAAGTGGAATAATTTCTTTTAGAGAAAGCAAGCAATCATCTTTAACTTTCAGCCAGCAAAGTTAGCATGTGATTAATTAAGGATCATGAGGAAGCTGGAGATTCTTTGAGGACCACATTAAGGTAGGTATAGCATCTTTTCTTTATCCTGAAAACAGAATTGACACTCTGAGACCCACAGAGTTCATAATTAACTTTCACCAAGAGCTCATCTATTAACTGCATTAAAATACATCATGTGCAATGAATATCACATCACAACCACAACACAATAAGAACATAACAACAACAGACATAAAAAATCTATGATGAGAACTAACAGGTATATAAAGAGAAGAAATGTAGTCAGCACAATAAAGAGAAGGCTTATTTGCGGGTAGCCCCTGTACTATCGCCAAACTGAACTTGCTAACCCTGTAGTTTTACGGTTGCAGATAGACACCCTGAGTGAAATTGCTTTTACTTTTTCAGGGTGTCTAACTGCAACAAATAAATTTTTTATTTTTACCCTTTTTGCCTGAATGAACTACAACTTCTCTGAACAGAAAAAGCCTAAGGTACTTTAATCAACTAAAACATTTTCCGAGTAGTATATTTAAATAAAAGCTTCAGTTAATTTAATTATATATATATATATATATATATATATATATATATATATATATATATATATATATATATATATATATATATATATATATATATATATATATATATATATATATATATATATATATATATATATATATATATATATATATATATATATATATATATATATATATATATATATATATATATATATATATATATATATATATATATATATATATATATATATATATATATATATATATATATATATATATATATATATATATATATATATATATATATATATATATATATATATATATATATATATATATATATATATATATATATATATATATATATATATATATATATATATATATATATATATATATATATATATATATATATATATATATATATATATATATATATATATATATATATATATATATATATATATATATATATATATATATATATATATATATATATATATATATATATATATATATATATATATATATATATATATATATATATATATATATATATATATATATATATATATATATATATATATATATATATATATATATATATATATATATATATATATATATATATATATATATATATATATATATATATATATATATATATATATATATATATATATATATATATATATATATATATATATATATATATATATATATATATATATATATATATATATATATATATATATATATATATATATATATATATATATATATATATATATATATATATATATATATATATATATATATATATATATATATATATATATATATATATATATATATATATATATATATATATATATATATATATATATATATATATATATATATATATATATATATATATATATATATATATATATATATATATATATATATATATATATATATATATATATATATATATATATATATATATATATATATATATATATATATATATATATATATATATATATATATATATATATATATATATATATATATATATATATATATATATATATATATATATATATATATATATATATATATATATATATATATATATATATATATATATATATATATATATATATATATATATATATATATATATATATATATATATATATATATATATATATATATATATATATATATATATATATATATATATATATATATATATATATATATATATATATATATATATATATATATATATATATATATATATATATATATATATATATATATATATATATATATATATATATATATATATATATATATATATATATATATATATATATATATATATATATATATATATATATATATATATATATATATATATATATATATATATATATATATATATATATATATATATATATATATATATATATATATATATATATATATATATATATATATATATATATATATATATATATATATATATATATATATATATATATATATATATATATATATATATATATATATATATATATATATATATATATATATATATATATATATATATATATATATATATATATATATATATATATATATATATATATATATATATATATATATATATATATATATATATATATATATATATATATATATATATATATATATATATATATATATATATATATATATATATATATATATATATATATATATATATATATATATATATATATATATATATATATATATATATATATATATATATATATATATATATATATATATATATATATATATATATATATATATATATATATATATATATATATATATATATATATATATATATATATATATATATATATATATATATATATATATATATATATATATATATATATATATATATATATATATATATATATATATATATATATATATATATATATATATATATATATATATATATATATATATATATATATATATATATATATATATATATATATATATATATATATATATATATATATATATATATATATATATATATATATATATATATATATATATATATATATATATATATATATATATATATATATATATATATATATATATATATATATATATATATATATATATATATATATATATATATATATATATATATATATATATATATATATATATATATATATATATATATATATATATATATATATATATATATATATATATATATATATATATATATATATATATATATATATATATATATATATATATATATATATATATATATATATATATATATATATATATATATATATATATATATATATATATATATATATATATATATATATATATATATATATATATATATATATATATATATATATATATATATATATATATATATATATATATATATATATATATATATATATATATATATATATATATATATATATATATATATATATATATATATATATATATATATATATATATATATATATATATATATATATATATATATATATATATATATATATATATATATATATATATATATATATATATATATATATATATATATATATATATATATATATATATATATATATATATATATATATATATATATATATATATATATATATATATATATATATATATATATATATATATATATATATATATATATATATATATATATATATATATATATATATATATATATATATATATATATATATATATATATATATATATATATATATATATATATATATATATATATATATATATATATATATATATATATATATATATATATATATATATATATATATATATATATATATATATATATATATATATATATATATATATATATATATATATGAGTTAAGTTTTTTTCAAACTTGCCCCTCTAATAAGTTGTAAACTATTGGAAGTTATAAGTTGTAAATTATTGGAAGTTATGTATATAATTTTTAGGATATGATTGGAATTTTCTCAAAGGATGACTAACATAGGGTAGAACATAAAAAAGGGCTTTTTAAATAATAATAATAGATTAACAAAATAATTATTCTATAGAATACCGTTGAATAGAAGAATAGAACCCTCAAAAGCAGGACAAAAACATGGTGTCGCCTAGCTTTGAAAAGACAATATTTTGGCAATTGCTTGTAACAAACCATATATAAAGGTCCTACAATCACATGGGAAGATATAAAGTAATCCTAATATTTGAAAAAGGATTACCAACAATAAACAATTGGTTAAAGTTCTTAACACCAAATGAAATAGAATTAAACAGGGAGCAAATTGTGTTTGTCATGCCATCAACCCACTAATTATGATTTTTTTTGGGGTTTTTATATTAGTCCCTTAAATCTTACTAATTTGAAATTAGTTCCCCTAATTCTTAAGTTGTTTTATAATTAGTCCGTCAAATCATTGGCATTGCAATTAGGTCCCCAATTCCTATAATTTGTTTCAAATTAACCCCTCCAGTGGGTCAAATACTAGTCAAATAGAGGAAAGGAAAGTTCTAATAAGATATCGCTTCCTTTTTAATCATCAATCAAAAGCTTTCCTTTATGTTAAAAGTTAAATAACCAATCAATTCATAACAAAGTAAAAGTTGATTTGCAGCCATCAAAATTACATTGCCAGAACTTGCAATGGATAACTATCAGATAGAGAGAAGAAGAGGGAAGATGATAAGATTAAATTGTCTTCAAGTGGAATAATTTCTTTTAGAAAGCAAGCAATCATCTTTAACTTTCAGCCAGCAAAGTTAGCATGTGATTAATTAAGGATCATGAGGAAGCTGGAGATTCTTTGAGGACCACATTAAGGTAGGTATAGCATCTTTTCTTTATCCTGAAAACAGAATTGACACTCTGAGACCCACAGAGTTCATAATTAACTTTCACCAAGAGCTCCTCTATTAACTGCATTAAAATACATCATGTGCAATGAATATCACATCACAACCACAACACAATAAGAACATAACAACAACAGACATAAAAAATCTATGATGAGAACTAACAGGTATATAAAGAGAAGAAATGTAGTCAGCACAATAAAGAGAAGGCTTATTTGCGGGTAGCCCCCTGTACTATCGCCAAACTGAACTTGCTAACCCTGTAGTTTTACGGTTGCAGATAGACACCCTGAGTGAAATTGCTTTTACTTTTTTCAGGGTGTCTAACTGCAACAAATAGAATTTTTTTTTTCCCACTCAGGCAACCTATATGCAACAATAGAACTCTTACAGGGGTCTGTATGCAACAATAGAACTATCTCCCTTCCATCATAGCTATTAGACTTTCAATGCTCTGAAGGACTTTATTTACCTCTCTATATACAAAAAGAATTGATTTCGCCTCTCTATCTGTCTATAATATCAAAGAAAACACAATAGCATAAATGGTAACAAAAACAAACTTTCAATTTACCTAGAGTTGTTTACTGTATGATGAACTTTGATGAATGAAATCAATGTATCCTCTCAATCACCAAGGAAGAATCCCAGTGTTAGAATCTGCAAAAACCTGCAACACCCAATTCCTGAGCCCAGCATCATTGACCTCGCAGAATCTCGTCGACCAATCAGGAGGCTCCACCGCCTTCGTCCCCAATCCCGGAGCTCGATCCTTGGACCCCACATTCTCCTCATCTTTCCAATCTGAAACATAAGTAGCCACTCTCCTGTAGAACTTCTCTTTAAACACATCCCATACTTGATACTTATAGTGGTTTATCACCATAACCCTACTGTCCAAATTCACATACTTCATCCCTCTCTCAAGTGAAAATGATGCACAATGTTGATCAATGAAGGATTCAGTGCATCAGGGCGAATGATTGATTTGTGTCGCTCTGGTGCATTCAGTCGACAAGTGTAACCAAGTATCACGCCCTCTGAGGGTATTTTCGTCCTCCCAGATGGTCCGAAACTGTGACAGGAAACTCGAAGCTCTCCAATTGAAGGATTTTGCGAATAATTGCGAAGCCAATCGTGCAATGTCAATTATTTGGTAAATACAAGAACTCATCGACGTCAATGAATCCAACCCAGTTGCAAGAATCCTGTGCCGAAGTGCACAATGAGCGAACCCTGCTTCCTGAGTCTTAATCCAGGACCAATGGTGCAAACTAACTGATCTCATTGAGCTGACCACATTTTCGATATCATCATCACTGTTGTTATCATAGATGAACCAACGTTTGACACCAATTTTAGAGTGATACACGATCCATTCAGTCAAGAATCGCGCTTGGTTGCGGACCATAGTGCATACACACATATTATGCTTCTTCCTCTTTAGACTCGATATTATTTCAGGGCGTGCGATAGTAGGCAAAGTGATCGAGCCACGACCTCTAGTCTTAATAGACACAAATGGGGGTTTGAGAGTCATTCTATTCAGAACACTTAGAGGCGTTCTGCATCGAAAAACCTCTTGAGCAGCAGAAACTGAAGTACTAGTGAGTGCATATATAGGTTTACGGAAATCAAAAGCAAAGACACATTCATATCGATTTGCATCAGATAATCTCCCGGAGCGAAGATTGAGCCCCTTGGCGAAGACTATAGTCGTGTTATCTCGATGATCAAGCACTGCAGAGTAGACCAAATGATCCCAATTGAGAGGCTTAACAGGGTTAGAGATTTCGAGTGAGGGATTGAGAGAGGCCGAAGCCTTGAGGAGGGAGGGCATCGAACGAAGAGGTTTTAATGGAAGAAGAGACTGGGGGGAGGTTGAGATTGGGGATGAGAGATGAATGTGGGTGCTGATAAAGGCAATTGAGGTCGTTTAAATTTGGGTTTGTTGATGAGGGTTTGATGAAGAAGAGGATTGAGTCAGGGAATGAAATGGCTTGTTGGATTTTGATGTGAGGGGGAGGTGGAGGTGGAGGTCTCTGAAGAAGCAATGGCTGCTCTGAGGAGAGAGCATTGAGAGCTGGAGACTGCCACGTGGAGGTCAGGACTGGCTTGAATGACACTGTTGTAGAATTTTCAGACAAGAATCAGAGAAATTTGTTATTAGATTACATTGGTTGAAAACAGAGAGAATTCTTGAAATTAATTTTAAAAAAACCAAATGTTCACCCTGAAAGTAGGAGATTAAATTGGCTGTAATATACACATTTTTTAGAAATAAAACTTGAAAATTAAGTTAAGAATAAATTTGAACGAAATATATGCATAATTAAAAGGTAAAAAAATCCACAAAAATATGAAAATCTCAGAAGACAATTACCAAACAGTAAAAACTCCTCGTACTGATGAACTCGACCCAAATTCTTTCCTTAAAAAGAATAAAGAACAAAACCAATTCAGATAAAAGATCTCAAGAACAATAATCACAACCAAACAAGAAGCACCCAGGTAACAAAATCCAATTTTTAAGAAAAAACCAGCTAACTTAAAAATTCCCCATAAGAAATCACTAACAGGAAAACTTCAATTCTTTAGCAAAGTTCAAAAAGTGATGAACTCAACCCCAATTCTTTAGTTAAAAAAGAACATACCCAATTTAAAAAATGGTCTCAAGACCAAGAATCTCAACCAAACAACAAATACCCAGATAACAAAATCCCATTTTTAAGACAAAAACCAACTACTTCAAATATTCCCAACGAAAAATCACTGATGGGCAAGCTTGAATTACCTCCAAAAAGACGAAAAGTCGAGAAAGCAACAGCCAACAAGAGAGCAGAGCAGAGGAGAACAAAGAACAACGACAAGAAAGAAGAGGAAGAGGAGTTGGAGGATGATTTCCTCTTCCCTTTCCGATGGTCCTTCATGGCTTCGACGAGCTTTCTCCCTCTTACCATCACCGCCGGCGGAGCACCAGATCCATTGACAAAAGTTTTGGGCTGATTTTGTTGCCGTTATATAGTGAGAGAGAGGAGATCGTGGGTTACTGGATTTGGGTAAGAGAGAGAGGTGAGGAGGGTTTGTGTCGGTTTTATAGGCGTGAGCTGGATTTGAGAATGAGTAGCCACTCTCCTGTAGAACTTCTCTTTAAACACATCCCATACTTGATACTTATAGTGGTTTATCACCATAACCCTACTGTCCAAATTCACATACTTCATCCCCTCTCTCAAGTGAAAATGATGCACAATGTTGATCAATGAAGGATTCAGTGCATCAGGGCGAATGATTGATTTGTGTCGCTCTGGTGCATTCAGTCGACAAGTGTAACCAAGTATCACGCCCTCTGAGGGTATTTTCGTCCTCCCAGATGGTCCGAAACTGTGACAGGAAACTCGAAGCTCTCCAATTGAAGGATTTTGCGAATAATTGCGAAGCCAATCGTGCAATGTCGAATTATTTGGTAAATACAAGAACTCATCGACGTCAATGAATCCAACCCAGTTGCAAGAATCCTGTGCACGAAGTGCACAATGAGCGAACCCTGCTTCCTGAGTCTTAATCCAGGACCAATGGTGCAAACTAACTGATCTCATTGAGCTGACCACATTTTCGATATCATCATCACTGTTGTTATCATAGATGAACCAACGTTTGACACCAATTTTAGAGTGATACACGATCCATTCAGTCAAGAATCGCGCTTGGTTGCGGACCATAGTGCATACACACATATTATGCTTCTTCCTCTTTAGACTCGATATTATTTCAGGGCGTGCGATAGTAGGCAAAGTGATCGAGCCACGACCTCTAGTCTTAATAGACACAAATGGGGGTTTGAGAGTCATTCTATTCAGAACACTTAGAGGCGTTCTGCATCGAAAAACCTCTTGAGCAGCAGAAACTGAAGTACTAGTGAGTGCATATATAGGTTTACGGAAATCAAAAGCAAAGACACATTCATATCGATTTGCATCAGATAATCTCCCGGAGCGAAGATTGAGCCCCTTGGCGAAGACTATAGTCGTGTTATCTCGATGATCAAGCACTGCAGAGTAGACCAAATGATCCCAATTGAGAGGCTTAACAGGGGTTAGAGATTTCGAGTGAGGGATTGAGAGAGAGGCCGAGAAGCCTTGAGGAGGGAGAGGGCATCGAACGAAGAGGTTTTTAATGGAAGAAGAGACTGGGGGGAGGTTGAGATTGGGGATGAGAGATGAATGTGGGTGCTGATAAAGGCAATTGAGGTCGTTTAAATTTGGGTTTGTTGATGAGGGTTTGATGAAGAAGAGGATTGAGTCAGGGAATGAAATGGCTTGTTGGATTTTGATGTGAGGGGGAGGTGGAGGTGGAGGTCTCTGAAGAAGCAATGGCTGCTCTGAGGAGAGAGCATTGAGAGCTGGAGACTGCCACGTGGAGGTCAGGACTGGCTTGAATGACACTGTTGTAGAATTTTCAGACAAGAATCAGAGAAATTTGTTATTAGATTACATTGGTTGAAAACAGAGAGAATTCTTGAAATTAATTTTAAAAAAAAAACCAAATGTTCACCCTGAAAGTAGGAGATTAAATTGGCTGTAATATACACATTTTTAGAAATAAAACTTGAAAATTAAGTTAAGAATAAATTTGAACGAAATATATGCATAATTAAAAGGTAAAAAATCCACAAAAATATGAAAATCTCAGAAGACAATTACCAAACAGTAAAAACTCCTCGTACTGATGAACTCGACCCAAATTCTTTCCTTAAAAAAGAATAAAGAACAAAACCCAATTCAGATAAAAGATCTCAAGAACAATAATCACAACCAAACAAGAAGCACCCAGGTAACAAAATCCAATTTTTTAAGAAAAAAACCCAGCTAACTTAAAAATTCCCCATAAGAAATCACTAACAGGAAAACTTCAATTCTTTAGCAAAGTTCAAAAAGTGATGAACTCAACCCCAATTCTTTAGTTAAAAAAGAACATACCCGATTTAAAAAATGGTCTCAAGACCAAGAATCTCAACCAAACAACAAATACCCAGATAACAAAATCCCATTTTTAAGACAAAAACCAACTACTTCAAATATTCCCAACGAAAAATCACTGATGGGCAAGCTTGAATTACCTCCAAAAAGACGAAAAGTCGAGAAAGCAACAGCCAACAAGAGAGCAGAGCAGAGGAGAACAAAGAACAACGACAAGAAAGAAGAGGAAGAGGAGTTGAAGGATGATTTCCTCTTCCATTTCCGATGGTCCTTCATGGCTTCGACGAGCTTTCTCCCTCTTACCATCACCGCCGGCGGAGCACCAGATCCATTGATAAAAGTTTTGGGCTGATTTTGTTGCCGTTATATAGTGAGGGAGAGGAGATCGTGGGTTACTGGATTTGGGTAAGAGAGAGAGAGGTGAGGAGGGGGGGATTTGTGTCGGTTTTTTATAGGCGTGAGCTGGATTTGAGAATGAGAGAATTTTTTTAGGAGAGAGAAAATTAATGATAGATTTTGAAAGACTGATTTTGAGAGGATGATGATTTACCATACAATATTTGGCGATGATGTATGTAGTTTTGTATGTATTCAGTGCTGGTTGCATGAATGTGTGTGACAAGTGAAGGTTTAACTTAAAAATATTTGGATATCATGTAAATCATTTTTAAAATAGGATGATTATTCAAAAATCACTTTCAAAGTTCAATTTATACAGAAACCACATTCAAAGGATATTCTGATTGCAATTAACCACATTCATCAAATTTTCTAATGAAATTTTGACCAACTCAAATTACTCTTAAAAAACACACATGTCGGTCACTTGACATGCCTTCTTAACCAAACTTAGTAATTGACATGTGTATTTTTTAAGGGTACTTGGGAATTTTAGTTAATATTTTATCAGAAAATAGGTGAAGATGGTTAATTGCAAGCGGAATCCTTTAAAGATGTATCTACAGAATTTGCACTTTTAATGTGGTTTTCGTATAATCACCATATTTTAAAGATGATTTACATGAAAAAATCCAAAATACTTTTTATTTTAGATGCTATTAAACTAAAATTTTGAGTTTTTTTTTCCCGCGTGCATGGTCATTTTAAGGCTAAATATCATTAAAAAAACCCTTAACTTTAGATGATTACCTAACCCCAAAAACTTTCAAAATATAAGAAAACCCACCTTAAGTTTAGGGTTATCAGAAAACCCATTTTAACTTTGAGTTTTATTAGAAAACCCCCTAGAATTTAAGGGGGTTTTCTGATAAAATCTCAAAGTTAAATGGGATTTTCTGATAAAATTTGAAAGTTAAATGGAGGTTTTATGATAATCCCTATACTTGAGGGGTTTATCTGATATTTTGAAAGTTAAGTAGGGTTTGCTGAATAATCATCCAAAGTTAAGGGGTTTTTCTGATATACCATTTTAACATCAATCTTGTTAAAATTCGTTAATTGTCTAACTAATATCTCACTTATCTTCACCTCCAAATTAAGTTAATGACCCATGAACTCATCATCAGCTACTATGGCTTGGTTATTGGTTGAGGATTGTTGACTTGGACTCGGACTTTTAATTTAGGGTGTTATTAGTTTGGGACTAAAATTTGGATTTAAATTTAAGGTGTTATTGGTTTAGGACTAGGATTGGTTGAATTTAATGTGTTATTGGTTTAGGACTATGATTTGGATTTGGATTTACGTGTTATTGATTTAGGACTAGCATTTGGATTTGAATTTAAGATGTTATTGGTTGTCTAGGATTATTACTAGGACTAGGATTTCAAAATCCACACTTCATTCCAACTCTATAGTTTTTAATGAAAAATTTTTAATAGAAAGTCCAAGTTAAAATTGATGGATTCGATGTTACTATGTGGATTTTCTCTCCTCTTCTCTTTAATTATTTAAATATTTAATATATTTCAAATTAAATATATTTAGTTTTACAATATTCCATATTTCTATACTAACATTGAATGTATTTAATTTTAAAATATTTTAAATTAAATTTATTTAATTTTAAATATTTAATATTAACTTAGATATGTTCATTATTTAACATTTCTTAAATATACAAATATTTCAAATATTTAATACTATATTATATACATTTCATTTGAACTGTTTAAATGAATTACACAATGTATTTTAGTTTTGTTGTCATCATCCGTTAATCGAAATTAGAGTGGTTTTCAAATTAATACTTTTTGTTAATGATTACTATTCAATATAATAATTTAATTTGAAAATCCTAATGTAAATAATCATAAATCTAAAATTTAGTCAGAATCCGACCCTTAGTCTATGAATCCAAAGCAAAAGTTCAAGAATCCAAATCAAAAGTTTAAGAATTCTACTCACAAAAATCAAAATCCAATCTAAGAGTCCGGGGCTCTAACCATAAAATCAGAGTCCAGGTCTCAATCCAAGAATGTCGGATTTATGAATAATTGTCCAAGTCCAAATCAACAATCCAAAACGAATAACACCCCCTATGTGATTATTATTAGATTATTTTTCGCTTTTAATTGGAAACAAAAGTTTTAAGGCAAGCATTAACTGTAATGAGAGGATATTAGCTAGATCAAGATGGCCCTAGTACATGGGAACCACACTTAAAGGTTGTTTTCTCCCCCTATTTCTTTGGAATTCTTTGCTTTGCCCTTTTTCTTAAGGTACCATTGCAAAAGGATTTATTTTTCTCTTAAAATACTTTAAAATAATGGCTCTCTTGTTTCTTTTTCTTGATAGGGTGCTCTACTTATGGACAATGAAAATTCAAAAGTACATAAGCATTAATTTTTATTTTAAAGACATACACACATAATCATATGTTTAGTTTACTAGCTTAATTAAGATCCTTAAAAGATGTAATATGCTAAGCTTGGTGGAGGGAAGATAGAGAGTGTTATTAGGACAAGTGTCACGCCAAAGAGAGCATAAACAAAACTTGTTAGAAACAACATACTAGTTGCTAAGTGCTAGTGGATTTATAATTAAGGGATGGCTATATGGAGACAAATGAGAAGAATACTATATAAAATAGGGGCAGGTGTTGTTGTTGGTAATACTTTTGGAGTGTGTTTAGCAAGTTTGAAAATAATCTAAACTAGTTTCGAACTAGCGCCACTTAGTCTAGGTTATGCTAAACTAGACTTTATTGAACTAGTTCTAACTTGAACCCAATTTGGCTAATTTGTAGACTAGACTCTATTTGAACTAGTTCTCTTATAAACCAAGGCAGAGTTGGTTTACTTCTAGTCTAGCTATCCTGCAAAAGTGCACCTAAAAAAAACTAGTTTTTCCATCTTTACTCCAACATCTCCCTTTCTCAAGCTCCCTTGGCTCCAAGGAAATTGACTTCCCTTTGCCCTCTTGTGCTTTGGCATAGCGTCCCGTACAATTATTTACTTTAGAGCCACATGACAATGACAATGAGGGATACCCTTGAAAATATTCATTTTCATATTAATAATAATGTCTTTGATCTTAGTTGACAATCATCAACCTAGACATGAGTGCCAACATCCACAGGATATTCAGTAGGTCTTGTGTGGGCTAAAAGTTGATCTGGTAGAACTGGCCCATTGCCGGCCACGTATAACTGGGCCTACCCATGGCCCACCAAGTTGAACTCCGATAGCCGGTCAGCATCTGCGCACCATAAAGTCGTTAGTTTGACGTAAGATGTGGCCCTCTGCTTTCTTGTTCCCTGGGCCCCGCAAACTAGGCCCAGAGGAATGGGCTGGCAATCTAGTGGGGCCCACTATTTAGGACCATCAAGAAATATACACATCAGCTTTTAAAAGTGAAAACAAATCAGATATGACACTTACAATCACAGATACAAATACGAAAGCTATTCTGTAAGAAAAACTAATAATTTATATCTGTCAAAGTATAATACAAATACGGAGCATTATTAAATATGAGTTTTTGTTAAAACAGCCCACTTTGCTAAATAATTAGCAAAACCGACCGTTAGTTATTTAGCAAAATGGGCTGTTTTAACAAAACTCCTATTAAAAAGCATGGGAAACATATATGAAGGTACAATATGAGTGTGTATGTCATACGATGTAAAAAAATTGTTTAATAAAAAATCAAATTAAAGTCCATCAATGGGCATTATATATCTAAAAATATAAGCTTAAGATTACTGAATCACCAAAATTGGTCTCATATCCACTAACATCAAAGTAATTTCGGCCGACTAATCGAACAATATCTATTCAATGGAACCTGTTGAGGATTGATGATCTCTATTCTGATCTCCACACTCCGAAGATCAAACCGCAAGATCACAGGATAGTAACAATTGCAAATAAGAAGAACAAAATTTACGTTGTTCAGTCGACCTCATGCATAAGAAACAAGATTACAAGAGGAATCATTTATCTGTCAAAGTATAATACAAATACGGAGCATTATTAAAAAGCATGGGAAACATATATGAAGGTACAATATGAGTGTGTATGTCATACGATGTAAAAAAAATTGTTTAATAAAAAAAATCAAATTAAAGTCCATCAATGGGCATTATATATCTAAAAATATAAGCTTAAGATTACTGAATCACCAAAATTGGTCTCATATCCACTAACATCAAAATAATTTCGGCCGACTAATCGAACATATTCAATGGAACCTGTTGAGGATTGACGATCTCCTATTCCAATCTCTGCACTCGGACCCTGTTGGGGATTGATGATCTCCTATTCTGATCTCCACACTCCGAAGATCAAACCGCAAGATCACAGGATAGTAACAATTGCAAATAAGAAGAACAAAATTTACGTTGTTCAGTCGACCTCATGCATAAGAAACAAGATTACAAGAGGAATCATTTATCTCTGTCAATCTCTTAACTTCACATACATACGTAGCCACCATCTTATATTCTATCCAAATCCCTGAAGGCTCTCTCTCACACATAAGAGAGACTTATATATAGTGCAATGACAAGAAACCTAGCACTAACTCGGCCTAAAGGCCCACGAGGCTTAGAAGCTCACTAGATACTAAACAGATACAAGACACATCCCAACAAATCCTACTCTTAAGGTCAACTATACAAAAACTAAAGATTGTGATTACATTTTTGGCCAAATCACGTAAAGATGTGTGTTTTCACTATCTACATAAGCAAAATAGGCATAGATAAATAGTTCATTCTCACTTAAGAAAGAATATACATGCTGAAGTAATTAAACAAGATAAGATCCCCAACGAGTTCATCCCAATCAAAATATGATATGCTAAATGAACATAAATCCACCCAGTCACAAACTTTCTCAGTTTTTTTTTTATAAAAAAATTTATCAGAACTAATAATGCAAAGTATTTCTAGACAAATTCAGCTCCAAGAAAATACATGGGTTCATGGTAAAAAGTGCACAATTATTCACTCATTAAACACCAGCTATCAAAAATGAAACAGAGATCAACAAATTGATAATGCATCATTAAATACTCTTAACAAATTTACCTATTTCAGATAATCGAATGAGTAGCCAACTCCAGAACTAGTGGATTGTTCTCTGCTGTTTTAAACTCCCAGCTGCTGCTTTCAATTTTTCCCATATATACAGCTTAACCTGTACACTGCCCTGAATCCTTCAAACCCTCAATCAACATGCAGAAGGATTTCCATGGGATTGATTGCAGAGACCCCTCGTAGTATTGTTGTTTTGAACTTACTACGCCTGTAGTTTGATTGTTGCAGATATATTCCTCAGTCAAAAATTTTGACTCTTTTACCCTCAGATAGACTCGCGTTGGGTGTTATCTGCAACAATGAGGCTACAGGGGTAGTAAGTTCAGGACAGCAATACTACAGGGGTCTATGTGCAATTAACCCATTCTCATATCAACCAAGCCAAGACTTAAAATCCTGTTACAGGATTGAGAATACCAAGCTCTAATACAAATATTGTTTCAGCCAGAAGATTGGTTAGGATTGCCACGGCCAATGAGCACGGGCTCATTGCTCCTGGTTTTCAAGGCGGCGATTTCTTCTAGACGCTTCCATGTGTTTTCGCGTTTTAATTTGGCTTCCTTCTCTTTAGCTTCGTCTTCGTTGAATTTCTTCATGCACTCCTCGAAGAAAGTGGCGCCATAGTCGGAGAAAATCTTGCGGATATTTAGAGTGAGGCTCTGAACAGCTTGATTCCAATGACCCTTTATGTTTCTCTCTAATGCAGGGAATATAATGGGTAAAATCACCTTATGGTTTTGTTTGATTAGATTCTCAATGTGATCATTGTTCCATAAAAACAATGCTCTCTCTGCCACCTGCAAAATTGCAACAAATGTTTCTATGAATTAAGCTAAATATTTGCCAAAGCTCCCTAAAAGTTTTGGCATTGAGGCTCAGTTGTTTGTATTGTTGTTAGTGAATTGTTACTAACATTATGTGATATATAAAAAAAATTCATCACAAAAGAAAAAGTCAACAAGATTTGTTCAGGATTCCACTGCCATTTTTCATCTCATTTCTTATAGATCAGATATGAGTTGTTGATTTTCTTCAAGTTATGAAAACCATTACCAATTAAGTGGAGATTGCAAAGCTGTCAAAAGTAAGCATTGTGGACACCTCAAATTGGGCATATTTGCAGCTTGGTTGGCCCATTGAAATTTTAAGAAGAAGGATTTTCCATTCAGTTCCATTGACAAGCCATAGAACAATGAATTCTTTGCAAGTTCACCTACAACACTTGTCATGCTTTAAAAAAATTTTGAGTTTTCTTTCCTGTGCATCCAGTAGCCAAAAAAATGTAACTCAGAGTAATGGTCTAAATGGAATACAAATGAAATTACCGAGTATATATCCCTTAATCAATCAAAAGGCCATTTAATAACCTTTAACAAAAGAACTCAACAGTATTATAAACCGAGAATTATAGCCTAATCTAGTTATACATTTGTTTGTATGTTTATGCTCTAAAAATTTCAAGTGCTCATGTCGCAATTCAGAAGGAAGATTTGTGTCGAAATTGTGACAGTGTTATGGCAAAAGATAGAAGGATTACAGCTACAAGGAGGTGTGAATCAGGGCATGCAGCAGAAACTTCATGGAATTGCATAGAGGGGCAAAAAGAAAATGTAGCTTAGGCAACACAAAGATATGAGATAATGTGCTTATATTAGGCTATGGCTAAAATTAGATAGAACTCAAGAAACACACACCAATATTGCACTGATTGGTACAAGTACTAAAAGTATGTAGCTTGTTCTATAATGCTATCTATAATGTCCACGTACTTAAGCAAACATGGGAAAAGTATTGGATCGGAAAACCATTAACATTATACTCAAGTGCCCCACCGCTAGCTTTTGCAAACAGGATAGATATTATTCTCAACTGTTTATAAAAATAATGAAAAGAGTCAAAAGACTATCAAGTATGCTCATAATAAGCATAAGGGCACAAGTCGGCGGCAGAATTTCCTTTCCTACGATGCAGATACCTCACTTTTATTAAGATCAAGGCTTCCCGGCATTTTAAGAGCATACTGGTGAATGAGGAAGGAGAGCTTCCGACTATTGAATCATACATTTAGAACTGAATAGTAATACCTGATCCAAAATCGTATTTCTTCTATCTAAAAGTTATTATTCTTGTAAAATCTCATAAAATAGTCTTTAAGATATATTATGCATCTTTTCTAAAGCCAAATCCAATCCTGCACATTTGTTTTACCGACTACAATTTAGATGCCCAGCTATTCCACATCCCTAATAAGGAGAAGACTCAATGTGATAGCAAAAGGGATGAATAAATGTGATTTATTAAAAGCTTTAAAGCATTATATTGGGAATGCTGTGGAGTGTGAAAAATAAAATTATTGCAAACTTGAAATCGACCAACTTTTCGAACAAAGAACTAAGATAAAACGTTCATCAACCAAGCAAACCATACGTGAAAGCTTTCCATTGAACTGTTCAAATCATCAAGGAATATTACAACCAAACTACATTGTGGATTTCTCAACTTAAACTGGCAATCAGATAATTAAGGAAAGAGATACTCACACACACAAAACTGCAAGCATGCAAAAGATAGGGTGTGATGGAATAAAAGAAGCATGAACATAAATTAAATATAGATAGTTCTTTTAATAGAAACATAAAGATTTACCTGAAAGTGGGGGCTATTTAAGCAACGGGCAATTTGCCGGAAAAGATAGGGTGTGATGGAATAAAAGAAGCATGAACATAAATTAAATAAAGATAGCTCTTTTACTAGAAACATAAAGATTTACCTGAAAGTAGGGGCTATTTAAGCAACGGGCAATTTGCCAGAAAAGATAGGGTGTGATGGAATAAAAGAAGCATGAACATAAATTAAATATAGATAGCTCTTTTAATAGAAACATAAAGATTTACCTGAAAGTGGGGGCTATTTAAGCAACGGGCAATTTGCCGGAAAAGAGGAACCATACATCGCTGAAACTCAGCAGGCTGAGTCGCCTCTAAAACCTCCTCCAACTCTCCTAAGAACATCACTTCCTTTGAGCTATTCGTTATAGGCCAGTACTTCAGCAATCCCCTTATAACAGTATCTGCAAGCTTGCAGTCTTTCTCAACAAACTGAGAAATACAATACGATAACTGTTGATGGTACATGGGTATGCACTTCGGCTTGTGTAGTGGAATCAACACTCTAACAAGGAACAGTTTGTGCTCTTCCTTAAGTGGGAGAGCGAACCCATTAATAATACTTCCCAAAATCTCCAAGAGCTCGGCAATTCCATTGTGCTTTTCTGTCTCAAAAATGAACCGGTAGAAAATGTTATTGATGGATTTCCTGATGAACGGCCGGTGCACCATAAACTTACCATATATGCGATGAAGTATCGTCTTTAAATACTCCCTCTCTCTAGGGTCTTCTGAGTCAAAGAGATCTAGCAACCGAAGAATAAAAGAATGGTCTATATATCTCTTTGCCAACTTGGCATCGGTTTCTGGAGATGTAATAAATTTTAGAAAGAACTCGTAAACAATCTGCAAATGTGGCCATGAAGGATCCATTACGGGCTCATCCTCTTCGACATCGAAAGCTTCCAATACTTTATTTTCACGAGGAGGGAAAGTTAGGGTCCTAAATATGTTTATCGACTCCATTTTGATGATTTCTTGCATCATATACTCAGAAAATTTCCCATTGGAGGTTGAAACATAATCAACAAGCTCTAACAATGTCTGCCGTTTTACCTCCTTCTCTTTCAAGTGTTTACTTGGGTCTATGAAATCGAATACAACACAACACAAATTGAGTTTCTTGATAAACAAATTGGGCCTTTCGGAGCTCGGGACATCTCTAAAGCTTGGGAGGGTTTCATAAGGAGTAGCGGAGTTGCCGTTTGTTTTTGAACTTAATGGCGGATGGTTTTGTTTACCATGATATTGGCCCTGAACACTTGCTCTACTGCTCAATAAATCTCCACTTCTTGAAAAGTTTGCAAGAGAAGAACCAGAACCACCACCCGAATCCCGATGCTCTGATGATTTTGATGGCTTTTTGGGGAGCCGACCTAATATTTGCTTGATCATACTCTCAAAAATGCAATGAAAATGAGAGGAGATTTCAAACTTTATAGTCTAAAACTGAGCCCAATATACTTCAATTCAACCAGAGAGAGACCTTCAATATGATAAAACTGCCTCCGCTCTTCCAACATTTCTCAAACTAACAGATCTTTTGACAATTTCAAAATCATTTTATTGAAATTCCATCCAAAAATTAAAAGTTGCCTTTACCCAAATCAGAAAATTCTAAGATCTGCATAACCATTGCACGTCAAAGATCATAGCAAAGACTGAAACTTTCATCCCTTAAAAAGAAAATCTTCATTCTCATCCATAACAAACATGAACAAAGATCCCATCTTTTCCTCCAAAATGAAAAACCCAGATGAAGAAATCCAATCTTTCTTCTATAAAAATCCCAAATCGATCTGGTGCGATCTACAATAGAAAAGAGAGAGGAAAGCAAAAGCACCAAAGAAAAGTCAAACACAAAGGGGTGATCAAGAACAAAACTTTACCCTTTTCTCAAATCAGATAAATTCGAAAGAAATGGATAAGAAATGAGCTTACTTACTCGGATCCTTTGATCTCCTTCTTCAACAAAGATTTGATTTTGATGAAGGGAGATTCGAGAGAGAGGAAGACCGGTTCCCTTGAGCAGTTGCTAGAGAGAAAGCAACAAAAAGAAGGAAAAAAAAATAGGAAAAAACAAAATAAAAGGACTTTATTACTCTTTTTTTCTGCCCCTTTCACCTTTTTGGTAGCATCTTATGACTGAATCCTCTTTGTATGGATTTTCTTCACTCTTTTGATTCTCAAGTTTCTAGTGTATTTCCTTTGCTCTTTCTATTTTCTTTTTGACAAATTACATTTTGTGCTCTTTTTTTCGGGTTTTTTGCCATATTAGCCCCCACAAATCTTTCATGTTTTGAATTAGTCCCTCACATCTTCGTATTTTAAAATTAGTCCCTCAAATATTTTCAAGTTTTCGAAATTAGTCCCTCCATTCAAATCTTTCATATTTCAAAATTAGTCCCTCAAATATTTTTAAGTTTTGAATTGTTAACCCTGATTAGATTAGTGGTTAACCAGAGATGGTAATTACCAAATTACTCAACTCAACCAAAATAAACACCATACTCCATCAAATCAGGTTCAAAATAAGTGAATTTAAGCCTAATGTCGCAAAATCTTTACCAAACACAAAACAGGTTCAAAATAAGTGGATTTAAGTCTAATGTTGCAGATATTTTTTCCTTTTTTGCGCTATAGAGAAGTTCTATAGGGTTTAGGCTAGAATGCGAAAGGGTATATCTAGTGTTGCACCCCAAAAAATATTTAAAAGACAGAAATTTCCTTAATTGCAACCAACCTCTAACTAGAGTTGTTAATTTCAAGTCACTTACAAAACTTGTGGGACTAATTTCAAAATATGAATATGGAAGGTTTGGGGACTAATATTTAAAAACCCTTTTCTTCTACTTATGTACTATTGATTCTTTATATTCTCATGAATATTTTTACGTCTTTCATTTAAAGTTATTTACTAGTTTTTCTATATGTACCTCTTACAGGATCTAAATCCCCCTCCTTTTTCCCTTCATTTTGGTAGTTGTTAGTTGGAAGAAAAAGAAAGATTCCTTATGAAGGAGAAAATTTCGAACGAATGTTTAAAATTTTTACCATTACGCATTTTAAACACATGTGTTAATTTTTAATTTTATTACATTTTAAAATTAACTAAAATTAAAAGTCTCATTTAAATGCAAATCACTTCTATTTTTAGAAATATTAAATTTTATTTCTTTTCATTTCCATGGAATTTATCACGACTAATCGGATGATGGATTCTCCATTGGATATCATCATCGATCTTGTCATTTCAGCTGTTGTTATGGTCATAACGACTAATCGATGATTAAGGAGAAAACCAAGCCGACATGGATAAGCGCTTGCTTGTCAGCGAGGCGACACGAACCTCCACACCCGACCAGGGCGTAGGCACTCTGAGCCGATCACGCCCATCGAGCGACTATCGCCATAGCCGGCCTTGGCGGCCAGTGACCCGCTCCCAACCTCTCATGGCGGCAGCGGTAGCGATCGTCCGCCCGGCCAATTGGCCGCCTCGAGGCTATTCCACGACGCCCGTCCCCCCGGACGATATAGGGACGACCGGCTATCACCCTCAACCCGTGGCGGGTCCGGAGGCGAAGCGGTGCTAGTCGTCCTTCCAACCGTCCACCATTGTAACCCCTTCCAACCGTCGTAGGCCTCCCGGGCGATGCGAAGCGAATCTAGGCCCCCTCTTCTCAACCACCCGTCCTCTGAGACGACGCAAAAGGTGGAGCTAACCGTCCCGTTCAGCTAATCCCCCCAAGGGACTCCTCAGGTGGCCATGCGAGTCGGCCACCGACGCCAACTCCCCATTTCATCCTCGTGGTTCCCTCCACTCGAGCGATGGTTATGCGATTTTCGAGCCCATCAACATCGCATTAAATGCAGCGGCCCCTTAACTCCCTCGTCTCTCACGGTATTTAAGGCACCTCGGACCCATGCATTCTGGTAGTCAATCCCATCCCATTAATGGCGAATAGACCACACCAACCCTCAAATTACCCGCACTGACACTGTAAGGCCACCACCATGGCGGATAAAGAGATGTTGACCACTTACCGACTCACCGTGGAGGAGAGGCGTCTCATCGGTGGTTCCCTAACCGATGGAAAGACGAAAATACCCACACAACCCTAGGTATAAGTAGCAACGTGAACATCGAACCAAGTAAGCAATTTTTTTTCTAAAGTGAATTCCTGCTCCATTAAATTAGCTCCCCCATTACTAACTTGATCGTCGGAGGAACCACCGGAGATCCCAACTCCGCCTTTTCCACAAGTCCCTCTTTCTGTTGTAGGCGAATCCCCTGACTGGAATCAGCGTCACTGGGTATTAGGAGAGAAGGCGGACTCCGCTCTCTTAAAAGCTAAACTCACCCGAGGTTAGTGACTGTGATTATATACATCAACAGCTGTAATCTTTTTATAATTTGACTCCTGCATAATACTCATACATGGTGTTTGCGAGGAAAATTAAAGCTGTAAAACAAATGTTATCCTTTCTAATTGACTTTAAAGAAAGAATAAATACAACTCTCTCAAATGCAATCTCTCTCTCTAACTGACTTAGATGAAAAGAAATTACAAAGTCCTCGATCGGTTCCCCAATTTACAAAAGAAGGAAGGGTCAACGGAGATCCTTCCTTTTGTTTAAAACTGGGTTCTTCACGGTGGCGATAGGAGCTTGATCCTTGTATCCCGTGGACGATCCGACCGTCTAGCTCGTGGAATCACGTTGAAAAGGGTTGCAAGGCAAGTTTAAGAACTTCATAAAGCAAATTTCTAACTCTAGCGAGTTTGGTAACGAAGAACGGGTTTTGTAACTCTGCGAGTTTGAAAACCAAGCCAAATTGAAGAAAAGCGATGTTAAAAGCGGCTCAAACTCTCTCAAATCGATTCACTCCTCAAGTGCTCAACTCTCCAATCTCCTTGCACACAATTAGCTCTCTCCAAATCCTCCTTTTATAGGTGTTTTAGGGGTGTAACTGACCCCTTAGAATGAGGATTCGTGGCCCTCAAATCGTGGAAAGCGGTTTGGAACCGTTTAAATCGTGTTCTGAGAGAAAAGCGAAAGACCAGCGTTTTGGATGACCCTCGCATCCTAGCGAGGGTTGAGATCAGCGTTCGAGCAAGATCATGACGCTCCGCGGCTAAAGGCTCCGCGTTTTGACTTGGACGCGGCTAAACACCAGCGTTTTGGTGGGGCCGGTGAGAGCTCCGCGTTTAGAGCTTGGGCCGGTGAGCTCCGCGTATTAGAGCTTGGATGCGGTGAGAGCTCCGCGTTTAGAGCTTGGGCGGTGAAAGCTCTGCGTTTTGAGCTTGGGCGGTGAAAGCTCTGCGTTTTGAGCTTGGGCGGTGAAAGCTCTGCGTTTTGAGCTTGGGCGGTGAAAGCTCTGCGTTTTGAGCTTGGGCGGTGAAAGCTCTGCGTTTTGAGCTTGGGCGGTGAAAGCTCTGCGTTTTGAGCTTGGACGCGGCTGAAAGCTCCGCGTTTTGAGCTTGGACGCGGCTGAAAGCTCTGCGTTTTGAGCTTGGACGCGGTGCTAAACCTCTTGGTTGAATCTTATTCTTGTGTTTGTGATTCTAATCTGTTTCCTCAGAAGCCTTCAAACCGTGACTTCGCTCGACGATATATCACGGATCGTGGCTTATCAGTAATAAAATTTTGACAGCCTACACATGGTATTAAATAGAATGAGAAATGTTGAAATGAGATTTATTGATCCTCCTAAATGGAAATCCTTTGGATTTTGTTTATCCACTTGTCTAGGATGTGCACAGAATAATTACCGGACTTTTTTCTTGATTGTGTTTAAGCTTTTAATTTAACTATATATTTAATTGATTTATTCATCTTCGTGAATTGGTTTAAATCTTTCTAGTAAATGATAATGCAAGTGTGTGAGTTTTTGTCATTAAAAACAAATCTCTCACCATCTTCATGCATAGCGTGTACCATTTTTCTATGTAACGATTTTACAGTTTACCCCAAAAATTTCATGTTTTTTTTGATTTGAGGAAAAAAGTTGGGCAAAAGGCCTACTTTTATATATATATATATATATATATATATATATATATATATATATATATATATATAAAGCGATAACCAATCATACACAAAAAGAAGTGAGCTTGTAGTTCAAAAGTAGAAAACTAGAAGCTCAGTTCAAAAAAAGAAAAAGAACGAAAAAGGAAAAAGAAAAACATTAGCAACATAATAAGTCACTAAACACGACTAAAAGGATAATTAAATATTGTTGGGTAGCCCAACACTACCAAACCAGAGAAAATCCCTGAGCAAAGGATTACAGACCAGCTTCAGATCTTTCTATCTCGAGTGCCTTCAATCTAGCAAAACCATCAGAGGACAGAGGAAGCTTGATACCGCAATTTGAAGCAATAGTAGCAAAGTCCTCTGAACTTAGACTATTGATAGGTAAATAAGGAGTTGAGTTAAACTTATCTCGCTTGGAGGTGGAAGAAGATCTCTTAGAAGAAACAAAATGCTTTAAATGAGTCCTGTTACTGAAAACAAACCCTCCTTTACTTGGATGTTTCTTCTTTGTCTTGGGTATCTTGGTAGTTAATCCCGGTGGACCAGAGGATTGTGAAGTGCTATCTTCTTTGCCTGGATTTACCTCCTTAAAGTTGGTGTTTTTGTTACTAAACCCTGGAGGACCTGAAGATTCGGAGGTGCTTTCTACCGAATTGAGAGGAACTTGATCCCCCTTCTCCTTACTGACGCTGGCACCGTGGTTGCAAGAGGTTGTAGCAGAGTCATAATCTACCAACTCTAATTCGGTGCCGATTACACTTGCTGCTGACGCCTGATGCAAAGGAGGGGGAAGGGGTTGTAGCAGAGCGGAATGGACTTGTTTCTTCTGCTGCAGGCTATTGGAGGAAGTAGCTGATGGTTTGTGGGGGGTGGTGGGTTGAGCCAATATAGGTTCGGATTGGCCCTCTACCTGAGAAGTGAGAGGCCTGTCCGAGGAAGGAGGAGGGGGAGGCGGTTGATGCGCTATATCTGCATCAACATGTCGAGGTTGAGCTTCCGTATGCTGGGAATGATGGCCTGAATTGTGGGGGTAAGAAGTTGCTGGAGGGGGTTTGACTATGGTAGTTTGGGTTGTGGGGGGGGGGAGCTCTGGGGATGAAGTTCCCCTGCTGGACTGTCGAAGATAGCCCAAGAGCATTGTGTCGAACAACTGGTGTGCGACCATGAAGGATGGGTGCACGTTCGACAGCATGAGTTGGAAGGGTCTCAGTACAAATCTTTGAGCATTCATTCAATTGATTTATGACCAAGGGCATGACATCCATTGCAGTATTTAGGCAATCTTTCATAAACAATTGGTTGCTTAAAACCATCAAACAGGCCCACCCATATGAACTGAGGGGGGCGGTTTTCTCAAATCCAACTCAACACAAATTCTCGCTGCGCTAGGGCGAGCTAGAGTCGTGGTGGCTTTGTCAAAGCACCAAAATCGACCAATCTTGTTAGCCACCGCTTCTAAGAATTCTGGGATGAAGCACTGTAAGGGGAGTCGCGGCAAGGAGATCCAAACTGGAGCTAAACATGAATCCTCCTTCAAGTGGCAGAGGTTGTGCCACCTGAAAATTTTGTAGGTGAATGTAATAAGCAACGATGATGGGCCGGTTAGGACCTTGAGCAGATCCTTATCGTCCTGAAATCGAAGCAAGAAAGCTCGAGAGGTCAGGGGGCCTATGGAAAATGGGTGTTCCATACCCCAGCTAAGGATCTCCTTGTGGCTAGCTTCAAGAGATGGTCTGCCACCATGGAATTTCATGACCAGAGCGTTGGAATATAGTTTTTCCACTTTGGGCAATTTGGAGTTGACAAAAGAAAAAGATGGGACTCCCTCTCGAGAGCCACATATGATGTTGAATCCAATGCGGAGGAGTCGGGCAAATGACTCAACATCGCTAGCATGAGCTCGAACAAACCCAGGGCCTCTCAAGATTCTAGCCACTTGGGCATAGGATTTTGGAAGGGTGGTGGAGCTTGGTTCCGGTGATCATTCACGAAAGAGGGCGTGGTTGAGGGGCGGCTGAGCGCTGGGGAAAAGGGAGAATAGGCTCTGATGGAGGGGGCTCAGAGGACAAGGGTTGCAGGGGAGGATGAAGGGGCGGATCTGGCTCAAAAAATGACAAATTTGGGTTAGGTTGTGGAAGAGGGTGGGGTTTCCGGCGAGGGGGGGTCGGGATCTATGGAGACGGAGCTAGGTTTGGTTTTGGGGGAGGAGACTGGAGCTTGGTTCCGGGGAGGAGACTGGATGAATAATAATCACTGCAAACAATTTCATGTTTTGAAACACAGTTTCAATGTCACTTCTAAAGTAACCTTTTATTACACTACAAGATTTATTTACCACACAAAATCAGCACGCTCAGCCCACAAGCATCCTTAATCCAATCCACAGCTGCACTCAAACAATCAACACACTCGTCCGTACCAACATTTAGGTCGCAGTTCCACGAGCCGTGAACATCCGGGGACGTCAAGTGCACGGTGTACCGCCGACCATCGACACCTGAGGTGCTCGTACATGCCGCCATAGCATGTAGGATTCACACCGGTTGCACAATGAGGAGGAGGAGGAGGAGGAGTAGACTTGGTTGAGTGGCTGCCATTTTTCGATCTTCTCCTGAGCTCTTTATCGGTTTTATAGAATGAGTATGCCGCTATCTATTTTAAATCAGTACAAACAATAATAATCACTGCAAACAGTTAAAATATCAGCGCAAACTAACTACTAAATTAATGCAGATAGTACATGAACCAGTCCGATCACCAATTTTAGGATTTGATTTTGAAAGATGCGTAAAGTTCTCCTTCCGTCCTATATGATTTCAGTATCGAGACATTTATATAATAATTTTCTCCCAAACACTGGGCCTCTCTTGGAGGATAACAGCTAAGATGTTATATATGAAAGCCCAAATAGAGGTTCTCATCAAATTAAGACCCACTCGAAACTGAGCCATCCAAAAATTTAACCAGAGTCCATAACACTTCCTTTTGTGGTGAATGGTGAATCCAATTGAATCAAACTTGTTAAATACATTAATAAACCCATCCTTTCTCTAATAATAATCATCATCATCATCATGATTCAGGAGTAAATCTAAAATGTCTAAAAGAATGTAATTCTAAAGAAGTTACTGAGATAATGAAAGATTTTGTGATGAGAAACTAATATTTGAGGGATACCTAGTATGAGTTCACTTCGACAAATTGGAACAGCAATGTTAAGCTGCTTTTTATTATCAAGTACTAGTGCTCCAGTGCACGCGGTGCGTGCATGACACAAAATATGGATTATAATCGAATTGTCGAAGAAAACATATAGATATAATTTTGAGTATACCTTTGTCGATTTTATTTTCTTCTAAGTTTAAGAGCATTTGTGAGATTTTTTTGTTCTTCCAAGTGTTCGTGGCATTTCTTTTCATTTTGTCAAGTGTGAGGGTATTTTTGTTGACTTTTGTTAAATGTAAGAGTATTTACAAATTAAAATTTTAAATATAAAGGTATTTTCAAAATTATGAAAATGTGGCTCACAATGACCAAAAAGAAGGCTTTTCTTAATATATATTTCCCTCTCATTGTGCACAAAAGATAATAATGAGTTAAAAGAGTGAGACAATAATATATTCATTATATATGGTTTCAAATTGAACCCCCATGGCTAATTTTTTATAATTTTAACAAATCACCATTCTTCCACATGGTGTAGCTTGTCCTCATTACTGATGAACTCTGGTCAATGATTTTTTTTCCCTTCTCTTGCTGCATTAGCTTCTGAAATCAATAGTCTAATTCACATAAAAGATTTCAGAGAGCCATTATTGCTGCTTTTGCTTGGTCAATACAAACAATTCTCCAGCAAACCTCAAGCATATGCAGTTAGTTACACAATATTATATAAAACTATTCCTCTAGATTCCTGATACAGGTAATACTAATGATTATTATGGTACTAAGTTTGATACCCCATGACAGCTAAAATCTAGAAGGATATCTATGTTAGAATCTAGAAGCCATTTCTTGTAGGTCTATCTCCATGTGAGTTCTGTTATTGTAGAATCTTGAAGCTTTTAGCTTGTTCCTAGCACATGCCACATAATTGCTATCACAAATCCCCTTTTTCAATTATAATTGTCTATTAATATTTAGAGAATGCAAATTTATCAGAAAATCCGGCATGCGAGTGGGGGATTTTGAACCATAAAGGATATAGTTGAAATCTCTAAACAGTCCCCTATGTTTCTCACGTGAAGATGTTCTGATAAAATTTGTACTCATATATAGTCATAGAAGATTATTATTATTATTATTAAATTCAAATCTTAGAAACATTATATTCTCGCCAGTTTTGTTCATTGTCACTCATTTCGACAACCACACTTTTCATTGTCCTGTCTCTTTTTAGTATTACATGAGCATTGATGAACCAGGGATCAACATGTTTTAGTTATTAGTATCAGGTAAGTTATTGAACTAATAAATGATTACAGAATTTGCATTGGACCTACAAGAATTTGCATTGGACCTACAATAACCATTAAATATAGCTTCAAAAATCTCTTTTAACAGTGTTTGGATGTAAAAAAAATAGGTGTTAGAATTATGACAAAATCAAATTTTCAAAATCCGCAGCTTTCCAATTTTCCAAGTTTTTTTTTTCCTTGTATATAGGGAAATTCCGAGTAAGGATTTTGGTGATGTGACAGCGAAGTCGACTGTTACTAACAAATTTTCCCTCAAAACAAACAAGAAATTTCGACGCAGAACTAATACGGGACCCACAAACAGGACCTAGTACAGAGTAAGAATACCATGATTAGGATAAGCTCAATCATAATGGGACTACATTATGAAATAAGAATTGTAGTGTTACATTGAAGAAATAACCTAGGGAAATGAAGCCTACCCAATGTTATGTTCATGCATTAGAGATGGATGCACTGAACCTCAAAGCATGGTGAAATAGACGAGGGCCACAAGGATACATGCACACATGGATGTACATATAATATTTGCTTCAAAATAAGATTTATTATTATTATTATGGATACTTCAAAATAAAATTACTACAGAGAAATAAGAAGGTTAGAAGTCAAATGGATGCAAGCCTGTAATATACGAAATCATGGTACGTTATTTACGTTAAGATCCAAGAACAGTTGCATGCAGTTATGTATCGCAATAGAAAATCTGTAAATTTTGCGTCCTGTTGTGTGACAGTAGAGAGAATGTTTCCTGAATCCTAACCTTCCATTTTATATGGAGTAATGTATAATTATGAGCATACGCCTAAAGAACTACAATGGTTATGTAATTTCTATAAAACAAAGTTATATTTTCCTATCAAAACGACTCAAGAAGAAATTGCCACTGCCATAAGAAATCAATATCAGGTTAAAAATATTGATGGTTATATTCGAAAAACAATTTTCAGGTAAAGGTTACACACTGAACAGTGTAATGTCTTCTGGCATGCAATTGATTCTAAACATACTTTTGATTGATTGAGAGAGGCAAAGAAAACAAGAAAAAAGAAGGAAAAAAAAACTTACAACAGAAATCTAACCCTTTATCCTGCGAAAAAGAACAAAGAAGTAAATTATAGTTATTTCAAATTAAACCATGTAATCATACATATATTAAATTCAAAATTAAAATAAAAATTATATAACAAAAAACTATGGTCAGCTAGTAGATATTATTTGGATATCATGCACTAGCAGTGGATACTTTGAACCTGCAAATGTGGAGAAGAATTAGAGGAGGACCACAGGCACATGGCTACTCACATGAAGGGGGCTTCTTAAAAACAAAGAAGAACCAAAGAACAAGCATGCTTTATCACTAGGACCATGCCATATAAACTATCTACAGTTAATCTTAACTCTAACATTTACCAAATATAGAATTGCTGAAGAGATTTAAGAATAGATGGAATCAAAGAGAAGCACATGGTTTGGTACAATGGGTATACATTATTTTTCCTAGGTCTCTTGGAGTAAGAAGCCAACCATGTGCCTTTTGTCTTCACATATGTTTTTATTTCTTTCTTTGTATTAAGAAATCAGTTTAAAGAACATAATAGAAATTAAGGAACCCACCTCATTATCTCAACTCTCACCATAATTTCGAAGTTTTGGAATAATGGAAGGGATTTTATGATGGTATCAGAGCAACCCAAATTCAAATTCTATATAAAAATAGCACTGGTTTCGGTTTATGAGAAGGAAGCACCTTTTGCAGAAGCATGTTACAGTATAAAGTTATAACCGTCAATCCTCAACACAACTTTAGAGCGTTCAGCGTAGTGGAAGAAAACTTAAGAGTGACCAAGAAGTAATTTTTATTGGATGATGCCCCCTAACTGCTTTGTGTCCTCTATAAAAGGAGCACAATGTGTGCTTGCCTCCCAAGAACAAGCTCATAACTATAATTTTATCAGAGTGGAGATATGGTGTACAAAATAGAGGAATGCAGGCTCACAAAGCAGGAGTCGATGAAGAAGAAAGGGCAAGAGATGAAGGAGCCAAAGCAAGAAGTAATGAGGCTGCAGAATCCCTGCAAGTTTAAAAGAAGTTGCTTCGGCGATAAGGAGGATGCTGCTGCTGCCTCTACTATCCTCCTCTTAGCCTGTGTTGTCTGTACTCCCAATTTTGTGTAGATAAAATTTTGATATTTCAAGTCTTACATATCCTTTTGGATATCTCTCAATCTTTTGAGAATCTGCTGATGCAAGATTCTGATACTACTCCTAATAGCCTTTTATTACACGTAAGTTAACGAGACATTGCAAAGGGAGGTCAATGACCAATTAAGTATCTCGTTCCTTGCGGAGCGCTTTACGCAACCCCTAAACCTTGTCTTAGGCACCAACAGATTCAAGTAAACTTAAACCGGTTCGCTTAAGGATTTCTTGTTCCTTAATGAGCTCGAGTCCTTAGGGGTCATCGTCTAATGAGTTTTAAGAGGCTTGTGTTTGTGTAGTGAGGAATTAGTGATTTGTGGGCTAAGAAAAAGGTGATGAAATCCCTTACCTTATCTTGATTAGTGGGTTTTTGCCCTTAAAAATATTTTCAAGTGAGTGTCAAATCAAGATGCTCAAATCACTTTGGTGAATTCCTACAATTATATGCAATGCAACCCTAGAAATTAAAAGCAAATACAAAAGTATGCAAAAATAAATTTTTTTTTAAGGTCAACAATCAAACAAATATGAGAAAGAGAGCTCTTATTTGAATTTATTATCTTGTTAGTAAATATCCAAGTGGAGGGTGAATTTTATTATGGTCGACAAAAATAAATAATTTTTTTTAAAATTCTAATTGTCTCTAATTATTAGAAACTAACTAAAGGGTGGAATTGAAAATACTAAAAAGAGGAGTAACCCACGCAAAAGCATCCTCGCCTCTTTGAAAGCAATTCTTCAATCTTCAATCTTCAACCCTTAATCTTCAAGCTCCAAGTGGTTCCTTCACAAGAAAATACACAAATTAAAGAACCAAAATAAAAAAAATCCTACTTATAAACACCGTTCCCAGGCAACGGCGCCAAAAAGATAGAAAAATTAAATCGAACCTAAGTTGGAAGTGCACAACTATCAAGTTATAGTATAAAAAGTTATCAATCACACGAGGAAGGTGTTGTAAGAATTAATCAAAATCGGTTCTTATGTTGTGTGTGTGACAATTAGGAGTGTGATAAATGTGATTGTGGAGAGAATAAGAGTGGTTGTGAATATATGCAAATAAAAGCAAAATGAGATTGAGAGGGACAAAGAAATAAAGGAAAATAAAATCAAGAAACAAATAAAGAAAAATTAAGAATAAAGAGGAAAATCAAGAAAGTAAAAGATGGAGGATTCAATTAGAGATATGAGGAATCTAGAATTAAATCCACTAGCCAATTTCACTTATAAAATATGAACTATTCTCTTATTATCACATTTTACTTTAGATTTTTAAGCATAGACTATCAAACCACTTAAGAAAAGCATAACCTATCAAATTATCATCCAAGTAAAATTAATACTTATGAAAAGAACAACAACTAAATAGTAATTCTAGAATTCATAAGTATAACCTATCAAACCAATCAAGATAATCATAGATTATCAAATTCTTCTTCTACCAATTAGTTCTCTAGTTGATTATTCTAAACATGATCATTTTAAGCACAAGGGAATAATTCACAAATTATAAAAGAGATCAAACTAGTTTCATACAATTCTAGAATTCCTACAAGATTTTAGTCCCACATTATTGAAATAAAAACTAGAGAGTATGAAAGAAAAACTAATTACAAAAAGAAAAATAAGAACAAAGAAATAAAGATCTAAACTATGAACATAAAAATAAATCTAAATTATAAAAGTAAAAGAGCATAAAATAAATCTAACTATGCAAAAAATAAATCTATACTATAAAATAAAAATGTAAGAAAGTAATCGAGAAAATAAAGACATGAAAGTAAATCTACTCTACAAGGCATCAAAATAAATCTAATCTACTAAAAGAAAAAGAAAGAAAAATACTACAAGAAGATGAGACTGGATTATTAATTATAAACTAATTGTTGAAAAAATAATTTCACTGAAAAAATAAATTAACAGTCACAAGAAAGTGAATGGTTGTTGTGATTGTTAGCAGGATTTGTCATTTGAGTTGTTGTCAGACTAATTGTTGTAATTGTTGCAGGATTTGAGTTGTTGGATCGGGTTGACTTCACAAATTGTTGCAAGAATCTACTTGATACTGTTTGGGAGCTCAACACCCTCAGGTGAATTCCAAACTTGAGTGATATTATATTTCTATATTTGAGAATTACTATGTTGTGTTTGAAAATTTGTGATTCTAAGTAATAAAGTCATTATAAATTATTTATATTTATAAAATAATTAAATAATTAATAAACAATATAATATCGTTATGTGTTACGTTTTTGCGTTTTTTTTTCCAAAACCCTTAACAACAAATTTTCATTACGTTATGCGTTATCGTTTTTTTCAACATTGAGTCTATACAAAGGGGGAAAAGACCGAAATGTTAGCTAAACTTTTACGTATGAGTTTTCTGTTTGTATGTCTGTGATTATCTCAATATTGAGACGTTAATATGACATCCTTCTGTTTGTTGGAAAATGATCTAGAAACCTCATCCTTTTTCTTTCTTTTTTTTTTTTGGTTTGCCGTATGAAAACAGCTGAAAAGTTTCTCTTTAAAGTTTGCAGTAGTTTGTCTGCCTACATAATTCACTAGCAACTTTTAACCAGCAACTTTTATAATTAGTCGAAACTAATCGTATAGGTTTATTTATGCAGCTTGAGGATATTGACTGGGATGTATTTGGTAGCTGTGATGACCATATAGTGCCCCATCAAGGCGGTGAATTGTCGGATGGAGCTTCAGCTCCCAGCGATGCCCATAAGAAGCCACGGCATGAAGTGAAAAATGATGTTGAAAAGAGCATGTTTAGTAAGGGTAATATGTGATAAGAGCAACTGATGCAAAGGTAATATGTGATAAGAGCAACTCATGGAGGAGATGATATAGACAATGGAGGGCTCACTCAGATTAACAATTGAGTATAGCTTGAATCAAAGTGAGGCAACTGATGCAAAGGTAATATGTGATAAGAGCATCAGAAATTGGTAAAATTGTAGCCAGAATGCATATAGCTAATTTTTATTTTAGTTAGTGATTAATGAGAACTTAATCTGCGCTCTTTCTGTGCAGAACACATAGTATTATAGACTCGACGGGGAGTGGTTAGATGTTTATGCATCATCAGTGTGTCATTTGTGTGCGTGTGTGCGCGCGCGCCACTGGGGGGATTGGTGGGGTGGGTATGGACCTCAACATTTAGGAGTGTACTACATCAGGATTGACCTCAACATTTATTACATCATTTCAATTCTTTAAATCAGCATTCATTCACTATGAATATTCATTATTACCGTCAAAGCTACAGTTAGCTTATCCTTTCGAAACTTTTTTTTAACGTGAAGCAGATAGAAAGCCAGCAGTCGTCAGAAGGCAGTGGAACAAAACGATCCACAGATCAAATACTTTTGGGTTCTGATGTTTTAGCTCCTCAAATATATAGTTCTCCGCAATTTTCGCAGCAAAATAATTTGGCACCAAACTACATGCATGGTTTTGATCCCCAATCACAGCTGGACTACGGCATTGCAGCGCATCAAGTTTCATTTGCACAGATAAGCTCGAATGTTGATTTTGAAAAAGGATCCACCAGTACATCATCATCCTATAAAGTTTCGGGCCCTATTGTCAATCATCCCACTCAATGCTTGGAGAACTTTCCTGATCAAGTTTATATGCCTCAGGTTACGGCACCAGAGGAGAATATGGAAAAACTGTATCAAGGGCAGCAATTGTGCAGCACAGTGACTGCTGAACACCCACATCAAGACTCAGCTTTCCGAAATAAAAATTCAGTTCAGAGAAAACTATCTGGAACCAGAGATGTCACTAAAGGGGAGGATGTAGGCATGGAACTCTCAACAGTTGACATGGACCATCAAACAGTAATGGAGAGTGCTGGTATGGCATCAGTTTCTTCTGATGACATTTCAGCAAAGGTTACCGGCTTTCAGCAGATTCAGGATGTGATGCATCAGGTATAATTCTCTTTTGAAGTGTGCATTCTTATCAAGTAAAATGGACTTGTCGCATAACTAGGGTTCTAGAGAGAAGCACTGACTAGCATACTAGGGGATAAGTACATGTTTCTAAAGAAGTGGGATTGATCAGATTTACATAATCAATTAGTAATATATCTCATGTGCACAAGTTTAAAGACCAAAGGGCGAGTACGATTAAACTCCCAGCTGCTGCTTTCAATTTTTCCCATATATAAAGCTTAACCTGTACACTGCCCTGAATCCTTCGAACCCTCAATCAACATGCAGAAGGATTTCCATAGGGTTGATTGCAGAGACCCCTCGTAGTATTGTTGTTTTGAACTTACTACCCCTGCAGTTTGATTGATGCAGATATATTTCTCAGTCAAAAATTTTGACTCTTTTACCATCAGATAGACTCACGAATTTCACACAGGAGCAATATCTGCCAAAATTTAACCCAGTAAGGTGTGTGTGTGTGTGTGTGTGTGGGGTTATCTGCAACAATGAGGCTACAGGGGTAGTAAGTTCAGGACAGCAATACTACAGGGGTCTATGTGCAATTAACCCATTCTCATATCAACCAAGCCAAGACTTAAAATCCTGTTACAGGATTGAGAATACCAAGCTCTAATACAGATATTGTTTCAGCCAGAAGATTGGTTAGGATTGCCATGGCCAATGAGCACGGGCTCATTGCTCCTGGTTTTCAAGGCGGCGATTTCTTCTAGACGCTTCCATGTGTTTTCGCGTTTTGATTTGGCTTCCTTCTCTTTAGCTTCGTCTTCGTTGAGTTTCTTCATGCACTCCTCGAAGAAAGTGGCGTCATAGTCGGAGAAAATCTTCCGGATATTTAGAGTGAGGCTCTGAACAGCTTGATTCCAATGACCCTTTATGTTTCTCTCTAATGCAGGGAATATAATGGGTAAAATCACCTTATGGTTTTGTTTGATTAGATTCTCAATGTGATCATTGTTCCATAAAAACAATGCTCTCTCTGCCACCTGCAAAATTGCAACAAATGTTTCTATGAATTAAGCTAAATATTTGCCAAAGCTCCCTAAAAGTTTTGGCATTGAGGCTCAGTTGTTTGTATTGTTGTTAGTGGTTTGTTACTAACATTATGTGATATATAAAAAAAATTCATCACAAAAGAAAAAGTCAACAAGATTTGTTCAGGATTCCACTTCCATTTTTCATCTCATTTCTTATGGATCAGATATGAGTTGTTGATTTTCTTCAAGTTATGAAAACCATTACCAATTAAGTGGAGATTGCAAAGCTGTCAAAAGTAAGCATTGTGGACACCTCGTGGATACTATTAATGTAAATTGGGCATATTTGCAGCTTGGTTGGCCCATTGAAATTTCAAGAAGAAGGATTTTCCATTCAGTTCCATTGACAAGCCATAGAACAATGAATTCTTTGCAAGTTCACCTACAACACTTGTCATGCTTTAAAAAAATTTTGAGTTTTCTTTCCTGTGCATCCAGTAGCCAAAAAAATGTAACTCAGGGTAATGGTCTAAATGGAATACAAATGAAATTACCGAGTATATATCCCTTAATCAATCAAAAGGCCATTTAATAACCTTTAACAGAAGAACTCAACAGTATTATAAACCGAGAATTATAGCCTAATCTAGTTATACATTTGTTTGTATGTTTATGCTCTAAAAATTTCAAGTGCTCATGTCGCAATTCAGAAGGAAGATTTGTGTCGAAATTGTGACAGTGTTATGGCAAAAGATAGAAGGATTACAGCTACAAGGAGGTGTGATTCAGGGCATGCAGCAGAAACTTCATGGAATTGCATAGAGGGGCAAAAAGAAAATGTAGCTTAGGCAACACAAAGATATGAGATAATGTGCTTATATTAGGCTATGGCTAAAATTAGATAGAACTCAAGAAACACACACCAATATTGCACTGATTGGTACAAGTACTTAAAGTATGTAGCTTGTTCTATAATGCTATCTATAATGTCCACGTACTTAAGCATACATGGGAAAAGTATTGGATCGGAAAACCATTAACATTATACTCAAGTGCCCCACCGCTAGCTTTTGCAAACAGGATAGATATTATTCTCAACTGTTTATAAAAATAATGAAAAGAGTCAAAAGACTATCAAGTATGCTCATAATAAGCATAAGGGCACAAGTTGGCGGCAGAATTTCCTTTCCTACGATGCAGATACCTCACTTTTATTAAGATCAAGGCTTCCCGGCATTTTAAGAGCATACTGGTGAATGAGGAAGGAGAGCTTCGGACTATTGAATCATACATTTACAACTGAATAGTAATACCTGATCCAAAATCGTATTTCTTCTATCTAAAAGTTATTATTCTTGTAAAATCTCATAAAATAGTCTTTAAGATATATTATGCATCTTTTCTAAAGCCAAATCCAATCCTGCACATTTGTTTTACCGACTACAATTTAGATGCCCGGCTATTCCACATCCCTAATAAGGAGAAGACTCAATGTGATAGCAAAAGGGATGAATAAATGTGATTTATTAAAAGCTTTAAAGCATTATATTGTGAATGCTGTGGAGTGTGAAAAATAAAATTATTGCAAACTTGAAATCGACCAACTTTTCGAACAAAGAACTAAGATAAAAACGTTCATCAACCAAGCAAACCATACGTAAGAAAGCTTTCCATTGAACTGTTCAAATCATCAAGGAATATTACAACCAAACTACATTGTGGATTTCTCAACTTAAACTGGCAATCAGATAATTAAGGAAAGAGATACTCACACACACAAAACTGCAAGCATGCAAAAGATAGGGTGTGATGGAATAAAAGAAGCATGAACATAAATTAAATATAGATAGTTCTTTTAATAGAAACATAGAGATTTACCTGAAAGTGGGGGCTATTTAAGCAACGGGCAATTTGCCGGAAAAGATAGGGTGTGATGGAATAAAGGAAGCATGAACATAAATTAAATAAAGATAGTTCTTTTACTAGAAACATAAAGATTTACCTGAAAGTGGGGCCTATTTAAGCAACGGGCAATTTGCCGGAAAAGATAGGGTGTGATGGAATAAAAGAAGCATGAACATAAATTAAATATAGATAGTTCTTTTACTAGAAACATAAAGATTTACCTGAAAGTGGGGGCTATTTAAGCAACGGGCAATTTGCCGGAAAAGATAGGGTGTGATGGAATAAAAGAAGCATGAACATAAATTAAATATAGATTGCTCTTTTAATAGAAACATAGAGATTTACCTGAAAGTGGGGGCTATTTAAGCAGGGCAATTTGCGGAAAAGATAGGGTGTGATGGAATAAAAGAAGCATGAACATAAATTAAATATAGATAGTTCTTTTACTAGAAACATAAAGATTTACCTGAAAGTGGGGGCTATTTAAGCAACGGGCAATTTGCCGGAAAAGATAGGGTGTGATGGAATAAAAGAAGCATGAACATAAATTAAATATAGATTGCTCTTTTAATAGAAACATAGAGATTTACCTGAAAGTGGGGGCTATTTAAGCAACGGGCAATTTGTCGGAAAAGAGGAACCATACATCGCTGAAACTCAGCAGGCTGAGTCGCCTCTAAAACCTCCTCCAACTCTCCTAAGAACATCACTTCCTTTGAGCTATTCGTTATAGGCCAGTACTTCAGCAATCCCCTTATAACAGTATCTGCAAGCTTGCAGTCTTTCTCAACAAACTGAGAAATACAATACGATAACTGTTGATGGTACATGGGTATGCACTTCGGCTTGTGTAGTGGAATCAACACTCTAACAAGGAACAGTTTGTGCTCTTCCTTGAGTGGAAGAGCGAACCCATTAATAATACTTCCCAAAATCTCCAAGAGCTCGGCAATTCCATTGTGCTTTTCTGTCTCAAAAATGAACCGGTAGAAAATGTTATTGATGGATTTCCTGATGAACGGCCGGTGCACCATAAACTTACCATATATGCGATGAAGTATCGTCTTTAAATACTCCCTCTCTCTAGGGTCTTCTGAGTCAAAGAGATCTAGCAACCGAAGAATAAAAGAATGGTCTATATATCTCTTTGCCAACTTGGCATCGGTTTCTGGAGATGTAATAAATTTTAGAAAGAACTCGTAAACAATCTGCAAATGTGGCCATGAAGGATCCATTACGGGCTCATCCTCTTCGACATCGAAAGCTTCCAATACTTTATTTTCACGAGGAGGGGAAGTCAGGGTCCTAAATATGTTTATCGACACCATTTTGATGATTTCTTGCATCATATACTCAGAAAATTTCCCATTGGAGGTTGAAACATAATCAACAAGCTCTAACAATGTCTGCCGTTTTACCTCCTTCTCTTTCAAGTGTTTACTTGGGTCTATGAAATCGAATACAACACAACACAAATTGAGTTTCTTGATAAACAAATTGGGCCTTTCGGAGCTCGGGACATCTCTAAAGCTTGGGAGGGTTTCATAAGGAGTAGCGGAGTTGCCGTTTGTTTTTGAACTTAATGGTGGATGGTTTTGTTTACCATGATATTGGCCCTGAACACTTGCTCTACTGCTCAATAAATCTCCACTTCTTGAAAAGTTTGCAAGAGAAGAACCAGAACCACCACCGAATCCGATGCTCTGATGATTTTGATGGCTTTTGGGAGCCGACCTAATATTTGCTTGATCATACTCTCAAAATGCAATGAAAATGAGAGGAGATTTCAAACTTTATAGTCTAAAACTGAGCCCAATATACTTCAATTCAACCAGAGAGAGACCTTCAATATGATAAAACTGCCTCAGCTCTTCCAACATTTCTCAAACTAACAGATCTTTTGACAATTTCAAAATCATTTTATTGAAATTCCATCCAAAAATTAAAAGTTGCCTTTACCCAAATCAGAAAATTCTAAGATCTGCATAACCATCGCACGTCAAAGATCATAGCAAAGACTGAAACTCTCATCCCTTAAAAAGAAAAATCTTCATTCTCATCCATAACAAACATGAACAAAGATCCCACCTTTTCCTCCAAAATGAAAAACCCAGATGAAGAAACCCTACTCAAAACCTAAATCACACCCAAAATCCAATCTTTCTTCTATAAAAATCCCAAATCGATCTGATGCGATCTACAATAGAAAAGAGAGAGGAAAGCAAAAGCACCAAAGAAAAAGTCAAACACAAAGGGGTGATCAAGAATAAAACTTTACCCTTTTCTCAAATCAGATAAATTAGAAAGAAATGGATAAGAAATGAGCTTACTTACTCGGATCCTTTGATCTCCTTCTTCAACCAAGATTTGATTTTGATGAAGGGAGATTAGAGAGAGAGGAAGACTGGTTCCCTTGAGCAGTTGCTAGAGAGAAAGCAACAAAAAGAGGAAAAAAAATTAGAAAAAAACAAAAGAAAAGGACTTTATTACTTTTTTTTCTGCCCCTTTCACCTTTTTGGTAGCATCTTATGACTGAATCCTCTTTGCATGGATTTTCTTCACTCTTTTGATTCTCAAGTTTCTAGTGGATTTCCTTTGCTATTTCTATTTTCTTTTGGCTAAATTATCAAATTGGTATTTAAAGTAGGACTACTTAATCAATAAGGTATTTAAAAAAACTCCGGCGTCTTTATGGTATTTAAAGTAGACACACTTATCTAGCTAGGTCTTTTTTCACGCCGGAGATCAAATTCCGGCAGGAAAATTTATTTTAACACCCTTACCTCCTAAAATTATTAAATTTATGTTCAAAATTATCAAAAAAATATCTTCCCTTCCTCTCCCTCTCCTCCTCCGTCACCCCACCCCCACCACGATCCCCGCCTTTCCCGAGGAATCCTACTTTAAATACCAATTTGGTAATTTAGCCATTTTCTTTTGACAATTTCAAAATCATTTTATTGAAATTCCATCCAAAAATTAAAAGTTGCCTTTACCCAAATCAGAAAATTCTAAGATCTGCATAACCATCGCACGTCAAAGATCATAGCAAAGACTGAAACTCTCATCCCTTAAAAGAAAAATCTTCATTCTCATCCATAACAAACATGAACAAAGATCCCACCTTTTCCTCCAAAATGAAAAACCCAGATGAAGAAACCCTACTCAAAACCTAAATCACACCCAAAATCCAATCTTTCTTCTATAAAATCCCAAATCGATCTGATGCGATCTACAATAGAAAAGAGAGAGGAAAGCAAAAGCACCAAAGAAAAAGTCAAACACAAAGGGGTGATCAAGAATAAAACTTTACCCTTTTCTCAAATCAGATAAATTAGAAAGAAATGGATAAGAAATGAGCTTACTTACTCGGATCCTTTGATCTCCTTCTTCAACCAAGATTTGATTTTGATGAAGGAGATTAGAGAGAGAAGACTGGTTCCCTTGAGCAGTTGCTAGAGAGAAAGCAACAAAAGAGGAAAAAAATTAGAAAAAACAAAAGAAAAGGACTTTATTACTTTTTTTCTGCCCCTTTCACCTTTTGGTAGCATCTTATGACTGAATCCTCTTTGCATGGATTTTCTTCACTCTTTTGATTCTCAAGTTTCTAGTGGATTTCCTTTGCTATTTCTATTTTCTTTTGGCTAAATTATCAATTGGTATTTAAAGTAGGACTACTTAATCAATAAGGTATTTAAAAACCCTTTTCTTCTACTTATTTACTTTTGATTCTTCATCTTCTCATGAATATTTTTATGTCTTTCATTTAAAGTTATTTACTGTTTTTCTATATGTACCTCTTACATAATCAAAATCCCCACCCACCCCTCTCTTTCTTTTTTCACTTCATTTTGGTAGCTGTTAGTTGGAAGAAAAAGAAAGATTCTTTATGAAGGAGAAAATTTCGAACGAATGTTTAAGATTTTTGACCATTACGCATTTTAAACACACGTGTTAATTTTTAATTTTATTACATTTTAAAATTAACTAAAAATAAAAGTCTCATTTAAATGCAAATCACTTCTAATTTTAAGAACTATTAAATTTTATTTCTTTTCATTTCCATGGAATTTATCACGACTAATCGATGATGGATTCTCCATTGGATATCATTATCGATCTTGTCATTTCATTTGTAATCTTTTACCATTTTGTGTTCTTTTTGGGTATTTTGCCAAATTAGCCCCACATATCTTTCATATTTTGAATTAGACCCTCACATCCTCATATTTTAAAATTAGTCCCTCAAATATTTTTAAGTTTTTGAAATTAGTACCTCCATTCAAATATTTCATATTTTAAAATTAGTCCCTCAAATATTTTTAATTTTTTAAATTAAGTTTTGAATTGTTAACTCGGTTAGATTAGTGGTTAACCAGAGATGGTAATTACCAAATTACTCAACTCAACCAAAATAAACACCATAGTCTATCAAATCAGGTTCAAAATAAGTGAATTTAAGTCTAATGTTGCAAAATCTTTCCCCAACACAAAACAGGTTCAAAATAAGTGCATTTAAATCTAATGTTGCAGATATCTTTTTCCATTTTTTGCGCTATAGACAAGTTCTTTAGGGTTTAGACTGGAATGCGAAAGGGTATAACTAGTGTTGCACCCAAAAAAAAATGTTAAAAACACAGAAATGTCCTTAATTTCAACCAACCTCTAACTAGAATTGTTAATTTCAAGTCACTTACAAAATTTGTGGGGCTAATTTTAAAATATGAATATGAAAGGATTGGGGACTAATATTTAAAAAACCCTTTTCTTCTACTTATTTACTTTTGATTCTTCATCTTCTCATGAATATTTTTATGTCTTTCATTTAAAGTTATTTACTGTTTTTCTATATGTACCTCTTACATAATCAAAATCCCCACCCACCCACCCCTCTCTTTCTTTTTTCACTTCATTTTGGTAGCTGTTAGTTGGAAGAAAAAGAAAGATTCTTTATGAAGGAGAAAATTTCGAACGAATGTTTAAGATTTTTGACCATTACGCATTTTAAACACACGTGTTAATTTTTAATTTTATTACATTTTAAAATTAACTAAAAATAAAAGTCTCATTTAAATGCAAATCACTTCTAATTTTAAGAACTATTAAATTTTATTTCTTTTCATTTCCATGGAATTTATCACGACTAATCAGATGATGGATTCTCCATTGGATATCATTATCGATCTTGTCATTTCAGCTGTAATCTTTTTACCATTTGACTCCTGCATAATACTCATACATGGTATTAAATCGAGTGAGAAATGTTGAAATGAGATTTATTGATCCTTCTAAATGGAAATCCTTTGGATTTTTGTTTATCCACGAGCCGTGAACGTCCGGGGACGTCAAGTGCACGGTGTACCACCAACCATCGACACCTGAGGTGCTCGTGCATGCCGCCGTAGCATGTAGGATTCACACCGGTTGCACAATGGGGAGGAGGAGGAATAGGAGTAGACTTGGTTGAGTGGCTGCCATTTTTCGAACTTCTCTAAAGCTCCTTATCGGTTTTATAGAATGAGTATGCCGCTATCTATTTTAAATCAGTTCAAACAGTAATAATCACTGCAAGCAGTTAAAATATCAGCGCAAACTAACAATATGTTTGGATGGAGGGTAATGGGGGGTAGGGGAAGGGAAAATGAGAGTTTACTCTGTTTGGGAGTTTTTTTTTAAGAGCGGTAAGGAAGGGAAAGGGACGGAAAGGGAGGGGGAAAATGTTTAATTTTGTTCTCCTCCAAATTGGGGGGTAGAGGAGGGGAAGGGAAGGAAAGTAAATTTTCTTAATAAAAATGACATCTTGACCCTCTATCATAATAAATCAATGGCTAACATTCATTCACTTCCCATCCCTTCCCAAAATTAGAACTCTCAAACAACATAATTTAAGTTCACCTCCATTCTTCTTACAAAATTTCCAAACAAAATATTATATTTTCTCTTCTCTTCCTTACATTTCCTTTTCCTATCTTACCTTTTATTTTCTTTCCTTACTAAACTCCCAAACATAGCATAAAAAAATCAGCGCAAACTAACTACTAAATTAATGTAGATAGTACATGAACCAGTCCGATCACCAATTTTAGGATTTGATTTTGAAAGATGCGTAAAGTTCTCCTTCCGTCCTATATGATTTCAGTATCGAGACATTTATATAATATAATTTTCTCCCAAACACTGGGCCTCTCTTGGATGATAACAGCTAAGCTGTTATATATGAAGGCCCAAGTAGGGGTTCTCATCAAATTAAGACGCACTCAAAACTGAGCCCACCAAAAATTTAACCAGAGTCCATAACACTTCCTGTGGAGGTGAATGGTGAATCCAATTGAATCAAACTTGTTAAATACATTATTAAACCCATCCTTTCTCTAAAAATAATAATAATCATCATCATGATTCAGGAGTAAATCTAAAATGTCTAAAAGAATGTAATTCTAAAGAAGTTACTGAGATAATGCAAGATTTTGTGATGAGAAACTAATATTTGAGGGATACCTAGTATGAGTTCACTTCGACAAATAGGAGCAGCAATGTTAAGCTGCTTTTTATTATCAAGTACTAGTACTCCAGTGCACGCGGTGCGTGCATGACTCAAAATATGGGATTAATATTATAATCTAATTGTCGAAGAAAACATATAGATATAATTTTGAGTATACCTTTGTCGATTTTATTTTCTTCTAAGTTTAAGAGCATTTGTGTGATTTTTTTTCTTCCAAGTGTTGGTGACATTTCTTTTCATTTTGTCAAGTGTGAGGGTATTTTTGTTGATTTTTAAATATAAGAGTATTTACAAATTAAAATTTTAAATATAAAGGTATTTTGAATTATGAAAATGTGGCTCACAATGACAAAAAGAAGGCTTTTCTTAATATATATTTCCCTGTCATTGTGCACAAAAGATAATAATGAGTTAAAAGAGTGAAACAATAATATATTCATTATATATGGTTTCAAATTGAACCCCATGGCTAATTTTTATAATTTTAACAAATCACCATTCTCCCACATGGTGTAGCTTGTCCTCATTACTGATGAACTCTGGTCAATGATATTTTTTCCCTTCTCTTGCTGCATTAGCTTCTGAAATCAATAGTCTAATTCACATAAAAGATTTCAGAGAGCCATTATTGCTGCTTTTGCTTGGTCAATACAAACAATTCTCCAGCAAACCTCAAGCATATGCAGTTAGTTACACAATATTATATAAAACTATTCTTCTAGATTCCTGATACAGGTAATACTAATGATTATTATGGTACTAAGTTTGATACACTATATGTCAGAATCTTGAAGCCATTTCTTGTAGGTCTATCTCCATGTGAGTTCTGTAATTGTAGAATCTTGAAGCTTTTAGCTTGTTCCTAGCACATGCCACATAATTGCTATCACAAATCCCCTTTTTCAATTATAATTGTCTATTAATATTTAGAGAATGCAAATTTATCAGAAAATCCCGCATGCGAGTGGGGGATTTTGAATGCGAGTGGGGGATTTTGAACCATAAATGATACAGTTGAAATCTCTAAACAGTCCCCTATGTTTCTCATGTGAAGATGTTCTGATAAAATTTGTACTCATATATAGCCATAAAAGATTATTATTATTGTTATTAAATTCAAATCTTAGAAATATTATATGCTCACCAGTTTTGTTCATTGTCACTCATTTCAACAACCACACTTTTCATTGTCCCGTCTCTTTTGAGTATTACATGAGCATTGATGAACCAGGGATCAACATGTTTTAATTATTAGTATCAGGTAAGTTATTGAACTAATAAATGATTATAGAATTTGCATTGGACCTACAATAACCATTAAATATAGCTTCAAAAATCTCTTTTAACAGTGTTTGGATGTAAAAAAACAGGTGTTAGAATTATGACAAAATCAAAAGTTCAAAATCCGCAGCTTTCCAATTTTCCAAGTTTTTTTTTCTTGGAGTAAAAGTTGAATATAGGGAAATCCTTGGATATAGGGAAATTCCGAGTAAGGATTTTGCTGATGTGACAGCGAAGTCGACTATTACTAACAAATTTTCCCTCAAAACAAACAAGAAATTTCGACGCAGAACTAATACGGGACCCACAAACAGGACCTAGTACAGAGTAAGAATACCATGATTAGGATAAGCTCAATCATAATGGGACTACATTATGAAATAAGAATTGTAGTGTTACATTGAAGAGATAACCTAGGGAAATGAAGCCTACCCAATGTTATGTTCATGCATTAGAAATGGATGCACTGAACCTCAAAGCATGGTGAAATAGACGAGGGCCACAAGGATACATGCACACAAGGGTGTACATATAATATTTGCTTCAAAATAAGATTTATTATTATTATTATGGAAACTTCAAAATAAAATTACTACATAGAAATAAGAAGGTTAGAAGTCAAATGGATGCAAGCCTGTAATATAAGAAATCATGGTACATTATTTATGTTAAGATCCAAGAACAGCTGCATGCAGTTATGTATCGCAATAGAAAATCAGTAAATTTTGTGTCCTGTTGTGTCACAGTAGAGAGAATGTTTCCTGAATCCTAACCTTCCATTTTATATGGAATAATGTATAATTACGAGCATACGCCTAAAGAACTACACTGGTTATGTAATTTCTATAAAACAAAATTATATTTTCCTATCAAAACGACTGAAGAAGAAATTTCCACTGCCATAAGAAATCAATATCAGGTTAAAAATATTGATGGTTATATTCGAAATACAATTTTCAGGCAAAGGTTACACACTGAACAGTGTAATATCTTCTGGCATGCAATTGATTCTAAGCATACTTTTGATTGATTGAGAGGGGCAAAGAAAACAAGAAAAAAAGAAAGAAAAAAACTTACAACAGAAATCTAACCCTTTATCCTGCGAAAAAGAACAAAGAAGTAAATTATAGTTATTTCAAATTAAACCATGTAATCATACATATATTAAATTCAAAATTAAAATTAAAATTATATAACAAAAAACTATGGTCAGCTAGTAGATATCATTTGAATATCATGCACTAGCAGTGGATACATTGAACCTGCAAATGTGGAGAAGAATTAGAGGAGGACCACAAGCACATGGCTACTCACATGAAGGGGGCTTCTTAAAAACAAAGAAGAACCAAAGAACAAGCATGCTTTATCACTAGGACCATGCCAAATAAACTATCTACAGTTAATCTTAACTCTAACATTTACCAAATATAGAATTACTGAAGAGATTTAAGAATAGATGGAATCAAAGAGAAGCACATGGTTTGGTACAATGGGTATACATTATTTTTCCTAGCTCTCTTGGAGTAAGAAGCCAACCATGTGCCTTTTGTCTTCACTTATGTTTTTATTTCTTTCTTTGTATTAAGGAATCAGTTTAAAGAACATAATAGAAATAAGGTACCACCATAATTACCTCAACTCTCACCATAAAATTGAAGTTCTTGTCTAATCGAAGGGATTTCATGATGGTATCAAAGCAACTCGATCAGATTCAAATTCTATATAAAAATAGGACGGGTTTTAATTTATGAGAACTACAAGAGAATGTTAGAGTATAGAATTATAACCGTCAATCTTCAACACAACTGTAGAGCTTCGACGCAGTGGAAGAAAACTTAAGAGTGACCAAGAAGTAAATTTTATTGGATGATGCCCCCCAACTGCTTTGTGTCCTCTATAAAAGGAGCACAATGTGTGCTTGCCTCCCAAGAACAAGCTCATAACTAAATTTTCATCAGAGTGGAGATATGGTGTACAAAATAGAGGAATGCAGGCTCACAAAGCAGGAGTCGATGAAGAAGAAAGGGCAAGAGATGAAGGAGCCAAAGCAAGAAGTAGTGAAGCTGCAGAATCCCTGCAAGTTTAAAAGAAGCTGCTTCGGCGATAAGGAGGATGCTGCTGCTGCCTCTACTATCCTCCTCTTAGCCTGTGTTGTCTGTACTCCCAATTTTGCGTAGATAAAATTTTGATATTTCAAGTCTTACATATTCTTTTTGATATCTCTCAATCTTTTGAGAATCTGTTGATGCAAGTTCTTTATCTAATGCATACTGGGTTTATTGACATTTATGTTCAGATTTTCAGTAGGCCAATGAGTACTAAGGCGGGTACTTTCCACTGGTGAAAGAAAAAGAAATGTCATATGCAGGATTAGGATAAGTTCCGAGATGACGCTTCTGTTGTGATAAGGAAAAAGGCCAGAATTGGTTCTTTAGTTCAAACAATTAGCTAGAACTAAACAATTAGCTATATTGTTAAAGTACAGAAAACTTTTATCTAAGATTCAGATGCTCAAAATATGGATGAATTATTTTGTTACCAATGTGTTGCATATTAGTATGACTGGTAATATATAGGAGGTCCCAGTTTCAAGACATGCTTAATAATCCTAAAGTAGATTGCAGTCAAAACCTTCTAATTTTGGATTCCACTATGATTTGGGTTTCTAATAGGACAAATTTTCTGAGAATAAAAGTCTCAAAGTGACAATTAATGGAAAACCAAATCCTAGTGCCCTACTATTTTGATTTCACGGATATCCCACCAGTGAACTATCTTACATAACATTAAACATGCAGATGTAGTAATTGTACCCTTTGCACATAGCTCTAGTATCCAGTAATGATTAGCAACAACATGAGGTCAATAAAGAATTAAGCCAGAATGTATCAGTCAACATACAATTGGAGAAAGTAAACTTGAATAAGGTGCACCTAAGAGCATTCAAACTACTTTACTGAGCTTTAGTATATAACACATCTTCACATTCAACAGTAGTTTATCTCTGGGAAACGTTATTTGAGCCGATTGTTCTGTTGATAAAAGATAAAGATAGCAGTTCATTGTCAACAAAAATAACAATTATTTTTTCGACTGATTAAGATTTTAACACAAGTGTATTGCGTCTTGATTTTAAAGAACAAAATCATATAGTACCGTGTGCGCATGATAAACAGAAATAAATCTCTGATGGATCTTATACAATGAATGAATGCATACAAACTGTAAACACATATTATACAACTTGTTGACTCACTAAAGCTGACTTGCAGTGAGGACAAATGGCTTAACAGGTTGAATTTTAAACGCAAGTTTTAAACTAACTCTACAAGCATTGAGAAGCCAGTAGTTTTAAACTTACCTATTGGCTTCTTCTAATTCAAATCTTTTTGTTTTCCAATCTCTTAAGTGCCCACCAACTTGTCACATAGATGTATTATTACTTTTACCAAATATTTAAAGAGTGACTATTCCTGTAATCTTAAGATTAAAAGGAAATTGAGTACCTTAGAAATAGATACATTTAACCTCAAAAAGAAGGAAAGTTCAAATAGCTAGAATATTATTGTCGCAAGAAGCATGTATACTAAAACCTCTAAAAATATAAGCTTGAAAGTTAATTACTTCTTCCATTAAACGATGTGTATACACAAAAACTGTAATTTGGCCTTGTCTAGTAACTTTCTGTGGAATTTCGGAAATATGTATAGAATGGTAATGGTATTTTAGGCACGCATAATTTTCAAATCTCGTTGCTTGCTGTTGAGACCAACAATTTCCACAAAAGATGTCACACTTCTAATAAACAAAACAAGACTCCAGCAGTTCTTCGTTAGTTTCATATCTATGAGCATGTTTTGTGAACTTTGAAATTTTGAGAATTTTCAAGTAAAAAAAGAAGATACTCTAATATGTTGCAGTACTAAACTTTGGCTAATACATACCACGCACTTACAATACTCTTGAAGTCATCTCCAATGAATTTTGTCCTTTGATTTGACGAAGTTACAAGCTAGAAACCTATATGCTCTACACAATGCAGTTTCAGTTTCCATGTATTTCATATTGTTTGTATCCATATATAATTGGCGTTCATGTCTTTCCAAATGGTACGCCATCATGGCAACAAATTCATGAGTTATATTCAGATTGTGATTTTTCAGGCAAGCAACAGTCCCAAAAACTAACAAATAACTTGAAATGATTTTTACACCAAACACGCAGGGAATACATCAGGGCGCACAAATAAACAAAAATGCACCAAAAAGATAAAGCTATATGTAAATTGGTACATAAAATATAACAAAGTCGAGGGCACTGCAAGATAAAAATAAAATTTTATTCAATAAATGACATTCTGCAATCAGAACATAGCTTCGAACACAACTAAGCATGCTTAATCAAACAAACAAACTTTCATGTCATCCAAACAATTCCGGAAACCAAAAGATATAAACATGATCAACTAAAATTTCCAGAATTTCAACATTTGGGACCTGCAAAGAACTGGTTCACTGAAGGCATGATTTCAGGTTGTTTGTTGCGTACGAATTTCCTTACGCCATGCTCCTTGTATTTCTCCCCCTCTGCAAAATTATCAAGGATCCCTGCAGCTCTATTTTGCTTGGTAACCCTGTAGTAAAAAATTACATTATAATCCATTTCATCAATGAAATGTTATCAATTAATCAACCGACAACTTGTTACAAATAATATCTTTTTGCTCTATGCAAATTATGGATGCAAAAGGATATGGAAATTGGTGAACATGTGTGCACATACAATGGGTAGTATGTGCATAACTGCATATGAGTATGGATATCTTTATTTAATTTTTGCTAGGATGTGGATACGGATAAAGGTAAAAAAATGTAAAATATTTTGACCTGCATATGGATAGATTCTGAGTGCGTATATACATATCCCATGGCTGTTTTCACTTTACATAACTTCATCTTAGATCAATTTCCTAGATCCATATATCTTATCCTTTTGGTTATGTTGAACACATTAATGAACTCCAATTTGAGAAATTGTATTTTATTTAAACAGCTCTCGTATTACACGCTCTATATACTTTTTAGTCTTATTTGTTTTCTTCACATCTGTTCTGTGTCCATACATGTTTTCCTCTTTTCCGACCTCTATTTTTATTCGAGTTTGATGGCTATGGAATATGAATTTTCTTATCGAACCGTGTTTGCACTCTTATCCATAGTCGTGACTATCGAGTGATATACAGATGTGGTAAGTATCATAGTCGTGTCTTATCTGCTTGCACCACTAAATGCAAGACACAAATGCTGACTAATCTGCATATAGTTGAACTTGGTAAATCGAAATGACTGGTAACTGAAAATTTAGATTTTTCCGTACCTCACTTCAGGGTTGCCGGTAATGTTGCGCACCAATTGCATGCCGCAAATACCAACAGCAGAGCCCACCACAGCAAAAATTGGGTACACCTGCAATGCACATAAAAATGAAATAACATAGCAGAAGTTTTTGGTTGAGGCAAAATAACAAACAAGTTGTGGGCATTTTTTATTACCTCAGGCCTCAACCACCTTTTCATTGCAGGAGAAGCCATTGGAGCTGCAGGGAGGTTTCAGAGAGAGAGAGGAAACCCAATTGGAGAAATTTACAGTAAATGAGTTTCCTTTCTCTGCTTGATTTTCTCTTTGGGGGATAATGGGTGTTTACATAGCGAGAGGTTGGAGCTAAATTTGGAATTTGAAAAGGTCAAAGCTTTTAACTGCCATCAACAATTTTGTTTTTTTGTTTTTTGTTTTTTTTTCCCCTCTTGCAACTGTTTTGAATTTTGATGGTTTATATTGTTTTAATTATTATTATTTTATTTCTTCTTTTTTTTTACAAAATATTTTAGGGGTCATGATAACTACACTACACTCATACACTACATTTTACACTACACTCACACAAGGATGGGGTCATAGGTGGTGAGCCATCATGACCCCACTCTTTGTGAGTGTAGTGCAAAGTGTAAATGAACCAGAGTTTGAAATTCTAAACCCGAGGAGAGAATAGTGCACTATAACACGATACAAATAACTATAATCAAATTCACTTTGTTTTCCGTACTGCAACAACAATGCATGTATGAATGACTTCATCAAACATAGATAAATACAGGGTTGTTCAAAAATTATCACTTATTTGCCAATTATTGCTTTCTCTTTTGTTTGAACAAGGTTTCTCAGTGTTTATGAATTGAGCGGGTGAGCAATTGATCTATGACGAATGAGGAGATCTAATTGGAAATTTCGGCCATATTTCTGAGGTGACACCAGTATATGGTCGTTGTTTTCCTGCTGCACATTGCCAAAAAAGAGCTAATTTTAAGATGTATTAAAAAAGAGTTAATTTAAGATGCATTAAAAAACCAAAATAAGATGGGTTTTTTCTGATATTAGTCTCTTAAATCTTTCATATTTTGAAATTAGTCCCGCAAATCATGGAAATCGCATTTAGATCCTTTAAATGTTAATTTATTTTGAAATTAGTTCCTCAGATCACTGAAAAAGATATAACCTTTTTTCCTCTCTCAAATGAACCTCAATTTCTCTCAAATTTCTTTCTCTGTCCCTAATAATGTTCTCATTCTCAAGTAATTTTTGTTCACTATTGTCCAGCTGTCTCTAAAGTTGAGATTGCCTTATAATAGCAAACCCTAGTCTCCCTCTCTTTAGCAATACCATAATTTGAAGAAGCGGATGAAGCCCTAGAGTTCAATTTCATAATTGCCGGCAAAAAAAACTTAGGAGAAAGCGGGAGTGAATTTGAAAATCAGGCTTCAAATTGAATGATTGAAATTTTAAATTACTTGGGGTGGTAGAAATGATAATTATAGCTATAGAGGATTTAAATTGTCATGTGACTAACACATGAGAATATTTTTTAAAATATTCTCACATGTGACTATCACACGAGGATTTAAATTTGTCATGAGACTTAAGATATTTAATTGCCACAAAAAATAATTCATGATATTTACGTGCCATAATGAACAAACTTTATGTTATTTAAGTACCATTTAGCCTACATTGTCTGTCAATACGAGGCCTTGGGCCTACGCGGGTAGCTGTAACCGTGAAATATTAAAAGCAGAGAGTAAAAATGGTTTGCTATAAAGAGCAATAATTGTGGATAGTATTACATTTTAGGGATTTTAAAGGTTATTCCCTTATATCTTTCATATTTTTAAATTTTAACACTTCCAACCTTTAAAAGAGCTAATAGTTCTCAAAATTCTATAAGTTATGCTGAATTAGTTTATTTTAGATTTTAGTTCAGTTTATTAACTTTACTTTGGTTAGTCGTTAATCCAACATAGAACATTGCTTTTAGATCCTATCTCTCATCTATTATTTTCCCTCCAACACGCTGACAATTGCTATTTTTGATGGTGGTTGAAAAGAATTTTAGAATACACATTTTCATGGAAAAGCAGTTTCCTTTAACTTTTGCTTTTGGTTGAGCTGTCGAGGGGTGCAGATGAACGATATAGGGGGGTGTTTGTTTACGTGCAAGTGAAATGTGAATGTGAGAAAGTGACTTTGTTTTAAGGTTTAGGTGTTTATTTGCATGTAAGTGGTTAGTACAAAATAGTTGTCACATAGATTTAGTACAATTTTAACATTCCCTAAAAAAATGGTGAAGTCACATGAAAGTGACAAAATAGATAACCAATTTTAAGTAAGGGGTGTTTGGCAATTCGAATGTGAATTGAAAATGTGCAAGTTAATTTTTTGTGCAAATGGCTTTCACATTCATGTCAATATGTAAGTGAAATACAATGTTTGTTTGAAAAATAAAATTATTGTTAAAAGTGCAACGTTAAGATGATGTGGCCAAATAGGATTAATTAGTAAATATAATTAAAATTATTTATCATTTTTATTGCTTTCATATGACTTCACCATTTTTTTTAGGGAAAGTCAAAATTGCATTAAATGTTACATGTCAACTTTCTTGCATTTCACTTTTACAACCACTTGCATGCAAACAAACACCTAAAATGTTAAAAACAAGTCACTTTCTCACTTTTATATTTACATGCAAACAAACACAACCTAAATGAATTTAATTACATTTACTAATTAATTCTATTTTGCCACATCATCTTCATATTGCATTTTCAATATAATTTTAATTTTCAAATAAACACTGCATTTTACCTGCATGCTGACATGAATGTGAAATCATCCGAGAAAAAAAAGTAACTTACACATTTTCAGTGCACTTTCGAATTGCCGAACACCCCTTAACTAAAGATCGTGTCAGAATGTTAACTCTAATGCTGTATTCCTCATAATAGAAACTACAGATTACTACAAGGACTAATTTCAAGTAACATTTAAGATTAGACGGAAATAACAATTTCAAAGATTTTAAAGAACAATTTTAAAATATGAAGGATTTAGGACACCAATATCTAAAAGGGTTTTCGATATTAGTCCCCAACATAATTTGAATTAGTCCCTAAAATAATCATATTTTGAAACTAATCCCCTAACTTATTAAGTATTTTCAAATTAGTCCTTCAAAATTCATAGTTTGAAATTAGTTTCCCAAATCATTCAAGTGTTTTGAAATTAGTCCCTCTAGTTAGTAATAGATTGAAAGCATTAGGGGACTAGTTTCATAATATTTAATAGATTTGGGGCCAATTCAAAATATAAAGACTTAAACATTCTAGAGACTAATTTCAAAATATTAAGCTTTTGGGGACTAATTTCAAGAGTTAAGCTAGAATAAACTTAAGTTGATTGAGGACTCAATCAAGGTACACATAAAAGATAATCTGTGTATTATATGTCAATACGAATCTCAAAGCAAATCTATTGAATAAGAAGTTTGGTGGATACTTTAAGTTTATCTGCGTTTTACTCCTACGTTCAAAATATGATAGATGTGGGGGGCTAATATCGAAGAAACCCTATCTAGAAAGCCCTAGAATTTAATTATGAAAAAGCAAGGGTGTTGAATGAATAATTGGACACTATGTCGTCACGGATCTCTCGCTTATATACTAGAGAACCTTAAACCCTTTCCATTTCTAGCCAGTTCTCAGTTTCTCTCAGTCAACTTTGTTCGCTTCTCTCCTCTAATCGTCAATCGTGATCTCCATGGGTTAGATCGTCGCTCTCAAACCAATCTCCTCTTTTTCCTCGATTTTTAGCGATTTTTTCTCATTTTTTACGATTTTTTATGGTTTCAGCTTCCTCTGGCAAGAAGATCAAGATCGGAATCAACGGTTAGTTCTAGATCTACGATGTTCTCTAGGTTTTGATCTATTTTTCTCGATTTTTTCTTGTTTTTATGTGATTTGTTTTGATTCGCTAGGGTTTGGAAGGATCGGGCGTTTGGTTGCGAGAGTCGCTCTCCAGCGGAACGATGTGGAGCTGGTTGCTGTGAATGATCCGTTCATTTCTACTGATTACATGGTGAGATGCTCCAAGATTTTTTGATCTGATGTTTTTTTAGTCTAATTTTTGAAGAAATATTGTAATAGATGAAAGAATTTTTTGTTTGTGTAGATTGGATCTTATGATTCGTTACTTTTTGAAGCTTTATAGGTTGAGATTTAGGGTTTTGCAAGGGGATAAGTATTCTAGTGTATTTGATCTCCTTTTTACAGCGAATTTAATATGCTATTGAATTTAGTATGTTGTTTACAAATATTGAGTTTAAATTTTGATGATATGCTCCGTAATCAATAGATCTACTTCAAATAGGTGTAATCTAGTGACAGGTTATTTTCATCCATTTGGGTAGATAGATAAAATTTGCTATGAAATGGTCGAGAATTTAGCGTAGAATTTATGCTTATTGGGTTTACTGTAATTTTCTGCAGACCTACATGTTTAAGTATGACAGTGTCCATGGTGCATGGAAGCATCACGAACTGAAGGTGAAGGATTCTAAGACCCTTCTCTTTGGTGAGAAAGAGGTTTCTGTTTTCGGCTGCAGGTATAAACATGTGAATCTTAGCTTATAATTGTGTGGTTTTTGTTTTTGTTGGAAAGCTTATAATTGATTGCTTCTGTGTTTGTTAAGGAACCCTGAGGAGATCCCGTGGGCTGAGACTGGAGCCGAGTACATTGTTGAGTCCACTGGTGTTTTTACCGACAAGGACAAGGCTGCAGCTCACCTCAAGGTTGTATTTTTCTTTCAGAGCTTTCCTCGGTTTTGCATGGATGCAAAGTTATTTAGAGATGAATTAAGCTAATTGTAGCTTTTAAACTCCATTCTAAACCAGAAAACACATGAACTTTTCGTATAATATATACATGTTAGTGAAGAGGTTTTACTTATGCCTACAATTTAGTGTTCTTCGGGTATGAATTGTCCCCACTCTCTAAAGTGTTATGTACCAAGATCTGGTTGGTGACTGAATATTGTTTGCTGTTTGATTGTTTAACCAAGAGTGTGTACTTTGGGCTGACATTTAACTGTTTTGTTTGCTCTTAGTACTAGCATTATTCATTCTTTCATGAAATCGTTAGTCAATATTTGTAGTATCATTACTAGCTTTCATGCACCGTTGCCCTTCCTTGCATGTTTATCTATATACTAAAGCTATTGGGGTTACCACTGTTCCTAAGCTACAGTGCACCCAATAACTAAGTATTATCATTATTTATCTACTATTATTATTTATCTATATATTAAAGTTAAAAGGAAGTTCCTCTGTAGATTAGCAAGGTATTGTATTTATTTTTATACCCATCTCTGAAGAAAGCTCTTTTGTCTTTACCAACAAGGACAAGGCTGCAGCTCACCTCAAGGTTAACTTTTTAACTAACTACTTAATGTGCTCTAGTGTTGTATTTTTCTTTCAGAGCTTTCCTTGTTTTAGCATGGATGCAAAGTTATTTAGAGATGAATTAAGCTAATTGTAGCTTTTAAACTCCGTTCTAAACCAGAAAACACATGAACTTTTCGTATAATATATACATGTTAGTGAAGAGGTTTACTTATGCCTTCAATTTAGTGTTCTTCGTGTATGAATTGTCCCAACTCTCTTATGTGTTATGCACCAAGATCTGGTTGGTGACTGAATATTGTTTGCTGTTTGATTGTTTAACCAAGAGTTTGTACTTTGGGCTGACATTTAACTGTTTTGTTTGCTCTTAGTACTAGCATTATTCATTCTTTCATGAAATCATTAGTCAATATTTGTAGTATCATTACTAGCTTTCATCCACCTTGTCCTTCTTTGCATGTTTTCTCTGAAATGTAAGAACCTTAAATATGTAGCTTATCATCCTTCTGGAGTTGGTTTCTACAAACTAATACTTTTTGGCAATCGACAATTGGAAGTTTTATGTCTATACATATCATTGCTTAGACTTGGTTTTAATACATAGCTTTCTTTATTTCTGGTTCTCAATCATTCGGCTTCTGTAATTGGACAACTGCATAAGTGCTCAACAGCAAATATCATGCTTTCATATTCTTGCTTAACATTATTCATTTTGTTCCTCCCTGCCAGTAAGATCTTATTAGCAATAACTTCAACACGGTTTTCCATGTTAAATGCCATACTGGAAGCTGGCAGATACGCTTTTTTTGAGTTTTTTTTAATCTTAAATCCAAAATAGGCTATGGTGTCTGTCTTATGCAGTTATGCTTTTTAGTTATTTCTTATAATTATATAACTTGTTAGGCTAGTTTAAATTGGCAACCTAGAAAAGAGAATTTTCATATGCACATCTGTTTGTAGAATTTGGCATATCTGTGAAAAAATTTGGAAGTAGTCTAGCCAGCTGGCATTTTGCAGGTTTTCTTTCAACATATTTCTTTTGATAATTTTTTTATTCTACTATATAATGATTGGTGGTATGATATGACAGGAAATTATTCATGTTCATCTTTTCCTTTAGTTTAAAGTACAAAAGGAAGAAGACTGTTCATGTCCCCTTTTCTTTAATTTAGAGAAGTAAGCAAAATTTCTGATTAAAATTGATGACAATAGGGTGGTGCCAAGAAAGTTATCATCTCTGCACCAAGCAAGGATGCCCCAATGTTCGTTGTTGGTGTAAATGAGAAGTCATACAAGCCTGACATTGATATTGTTTCTAATGCTAGCTGCACCACCAACTGCTTGGCTCCTCTTGCTAAGGTAATGTCTTCCTTGATGAATAAAATTTTTAATTTGGTAATTGCGGGGAAAATCGAACACACTGTTATTTTCCATGTTTTTACAGGTTATCAATGACAGATTTGGCATCATTGAGGGACTGATGACCACCGTTCATTCAATCACTGGTATTCATCATGGAATCATTTATGAATATGATCTTCTCGTTTTGCTATACAGATGCCAATATCAGGTCCTGTTATTGAACCTTATCCTTTGTCTTGATTTCAGCCACTCAGAAAACTGTTGATGGTCCCTCTGCCAAGGACTGGAGGGGTGGAAGAGCTGCCAGCTTCAACATCATTCCTAGCAGCACTGGAGCTGCTAAGGTAATATATTATACTTTACTGTCTTTATGAAGAGTGATTCAATGGTTCATTATATCCGCATAAGTAGTTCGGTCTAAGTGCATGTGCTGGTACCAGGTATACCATCTAGTTATAGCTTCTAGGTAGTCCAAAACGTGTTCGAGGTTGGTTATATAAATTCAAATCATTTCGGGTGTGGGTACCATAGGAGCACACCTTAAAAATTTACCTATGCAAGGTGGATTTTTGACCGACTTCTATTGGATATATTGGGCAGATCTTTGGGTGTGTTTGGTTAGGAGTTGGAGCAACAAGTATTAATGGTGTTCGAACTCATGGTGTTGCAACACTCTTAAATTTGAGTGTTGTTTCAACACCTCTATTTTTGTTGTGACAACAACCTTTTCGTGTTGCAACAACATCCAACCAAACAACACTTTTGAAATTTAGATGTAGTTGGAACAACGTGGGGTTCCAACTACATCTAACCAAACACACGAGCCTTGTGAAAATCGTGATGAAGCACATGGACATTAATATGCTACACAATAGCAACGAACGTGTATCATAGTTCAAAGCTTGGCTATTTCTGTCGGTATAAATTTTATGTTTGATCATTGAACAATATGCAAAGTACTGTTGTAGTATTTAGTAGAAAATGGACAATTGAGACAAAGGATTTTATACTTCCCTGACTGTTGTTCTGGTAGGGCTGATGTTGTCTTTGAACGTTGATGTTCAACAAGCCCAAGTTGAACCACCTTCAAGAAGAACAAACTGAGTTGTTTGTTGTGCACCTACCAACTTAAACGTGGACGGGCTATCAAGCCCTCAAAACTCTGATTTCAAACCTATTGAATTGGTAACGAGTGAACAAATGCTTTATTTAGAAACTTGCAAGCTAGGAATTGAGAATGACCATTCTCTTATTAGAGGCTATGCATCTCAATTTACGTTCTTCAAACTTGGTGGCTAAGTTAACTTTTCTTGCTTGACAAGTGAGGCCAAGTTATAATGGATATATTGGAAACTTCATCCATATTGTGAAACCTTTTCTAACAATCCCCCACAAGTTTCAACCTTGCCTTTGGTTTTTTAATTACATGTGCATAGTGAAGATGTCGCTAGTACTTGAATCACAAGTTTCAAACTTGCCTTTGGTTGTCTTTGATTTCATATGCATAGTGAATATGTTGCTAGGACTTAGATACCAATTAGATCAATTGGAAAGTAGTTAAGCACATGTCAAACAGACTTAAGTCTTGAACAAAGTTTCATGGTATGGAAAAAGTTTCAAACTTATTATAATAACTTGTTTGTCAAGCCAACTAAGTTAACTTGGATAACAAGCTTGGAGAGCCTATTAATTGAGGTGCATGACCTCTAAGAAAGAGGCTGACAATTCACAGGCCCGAACAAATCTTTAGGGGCTTGATAGCTCATCCTCGTTTAGAGTTGTTGGTAGGCGCACACCAGTCAACACAACTTACTGTTCCTTTAGGCCTTTTGGACTTGGAATCCTTGCATGGAAGTAGGTAGAACACTCTAAGACTGTTAATTAGTATTTAGTAGACATGGACAGTTGAATCAAAGGACTAATGAGAAACAAATGGAACTTGAAAATTTGAGAATAAGTCAGGGTCCCAGTTGTTGAACTCGTTATTGAAAAGGCCTTGAATCATTTGTTTAATAGGTTCCTATGGAGGTTTGATCATCTTAATATATTTTCCCTAATGGGCTTCTGATTTATTATTAGCAGTCTATGTATGAAATTGTTTATCGATCAATAGATTGTACATCCCTTAACATAATTCTATAAGCCAGCTCTCGTCGAATTGTTTTGAGTTAGTACTTTTAAGACTTTTTTGGCATCTAGTTATCAATTCTTTTGGCCAAGAATACCTTGTAGAATTGTTACCAAATGATGTGCCTACATTCTTGGCCAGGCAACTATTAGCAAGTGAGAGCCTTGACATAGGCGGGTAGGTTAACCTTCCTTTTTCTAGTAAAGACGGTAGGATGCTATTAGCTTTGTGCAACGAAGAAAGAACTCTACACATTCATTCTGATTACAAAGAGCTCAGTTGGAGAGGCAAGAGATGAGATTTTTTTGGGTTATTCTAGCTAGTAGGGTTCATCCATCCAGTCTTCAAAGTGAAAGATGTTGGTTCGGTTCATAGTATTGGGCTTTTGTGTTGTGTTGTTGTGTAGCTAACAGAGCATGCATAGTCTTACGGTCCTACATTATCTTTGTTGTGTTATGGGGAGGGCAAAGCTACATAAACTAGTCATTAACTAGTAGTATCTGTATCCGCTCTGTATTTAATTTCATACTATATTCACTGTTGTCATGTTTTTATATTTGGACCATTAGCTTATTATTTGTTTTTCCACACAACAAAACAATTTGAGCTTAATTGATACTAAACAGGCCGTCGGCAAGGTGCTCCCTGCTTTGAATGGAAAGCTGACTGGTATGGCATTCCGTGTACCCACTGTGGACGTGTCAGTTGTCGATCTCACTGTCAGGTTAGAGAAGGCTGCCACCTATGATCAGATCAAGGCTGCAATCAAGTAAGTAATGTTTAACTTTTGTTCTTACCTTTTGTTCTCCACGTTGATGCATGGAATATTTACAAGGTTCTTTATTTGTATAACACATATAGCAAAACAAGAAAAGGTATTTTGGTTGTTGACCATTTGTTTATTTGCAGGGAAGAGTCGGAAACCAATCTCAAGGGAATCTTAGGTTACGTTGAAGAAGACTTGGTGTCTACGGACTTTATTGGCGACAACAGGTATGCATGCTATAAATTGTTGGTACACTACTCAAGTTCTTTATGTTTTTATGTATATGGCAAATTTATTTTGCAGGTCAAGCATCTTTGATGCCAAGGCTGGAATTGCCTTGAATGAAAAGTTTGTGAAGCTTGTCGCTTGGTATGATAACGAGTGGGGATACAGGTAAAAATTTTCATTGAAATGGAATATTAGCTTGTTCCCGCATTGATAATATGTGCTTTAAGCTTTTACTAATACTTAGTATAATGCGTGCTATGCACGTGGACACATTTTTGTATTTAATACTATATTATTTAATAAATTATATATATTTTTATAAAGTTATTTTATTATTTTATTAGTAAAAATTAAGTTATACTATTAGTATTTATACTATTATTAACATACATTTACTAGTTATTTAAAATTGCTTATTATTATGTTATTAAACAATTTATTTAAGAGTATAATTATTAAATAATAATGTAATCATTAGTTTAAGTAACACTATTAAAAATAATTAAACCATTTATATTATTAAATATTTATGCTATGTATATGTTTTATTACAACATTTATTAAATAATGGCAATAATTTTTAATATTATGTGACTTTCTGTTGTAAAGAATATTACCTTGTTGATAATTAATATCGTCTTAGTAATAAAACAATTGAACGTCATAAACTTAAAATACTTTTATTTAGGAAAATACTTTATATAAAATATTGGATCCTTGAAATTTATGAGACATTTACTTTCCAATGAAAGTGTCTCTTAAATTCCAAGGATCCAATATTTTATATAAAGTAATTTTCCTAGTTAAAAGTATTTTTAATTTATAACATCCAATTTTTATTACTAAGACGATGTTATAATGTCGAACAAGGTAATATTCCTACAATATAAAGAATTAATCCCTATTTATACTATTATTAATAATTATAATTATGTACAACAATTTATTAAATAAATAATTTTACTATTTCATTACAATTAATAATTCTTTATAATAAATTATAATATATTTATGAATTTTATCATTATTATAAATTATTAATATATTCTAGTGAATGACCAAATATTTTGGGAAAATGAAGAGAAACGGATATGTCTCATAAATTTCAACGATCCAATATTTAATATAAAGTATTTTTCTAAATAATGTCCTAATTTTTATTACTAAGATGACATTAATTATCAAACAAGGTAATATCCTTTACAACATAAAGAATCACTCCTATTTACAACATAAAGAATCACTCCTATTTATAATATTATTAATAATTATAATTATGTATAATAATTTATTAAATAAATAATTTTACTATTTTATATAATTAATAATTCTTTATAATAAATTATAATATATTTAATGAATTTTATTATCATTATAAATTATTAATATATTCTAGTGAATGAAAATGAAGAGGTGCATAGTAATGAGAGGTTATGGATCATTAGTTTTATCAATAATGGTATATTTGTGAGTTATAAAAATTGAGAGGGTAAAAAGGAAATCAAAAGTTTTGACATGGGTATTCTCTTTTATTAGTATAGATAGATAGATATAGATTACTTCACACTAATTGGTTTGCTCTTTTGTTTTGTTTTGCAGCACAAGGGTTGTTGATTTGATCATCTACATGGCCAGCGTTCAGTAAATGTTGGCCCTTTTCCTTACCTCGGCAACTATAAGAGTGTGTTTGAACTTTTGAGAATAAACGACTGATGACTAGATATTTCTTCTTCGTCGTGTATATTAAGAATGGGTATCAGAAACCCACTTGTTCCTTTAACGTTTAGAACGTTGGCTGCTTACTCATGAAGCGGGAGGCTTTGCTTTTTATGTAGGGAAATTGCCCGTATGAATGTATATCGCTGAACAATAAATGGTTTTCTTGGTAAAATTGGGTAACGTTGGCTGCTTGCTCATGAAGCGGGAGGCTTTTTATGTAGGGAAATTGCCCGTATGAATGTATTTCGCTGAACCATAAATGGTTTTCTTGGTAAAATTGGGTTTATGCATGTTTCTGTTCAGTCCTTTTTCCTAGATATGCTGTTGACTATGTTGTGGTCGAGATCTGATGACAGCCAGGTGTTGATGGTATATGCACGAAGTCGCCATTAATATCCGACTTGATTTGGAAAAAACGAAGTTGATGTATATATTGCAACAGTCTAATTACATCTCTGCTGGGAAGGCCAGTAAATCTTGGGGGGTTTATTGCTATATGAGACGTTGGTTGTTATTGGTGGTCCAAAATGAAAACATTGATGGGTCTTGAATAGTAGCTGTCTGATGGAATCAAGGTACATTTTCTTCCTTTTGTGTTTGCTCAGACAAAAATGCTTTTTAAGTGTCCTGGGCTATATCTTTTGCTTGCGATAAAAGGTGCATATACACTAGAACTAAACAAAGTATATGTAGAATATGATTCAGTGTAGGCTTAGCTTGCAAATGTAGAGCATGGTTCCAGTGTAGAGATCATGATGCAGGGCACAAAATAAATCTAACGAGAATATAGTGAACGCTGAAAGCCACTTTTGGCTCTCATCGTCATATTTCTGCACATGCTTCCCCATGAAGGATAATGCAACTGTCTTATTTCTGCACATGCTTCCCCTTGAAGGATAATGCAACTGCGTTATTTCTCGGCCACACGAGGGCCATAATCAGGGATGGAGCTAGCATATGGATGGTGGCCATAATCAGGGATGGAGCTAGCATATGGATGGTGGTGTCAAGTGACGCCTCCCTAAATCATACAAATAAATTAAGTATATGTGAACTTATACAGTACAGTGAGACCTCCAAATTATTTGAATAGTGAGTAGTGACCAATTAACTCTTAATGGGCCAAACCTAAAAGTAAAGTAAAACTAAAGTGATCCTAGAACCCATTTACTTAAATGGGCCAATTTACAACATATCAAAGAGCGCGCCATCAATGTTGACAAAGAAAAGAAGGCAAAAAAAAAGAGAATTAAAAGATGTTTAAGTTTATACTAAAGAGGATGTATTAAGTGGTATTTCGAACGATTGCTATTATGCTAGCAATTTCAAAACATGAAGATGTGTGAGAAAGGTCAATTGTAATTGTATCTAGTTAAATATCTTTTGTATCTCATTAAAAATCTTGAATATGCTCAATGTGAAAATAATTAGTAATGTCATCTTTTTATATTGCATGTGAGAAAAATTAGTAGTATCATTTTTTATATATATATTACGACATCACTATTATGAATTTCTAGCTCCGCCCATTAGCCATAATGTTTATCAGTTCAAATGTTACACTTGGAGCTTCGCTTTAACTTTCTTCAAATTGGAACAGCAAACAAAAAAGACTTTCTTCTATGGAGGCAAATCTTATTGATAAGAGCAATCACGTCCTATCCAATCAGCAAATCTCACTAATACTACAGCCTTGTAAGAATTACATAAACTATAATCCTACCAACTGTTCCCTCAAAAATCCCCCAAATCAAGGGCAAAACATCATCATACAGACATGAATCATAAAAAGGCTCTATATGTAATTATACCCATTTGATCTTCACTTACTGTCGGTAAAATCTGCATCAATAACGTCCCCATCTTCGGGCCCCTTAGTCGCTGAAGGCCCAGATGAAGCATCACCACCAGGCGCGGGCCCATCACCAGGAGGGGCACCGGCCCCACCAGCACCAGGCTGATTGTATAAAGACTGACCAAGTTGCATTACTTCCTGGTTCAATGCAGCCATGGCGTCCTTCATTCCTTGTGTCGATCCACCAGATATTGCTTCTTTGAGCTCGCCAAGCTTTGACTCTACCTTCTGCTTCACCTCAGCAGGGACTTTTTCGCCGAGATCCTTTAGTTGTTTCTCGGTTTGGTAGACGACTGAATCTGCTTGGTTCTTGGTGTCTATTGCCTCCCTTTTCTCTTTGTCCTCTTTTGCGAATTTCTCTGCTTCGCTAACCATTCTTTCTACCTGCATATTCCGAAATTAGGCAAATGAGTTTTTTGTCCTTCAGCCGAAGCTTTTTAAAGTTGGAAAAGCGATTTGATCCGAGAGGTCGATGGTCAAGTTATATTTAAAGTTTTTTTTTTTAATATTACTCCCTTAAATTTTTTAATATGATGATATTAGTCCCTAAAATCATTGAAACGGTTATTAGGTCCCCCAATTCTTATATCAGAATAATTTATACATTAGAGAATTTTTTTTTAGTCCCATGTTGAAAGATTATATAATTGTATTCTATTTGCTTTACTGTAGATAACGATATAGATGGAATTTAAAACACTATAAAAAATACGTTTGCTGAATTTAGAAATTAATTACCTCATCACTGGGCAAGGTACTGGCCCCTGTAATCGTGATATCTTGCTTCTTCCCAGTGCCCTTGTCCGAAGCGGAGACTGAAAGAATACCATTGGCATCAATATCAAACTTGACTTCAATCTGTGGAACTCCTCGTGGGGCCGGAGGAATTCCATCGAGGCGGAAACTTCCAAGGGATTTGTTGTCCCTCACAAATTCCCTTTCGCCCTGAAGAACGTTAATCTCGACACTTGTTTGTCCATCAGCTGCTGTTGAGAAGACCTCTGATTTAGATGTGGGCAAGGTAGTGTTTCTTGGAATGATCTTTGTCATTACACCGCCCAAAGTTTCCAATCCAAGAGAGAGCGGGATCACGTCAAGAAGAACAATGTCACTGACGTCTCCACTCAAAACTCCGGCCTGAATTTAAAATAGATACACAAGAAATTTATATAAATCATGAAGCTAAGTAAGTAATTCTCGGTTTAGTTGAAAACAGATATCCTACATTGTTTAATTTTTTTCATGAAGAAGCAAACAATAACACATACTTATTGCTGAAGATAGTAATATACACCATGTATTTGTATGTATTGCGATGTCTAAGGTATATTGCTACGATAGTTGCTAGCACTCAAAATATTAAATGAAAATTTGATTGTTAAGGGCAATCATCTATATTATAATTACAAGCAGAAACCACTGAACACCATTTGACATCATAAATCTATTTCACGAGATTCATCGAGTGAAAAACTGTTCTGTTGCACGTTGTGTCATATATCACCACTACAGTGAGTAATGAAATTACCATGCACCATTTTGACATTATACATCTATTTCAGCAGATTCATTGAGTATCTCCTACTATAGAGAATTTGAAATATCATATACACAAGTTCAACATCCTGCCTCTATTTAAGAACATGCATTGAGGTTACCATTGTTTCCTTTAAAGAGTAGAAAAATTGCTCTTTTGCATTTTTCGTCGTATCCCCTACTATAGTGAGTTTTGAACTATCATATGGAACAGAGACTCACCTGCACAGCAGCACCAAGAGCAACCACCTCGTCAGGGTTCACTGTAACATTAGGGTCCTTTCCAGTCATCTTTTTCACAACTTCCTGAACTGCTGGAATACGTGTTGATCCACCAACAAGGATTACCTCATCTAAATCTTTAAGTGAAAGTTTTGCATCCTTCAAAGCATTATCAACAGGCCTTCTAAGCCTAAAATCACAACCACAGAACATGAGAACTGAATGCAAATAGGCAGAAACATGTTGGATACTGTTCATCAAGTTGACACTGGACAAAATACTACCATTCATATGCAACTTAAAGATTCTACGGTTGCAAATTAACTAGAAAATGTACTTGTATAAACCAATTGAAGATTTTAATTCTACTAAAAATATAGACATCAACATTGTCTCCGAGAAAAAGGAAAAACACGTTGCAAACGGATCTGGTATCACAACAAGCAACAGTCCGACATTGTCCATAAAATTACTGACAGATTCCATTGGAACCCCACACAATTAGTTTGGATGTGATCTGCTCAACAAAATTTAGATTAGCTTCAAAGGTTACATTTTTAGAAAAGTTCAGAAAAGTTTTGCAACATTTCACATGGACTTACTAAGCAACAAACATGATTGAGAGTTTACCTATCAAGAAGATCTGAGCATAATTCCTCAAATTTGGCCCTTGTGATAGTTGTTTCAATGTGCTTGGGTCCTTCAGCAGTTGCAGTAATAAATGGTAAGCTAGAAAAGGAGTGGGGAAAATGTCTCAGTGCAAAGGAAAAAAAAAATGAACAGCTGATAAATACAGATAGAAAACCCGCTAAATAGAGAACCTACCTAATGTTTGTCTGTGTCAAAGATGACAATTCCATCTTGGCCTTCTCTGCTGTCTCAGTGAGTCTCTGAAGGGCTTGCTTATCTTTCAAGAGATCAATGCCCTCATTCCTCTTGAAGTCTGCAGCCAGCCAATCAACAATTCTCTGCCAAAAGTTGAAGATAAATAAGAATTTTCGGTATGGTGTTTAATCTAAATATCTGTTGACCACATCTAGAGGAGATCCTTTTATGGATATGCAAGTTGATTGGCTGACCAACATATTTTCATTCTTAAAGCTGGAAAACAAGAACTTATGCATGTGCATGATAATGAAAGAAGGTACACACGACACAGAAGATGTTAACATGAAAAAAGACTGCAAAAGTCAAAAGGAAAATTTTCCGTTCTTCTGTAAGAATATTTTAGATTGATCATATCTTCATTACCAGTATAAGGGCACATATTAATTTTGATATAACTAAACGCAGTGTACATGAAAATTCATAAACGGATCTGACCTTTTAAGAACGAGTTTTCAACCATAAAATGCAATCAATCATCAAAGGAAAACCTCACAAAGGTCGAAGAATACTTTAGTAATGCCTTGCAAGAAAGAAGCAAAAAGCAGGAACTCGCATAAATCAATATGTAGGGAAATTTAATAGCCATGTTAAATATTTAGATATACCCAACATCATTTTGTTGCAATAATACTCAATATGTTATGCCCAAAGGCAGTTTCAGACTTTCAGCGTCTCACTGTTCAAAAAGAAAATGCCTTGTTTCCAGTTTCTGTGCAGAATGGACAAATAGTTTCTGACAAAAACAGTTAGTAAAAAATAAATAAATAAATAAATAATATATGTAATGTAATCCTTATAGTTCTGTGCAGAGATGTGCATTAGGAATCATAAATCGACAGTCATTTCTTGACATGTTAGACTTGCGTGATTCACCTCTTAGGCACGTTCACATGCAGGCATGTCTGCACTGGCACATAGACCAAAAAAATCAGACAAATGCTTCTATGTCTAGACTAATGCAACATGAGTCATTATAATCTATATATCTAAAGTATCATGTACGGTAAATTGATACTTTATCAGTGGAGATTTGACCAACCTTGTCAAAATCATCACCACCAAGATGAGTATCCCCAGAAGTAGAGAGCACCTCAAAGACACCATCTCCAACTTCAAGAACTGCAAAGATTATAATTTAATCAATTTCTGTATAAAGATCACACGTGAAGTACTACTAATAAGCTCTACTAATAACCTACTCAAGATTAATGAAACATGCAACAGAACTACAACGATTGTGACATAGCCAGAAAAAAATTCCTAGTATATGTAATGAAATCCCTATAGTTTTATTTAATTTTAAATTAATTAACTAAAAATCAAATAAGATATTGCTTGATTTTAATAAGCAATTTAATAGATCAACACATGTGTGGAGATTATTTGCAAATTATTGGTTTTCAGAGGATACTGAATGTAAACTAATTATTCAAAGCATACGTTAAAGATGTCACATAAAATAATACCTGAAACATCAAACGTGCCACCCCCCAAGTCAAATACAAGAATGGTTTCATTGCTCTTCTTTTCAAACCCATAAGCCAAAGATGCAGCAGTAGGTTCATTAATAATGCGAAGGACTTCTAAACCGGCAATGCGTCCAGCATCCTTTGTTGCTGTCCTCTGGGAGTCATTGAAGTATGCAGGAACTGTAACCACTGCTTTTGTAACCTTGTCATTTAAAAATTTAGATGCATCATCCACAAGCTTTCTCAAAACCTAAAAAAAGAAAAAAAAATGTAGACAACAAAGAATCAGTCATCAGACATGTTGTCCAGATCAATTGACATAATATTCATAAACCAATAAAAGAATGTAATTGTAGAAAATTGATGTGACAAAAATGGATAAATATACAAATTAAACCTCCTCGGCTAATCCTCGTTGATGTACATGAAGTTATAAATTATTTCACACTGATGAGACCGTTTGTTTTAAGATTAAGATACATGCTCGCTAAAAGGCATATTTTGTGCAATAGACTATAATGGATAGGTACAAAGATAGACCCTTAATTTTCCAGATGATCCATATTGAAGTGGCAGAAACATACAAGGCCGACATTTCTTCATCAAACTTTTTACATAAACATGTTAACGATTGTAGAATGAAAATTGGGTAGTTTCAACAAGGGCAACCTCATCTCACTAACCGTCAACCAATAGCTTCTTGGAAATCTAAAGTAGCACTTTCAGTTCGCTAGTTTCTCCAAAACTGTGGTCTAAAGCTTCTATTGTTGTAATTCTGATAGGCTGGTTTATAGAAAATATAATCTAGCAGGTAAAAGAATATCTGTTTCAACCTATTTGCATCTGTATCTAATAACTAAATGCATATTCCAAATATCATTCTCAAACATAAAATGCCCATATTGAATTATCCTTAAAGCCCACATTCATACACTTGCACCAATCAGAAGTAACCTGATAACATGCTATAACATCAAAGATGCAATATGGGTTTAAGAATGACAACAAGAATTACACCAAAGGGATAGAAATCAACCTGCGCCGAGATCTCCTCAGCCGCAAACTGCTTCCCGATGGCCGGGCACTCCAGCTTCACATTCCCATTATCATCCTTCACAACCCTATAACTCACCTGCTTCGACTCCTCGTCGACCTCCGCCATCTTCCTCCCAATAAACCTCTTCACCGAGAAGAACGTGTTCTCGGGGTTCACCACCGCCTGCCTCTTCGCAATCTGCCCGACGAGCCGGTCCCCGCTCTTCGTGTACGCGACCACCGACGGCGTCGTCCGCTGCCCCTCGGCGTTCGTCACGATCGTCGGCTTCCCCCCCTCCATCGCCGCCACGGCGGAGTTCGTGGTGCCGAGATCGATGCCGACGACCTTCTCGCTGACGACGCGGAGAGGGCGGGCGGAGGATCGCCGGAGCCTGAGGCCGGATTTGGGGAAGCGAGAGGGGTTGAAGGGGGAGAAGAAGAGGGATTTGGAGGAGGAGAAGGGGGTTTTGGAGGAGGAGGAGGAGAGGGGGGAGAAGGAGGTGAGGAGGTGGAATTGGGCGGTGGACGAGGACGCCATTGCTAGGGTTTTGAGGAGGGAGGGAGATTTTTGGGGGCTAAAACCCTAACCCTAGAATTTTGGGGGAGTTGAGGAGCGAAGGAGAAAGGGATAAGGGAGTGAGAGGAGGAAGAGGGGGGAGTTTTTTTTTATATCGGAGAGGAAATGGGGATTTTAGCAGATACAACCTTTGGATTTCGAAAATTACTAAATAATAAAACTATAAATGTATGGTTTATGATATTGAAGAAAAGATTAAAAGAGATTTGTAAATGCTTGGTAGAAATGTAAAGTACAAACTCAATATTGCTGGGGTTTGAATTCTAAGTTTTCAACCGATTTTTATCGAGTTTAGCTCTGGAATATAAATCCAAACATTATTTATGGAACATGTCAATAAAATTAAGTCTCCAATTTCACCTCTGCTGCCTGACAAAATAAATATTTAATATTATAATCTAATTTATACTTTTAAAAGATGGAGAATTGCCACAAATTCGAAGCAAATATATGATGAGGCAGAGGCTGACGAGTTATTACCTTTTATGAGTGTTTCCATTCTGAGATGAAAGCTATGAAGTGATAGGAAGATATAAACATTGTAAATATGCATTGTAAATATGCAAATTGTAAATTTACAATCCAACAACCTCTCACCTAACATCAATTGATATGAGCCAGTCAACTCAAAAAATGTTAGGTACGCTTCCTTTCTTCTAGGCTTCTAGCAAATAAGTAATAAACATAATTTCCTTTTCTTTCTTTTCCTTTTTTTTTTTTCTTTTTAGTCTCTCCATTGAATGTTACATATCGACAACAGTCTACAAGCTTCAGCTAATGTAGAATGCAATGAAAACTGAAGCCCCCTGCAGCTTGTATAATGCATATGAACTATTTTCCAAGCAATATAGAAAGTATAGTTGTCCTGCATCCATTTAGTCCACAATTAAGGCAAGCTGATTCAACAACTTCAGTCTAACTTGAAGCCGCCAGCTTGCAGGATCAAACGCGTCGACCCTCAAAATCATTCTACATTTTTAATTTTCCCTCTCTCTGGATAAAAAAGTTAAAAGGAACTTTCAAACACTTTCTCCCTCCTCGACATCATGTATATGAACTAATGATATTTCAAGAATAAGTTGTTTTCGATGATCTCCACTGTTTTCTCCATCTGCAAGATTCACAAAGTATCCATTGTCAAATTCAATGAGATATAAACAGACAGGATTAAATTTCACAAAACCTCCCAAATAATTTGCGGTGTTTCCCACGAAAACCTCCAATATTTAATTTCCTATTAGACACAAAAAAAAACTTTTCCCTCATAACCCCAAAATGATGAAAATGCCCATCAGGCAAAAAAAAAATTTCATTATTGGTAATATTTTTTATTTGCAAATGAACTATCACAATCTCTTAAAATTTATTAAACAGAATGAAAAAAAATGGTTTCTTTTTTCTTTTTTTTTTTTGTTGGTCTGAGGGCTTGTCAGGGGGGTTTTGTGAAATTTACCTAAACAGACACCAGTGAAAGGTATACTTGCCTGTAGCAGGGCTTGACGAGCTGCTTCCCTCTCTTGTTCCCTGTTTCTCTTAGCCTCAGTTGCAGATTTTGCTTCCGCTTTCCTCTGAGCATCCCCTAAAGCTTTGGCTTCTGCTTGCAACCGAGCTTTCTCTGTTTGCTAATATCATAGGTCACTGCATAGAATCACAAGGAAAAGGGACCGTGCAAAGCAAAAATATTCATATTTCAGGGTCTTTCTTTTCACCCTAAACCCACAGAAGAATTTCTCAAGTTCCGCTAAGGTCCTGGTGAAGTGAAGAAAATGTCAGATACTGAAGCAGCAAGCAAACCTGGTTAAGAGTATTCTCGCGAGCTTTGAGGATTGTATCAGCAAAACAGCTCCTAAGTAGAGCTGCCCGATAAAATTTACCAGGGGACGCTTGCCTCGCAGTTGTTGCATTTTTCTCCTGAAATATTTCATAGGCAAGGATCAAGGTCCATACAATTCAAATGTTAGACCTTGTACGTAGTTGCACGAGTTTCATTTCAGAAACATTTGCTCGCCCTCTCGATAGTCTTCTTCAATGGATACAGGCTCTATACGAGCACTGTGTTGCCGTTGATCCATCCCATTGGTTGTTCCTGTAAAATGCCAAGCCATAAGCAACTTTTTGAAGAGAATATCAAAGAGATTGACGAGTTTTAGCATTTACTATTTGCATCGGCTGAGGCTTTAGTTTCATGTATATATCCTGAGGTCGCTAGATACCCCATGTTGTCCATTTTCCTGCAATAACATAGTGCCATAGACTGTCTAATTTTCATGGTGCTTCAAAGAAGGAAATTTGGGCAAGAACTTTACAAGCACGAAGGTTAATGAAGACTAACCAAAACCGAGAGGAAAAAATTGTGAATAATTACGAGCGAGATAAAATCAGATTTAAGTCATTTGATGGAAGAACATCAGAACATTTGGAATATGGAATATGGGATATGGAAAGTGTTCTGATAAGATTTGTATTATCTGCTTCAATCAGATGGAGAATCAGAGGGGGGGAGAGGACATTGCTGTATAGACCAATTATTATCTTTAAAATCAGATTTCTCGTAGTTGGTGAGCAATGTTTCATATATTTTGATTTTTTTAATCTTTATGTATTGGATATGAGTCCTACAAATAATTATTGTCCTTTATTTGATCTACATGCATATGATTAACGATCCATAAGATAGAGCCTTTTATTAAAGTTTCGCGATTTATTACTTCCGTACAAACATGAACTTTCTACGTACTTTACTAGAACCATTACGGAAACCTCTTTACTTATCCAATTCTTACACTTTTTGGCATATTCTTCACTCACATGCACAAAAATAGAATATCAAGCGGACTCAAAGTCAATATTTACATTCGACAAGGACTTCCATGTAAATTTCACAGGGGCTCGAACGCTTATTATATAAGCCCAGCACAATTCCCGCACCGCGAAAATATTCGCCATTTTTAGGTTTTAGAGAGAGAAAGCGCGGTTCTAGAGAGAGAAAGTGAGGGAGATGAGAGGGCTCAACGATGGCGGAGCTTCTCCTTCAACGGATCCGGCGGCGTCTCCGTCCTCTGGATCTCTCGCGATATTACAGAATTACCCTCTGATCTCAGCTTTCGCGGCCTTCGCCATTGCTCAGCTCATCAAGTTCTTCACTTCTTGGTAATTTCTTTCTCCTCTCGTTATACTGTACCAATTTGTTCGTGAATCGAGCTAGGTTTGTTGATCTTTAGCCTTTTGGATGGAGAAACGCGTAAAGACATGATCTTGGATTCATAGGTTAGGGCTTTGTTGTTCTTGCCGTTGTATTTGTTCAAGATAGCTAAATATTATTAGGGTTTTCACATTCACTACCCCCAAAACAACCATATTTGCAAATTTGCCCTCCACGTCTAGGTACTTGCTAATTTACACCAAATTCTGCAATATTGAGTTAAAATACTCTGGAACTTGACTTCTTTGTTAGTTTTCGAACAGTGGAAGTGGAAAGTTTCAGGTAATCAACTAACGAATACCCGAGGAATGTTACTTAACATGAGTTTTAGGATTTTAACTCAATAGGGTACAATTGAGGGTGGTAAATTAGCAAATACCGAGATTTGAGGGGTGAATTTGCAGATATGGTTGATTTGTGGAGTGTTTAGGTAAAACCCCTTTCTGTTGATATGGGTGTTGAGTGGCATTAGGATGCATTCTTGGATAGATTAATGTGAGTGATGCATCTTTTATGTTGCAATTTTGATGTATTTCTCATTAGGATTGTGAATATTCTTGTCAAGAATACGGGAAAGTTTTGAGCTTATATCCCACAGAAAAAGAAAAAAAGAGTGAACTAACTTATGTTATTTGATCCCATTTCTGTTCTGCGAATAGATGGCTGCTGCTGTTCCAATTGCTAGCTTTTCATTTATCTTGCTTGAAACTGAGAGGGAAATGAGATTTCTGGGTTCTGAGTTCTCAACTTAAATTTCAAGTTGAAATCAAAATTCTGTCTTTGTCTTAAGAGAATATTTTTTATGCAGAACATGTTTTCTGTCATGTTTATCTCGCTCTGAAGAAGTCAACTCTATTTAGCATAAAGAAATTAACATGCATGTATAAACCTTTGTTTCCTCTAAGATTTCAATGCTTTCCCCGAACTTTCAGGTACAAGGAAAAACGTTGGGATGCAAAGCAACTTATTGGATCTGGTGGGATGCCATCATCCCATTCTGCAACAGTGACAGCGCTTGCTGTATCCGTTGGGTTCCAAGATGGCTTTGGTGGCTCAATATTTGCAACTTCAATGATATTAGCATGTGTTGTAAGTAATTCATCTTTTCTAACTGAACTACACTTGTATGCACTGATCGGTTTTTTGATAAATCTGCATTATGTGTCCCCTTATTGCAGAGTTTTTTCTTTGAGAAAATATTGCAGAGTTCCTATTTAGACATATTATCTAGTTAACTTATGAGTCTATGTAAAAGTTGGCACTCGCGATATATTTCTGAAAACAAGTCCATCATACAACACAGATCTTGATACCTGCCATTTGTAACTGGCTAACTGCAGTTGAAAATACATTATAAAAGTGAACCCTTCACTTACAATTTGTTAAACAAAAAAGATGGTGTGAAGTCACATATTGGACAATTTTTCATGATTCTTCATACATTTTTGTTGGTTTTCAGTTCAAAATACATACGAATAATTCTTATAAAATTTCATATGTAAATTGTAAAGTTAAATAAGATAATATAGGACATACAGCAATTCCATTTCTTCGCGCGGATGAATATGTAGTATATATTTCTCATTTGCATCACTTTCTGGCAGGTAATGTATGATGCTTTTGGTGTTAGATTACATGCTGGAAGGCAGGCAGAGGTACGTTTTTTACGTCACAGATTTAGTAGCTTTGGTCTGCTTTTGCTTAACCACATCATTGTAAATTGATTGATTGATTCTTATGCACCATCAAAACATAGGATTTACATATTCCTTCTGCTTTGAACAAGATAAGTGGACACTGTACAGATAAATTGAACTAAATGAATGTTTTTGTCTATATGGCACGTGGCCGACCAACTGATCGGTTTTCAATTTGATGTAAACCCTCTTTTCTTGAACGACATAAGTGAAGCGAGTGTGATGTGTATGCACGAAAACTGAACGCCTACCTCAGAAGAATGAAGGGAGTACATTATAACTTTTGAAACATGAAAATATTCATAATATTGACTACTGTTACAAAGTTAAATAGGTTCGTCATGATTGTCATCGAAGTATACTACTGTTACAAACTTAAATAGGTACGTCATGATTGTCATCTAAGTATACGTCATGATTGTCATCTAAGTGTTTACCCCCATCACATTGGAGCTATGGAGAGTCCGAGTCAAGAGAGTTCCAAAAAACAATATGGCCAGGTCATTTACGACCAGCTTTATGTTGACACTACCAGTTGTTAACTATTTACTGGCCAAGGCAACTAAGCAATAAGGTTTTCGACTGCCAGTTATTCCGGAAGTCCTAATCCGCCATTCTGGTTATGCTGATCTAAAATGATAATATTTACTATTGGAGAAGTGAAAGAAGAAGTGGAAAACAGACAAGACGTTATAATCTTCTGTGGAGAATCTTGCAAAACTTCCGAGGATAGCCCAAAGATCCAAATGGAATCCCATTCCCTAATCTTAAACTCGTGACCTTTGATTTTATCATTTACAAGGAAAATTTTGACAAACTTATAAACTGCATGCAACTGTTTTCATAGACATACTTAACTATAGCTCAAAATTAAATTAAAGTATTATGTCAAATGAATACTAAAGCATCATCATGCGTTCTAGGTTTTGGAACACACTAATTACATCTTATGTTTCTTTTACAACATTAATTTATATTTAATTCCTTTGCACGATTATTTATTACTTGCATTGTCTTATGATGATCTAAACTAAGACAACAAGCTAATAACCATGCATTCTGAGTTTCAAAATATAAAAAGCTTACATTATATATTGCCTTTACATCCAACTTTTTCTTATTAATACTTTGTTTGTTGCAACTAACTGAGATGGTTTGACCCATGCCCATCAACCTCTTATTCTAGTTATTCTGGTTGGTTTTCAGGTGTTAAATCAAATTGTATATGAACTTCCAGCAGAACATCCTCTTGCTGACTCCAGACCACTGCGGGAACTTCTTGGTCATACCCCTCCTCAGGTGTTCGATTTAATGTTTTTTTTCTTCCCTTTTCTTATCTCTCATGGATATCAGGGTTTCACATCTAGATTGCATCTATTCCATGCATGCATAGCAAGTGGAAATTGTTGCTGCTTTTGGTCTTTTAATTTGCAAAATTAAGTGGAAGAATCTTGATTCTCATGTTAGGACCCCCAAGGTATTAAGAAAATTATATTACTGACAAACTAATGGTTGAACCTATATAGCAATTTCTGTGGAGAATTTTCCATTGGATTGAAAGAATTCTCAATGTAATAGGGATAGGCTACTAACTTCCTGAAATATTCCATCCCATCCTACTAGTCATCTACATTTGTCGTGAACAGTGTTTTCAGGACAGTACCAATCACGGACCAGAAAGATGGGACATTGATTTTCTTCCACTTCAACCATGATTCATATTGGTTGAACCTGTTTATATATGGTCATTCTTTAGTTAAGCACATAGTTGATATAAATTAATATAGTAACAGTTGTCAAAAGTCATGACGAATTGTCGGCTAGTGGTTATACGAAATATGGTTTGTTTGTAGGCACAACTTAGTATCGGTCTGTGACAATTTTCTTCAACTTCAAAAGACGACCCATATTGTTCTGCTCCATTCACTGAATAGCCGGTTGGTTATGTAGTTGATATCTGGCCATTTCTATTCATTATCTACCAATTTCTTTCAGATATATTGTTAAAGGTTGGTCACTAAGACAACAGTTTTCTTCTAGTACATTGTCTTGCAAGCATTTGAGTTGTCTGAACTGAAATACGGTACAATAATGCACTGCAACCGTACCACTTCATGATCTTTTGGATTGAATTTCAGCCCCATTTTCATTATTTTTCCAGGTTATTGCTGGTGCAATTCTTGGGGCGGTGACAGCCTCCATTGCACACTTGATTGGCAAACTTTGATTTGCACCCTTGATGGAGGAAGGACAACATTATGGATACATCTTGAATGCCAGTCTTTCATCGATCCAGTGCAGCGCCATTGCAAAATTGAGAATGGTTGCTTGCTGTCTTACTGAAAACTAACCTTCAGTTGAAAGTTCTAGGCATGATATTTGCATCCAAATTTCCTCTCATCTGAAATCATTGTATTGTATGCTATGACCCTGTACATATGTTGTATTCTTTGAGAGAACAACTGACTCTTTCAACGTCCTTAACCATTTGTTTGTCTGCTAGGGGTGCAAAAAAAAATTTCCATATTCCGGGATAATATGATAATATTTGTTAGGATATGGATATGGTTACAGATACGGATATATAGTGAAATATCCAGATCCTTATTCGAAATATCTGGATATATGTTTTGCAATTGTTTAAAATGATCAAGAGATATTCACTCCGGGTGACCCAAACGGTTAGTGGATTCCAATGTGGTTCCCGTGGTCTTGGGTTCGATTCCAGGCTTGGTTATCCGAAAAAAAAAGATCAAGAGATCAAATCTTAGCTTTTTAGATATAATGAACATATTAATGAATTCTCTCACATCATATGAACTATATTTTTGCAATAATATATGGTTTTCTCATATCCGTTTAGTATCGGCATGTCTATCCGGATGTATATTTGTATCCGATTTTAGCGGATATAGATATGAGTTTTCCTTACCAAGCCATATCCATATCCGTATCCATGAATGGTAAACAGCAAGCCGTATCCAAACCGTTTGCAAAATGTCTGCTCACTGGAGTAAGTAAAATGCATTCGGTCTGCTAACGAGAAGTTGCAATGGGACATTTACAACCTGCAAACAGTGGATGACAATCAACTTGCTTGGCTTTGCCTGCTAATATTGCAATTACGCACGAAAGAAACTGAAGAATTTCTCTGCCCAGATACATGAATACTCGATACATAACAGGTGCAGGAGTTTTTACGAATTAATACACTGATATTGGATGGTGCATTCTTCGTATATCCCTCAGTCCTTGATTCATCAATCATACTAACTGTGCACAGGAAAGAAAACATCTAGAAAGAGAGGGTCTGATGGCATATAGATGGTCTGAGGCTTTCCAGTTTGTTGTCGACGGACTTACTGGCATCAAAACTGAATACCTTTATAAGAAATAAGGTGCGAAGACATAAAACTATAAAGTAAGATCCAACAGATTAGTTTTAAATCCAAAATCTAACATCATTCTTAAATAGTCAAATAATATATTTACTCAAGACGCCAACAATGGTTGCCAACTGCAGTACAAACGCAAATGTGAAAGATCGAAAGAAGGGGAAAAAAAAAAACCCCCCACAAACAGAGACAAGATTTCCATACCAAAAATAAGGAAAACACAAACCAGCACTAACAAAATAATACCCTTACGTTGAACTATATTGTCGTATGATAATTTACAAGCAGAGTAAATGCTCATGTGCACTACACCAGGCATTTAAATACATAAATAAGCAAAATAGTTCCAGCCTGCAACATTTGCCTATCGTGTCCCAAATGACAATTCCAAGATCTGTACTCTGAGCAGAGGCTACAAATGCCATCAAACTCATGCTACATCTCACCAAGAAGATTCATCTGGATTGTGTGTTGAATATGGAACACCCTTAAATGGCTCTATAAATCTTAGATCGACCGGACCAGGACCCAAGATACCCTTTTCTTGGTTGGGATGGTCGACAACCATAGTGTCTCCATGCCCATTCCTCTCTTCCTCCTTTGATGATCCCTGATGCCTCCGACCATCTTGCCATTCCTGCTGTTTCGATAAACATACACAAAGCACAAGGGCTAGATTTGAGGATAGAGACTTAATGTGGGTTCTGACTAGACAATTAATAGGGTAGATTTCATAAAACTACCATGAAGCTTCTTTCATTAGAGGAAACTACCATGCACTTTCGAAACTGCAGAGAACTACCATGAAATATTGGAAATTATTGCTAGCTGCTTTAGCATCTCGGATAAAAGGTCAAAACTATTGTTATTTACATCTACCAACCCAAAAAATTCATAAGGATAACATATAAGATGTACAATAAGTCAATAAGGACAAAATTGTCCAACATGCCATGTCTGAAAAAGTTCATGAAAGTTTCTTTAATAAGAAAAACTATGCTAGTTTGTGCAAGAACAAAGTTCATTGTAGTGTTGTGAAATTTACCCTAACATACACTTACCTCTTCATACATGCCATCTCCATCAGGCAACATTGGTGAGAAAATCGGGAGCAATATCTGGGTCAGGCTTTTGAAATACAAAAGTAGAATACAGACCTGCAGCAGTTGGTGGTGCGTTCAGTATACTGCACTATGACAGAAAATGATAAGCATGAATGTGAAATTAAATCAAGTACCCAACACATCAAATGCACGAATGAGAAGTTTTCCTCGGGGATCCACGAAATGGGGACCATAACTATGGAGTATACCTGCCAGTTGTGCTCTTTGAGCAAAGTCATGCGAATAAGGTCAGCTGGATCTAATAATGCATTCTTATACTTATTTAAATAAAAAGTAGAAAAACATTTTAGCCACATCTATCAACTGTAAATAAAGTATTTCAAATTTGCAAGAGTAAACGGAAAGGCAATCAGTAAGGTGCACTTTGTTAGACCCTTTAGTCTGTAAACAAAACAAAAGAAAATAATCTGAAAACTTGAGAGTCCATAGAATATTGAAGGTTTGGGCCAGTTTGCTACTTTGCGCAAATGAAATCCTGACAACATGTAACACCCGTGAATTTTCGATACGTATTTTTCTAATATTTTTCGATACGTATTTTTCCAATATTAAATACTAAATAATATTTTGGATATTGGATATTATATTAATCATATATATATATATAATGATAGAGGTTATTAATATTTAGTTAATAATATTATTAAATTAATCGTTACAAATTGTCATGAATATGTATATAATATTTGATTGTATTATTAATATGTGCTTGATGATATTAGTTCCACGTGCATTCCTCTATCACGTGCATGCAAACCCTAACCCTAACCCTATATATAAATATAATTCTTTTTCTTTTTCTTTTTGAAAACCCGAAACCAGCCCCTCTCCCCGTACACCCCATCTCTTTTTCTCTCTCTCGTTCCATCACATGATCCTGATTGCCCACTCCACTTCCGAACCGATCCCTGCCACCCGCCCCTCTTCCTCTCCACCAGATCCACGCCGCCGCCTCCTCCTCACCGTCGCCCCCTCTTCCTCCTTTGATGATCCCTGATGCCTCCGACCATCTTGCCATTCCTGCTGTTTCGATAAACATACACAAAGCACAAGGGCTAGATTTGAGGATAGAGACTTAATGTGGGTTCTGACTAGACAATTAATAGGGTAGATTTCATAAAACTACCATGAAGCTTCTTTCATTAGAGGAAACTACCATGCACTTTCGAAACTGCAGAGAACTACCATGAAATATTGGAAATTATTGCTAGCTGCTTTAGCATCTCGGATAAAAGGTCAAAACTATTGTTATTTACATCTACCAACCCAAAAAATTCATAAGGATAACATATAAGATGTACAATAAGTCAATAAGGACAAAATTGTCCAACGCATGCCATGTCTGAAAAAAGTTCATGAAAGTTTCTTTAATAAGAAAAAACTATGCTAGTTTGTGCAAGAACAAAGTTCATTGTAGTGTTGTGAAATTTACCCTAACATACACTTACCTCTTCATACATGCCATCTCCATCAGGCAACATTGGTGAGAAAATCGGGGGAGCAATATCTGGGTCAGGCTTTTGAAATACAAAAGTAGAATACAGACCTGCAGCAGTTGGTGGTGCGTTCAGTATACTGCACTATGACAGAAAATGATAAGCATGAATGTGAAATTAAATCAAGTACCCAACACATCAAATGCACGAATGAGAAGTTTTCCTCGGGGATCCACGAAATGGGGACCATAACTATGGAGTATACCTGCCAGTTGTGCTCTTTGAGCAAAGTCATGCGAATAAGGTCAGCTGGATCTAATAATGCATTCTTATACTTATTTAAATAAAAGTAGAAAAACATTTTAGCCACATCTATCAACTGTAAATAAAGTATTTCAAATTTGCAAGAGTAAACGGAAGGCAATCAGTAAGGTGCACTTTGTTAGACCCTTTAGTCTGTAAACAAAACAAAAGAAAATAATCTGAAAACTTGAGAGTCCATAGAATATTGAAGGTTTGGGCCAGTTTGCTACTTTGCAAATGAAATCGACAACATGTAACACCGTGAATTTTCGACACGTATTTTTCCGATATTAAATACTAAATAATATTTTGGATATTGGATATTATATTAATCATATATATATATATAATGATAGAGGTTATTAATATTTAGTTAATAATATTATTAAATTAATCGTTACAAATTGTCATGAATATGTATATAATATTTGATTGTATTATTAATATGTGCTTGATGATATTAGTTCCACGTGCATTCCTCTATCACGTGCATGCAAACCCTAACCCTAACCCTATATATAAATATAATTCTTTTTCTTTTCTTTTGAAAACAAACTCCCCTCTCATACACCCCATCTCTTTTTCTCTCTCTCATTTCCATCACATGATCCTGATTGCCCACTCCACTTCCGAACCGATCCCTGCCACCCGCCCCTCTTCCTCTCCACCAGATCCACGCCGCCGCCTCCTCCTCACCGTCGCCCCCTCTTCCTCCCATTTCCTAGCGACCTCACCACTTCCTCCTTGCTCACCCCTTGATCCTGCCGCCTCCATCCACCTTGATCGTCCACCTCATGGCTTCGCCCCCGGCCGCCCATTGCTGACCTTGCCTCTCATGACAACATCCTCGTCCACTTCCCCCTCTCCGGCCGCTCCACCATCTCCTCTTGCACCTCAGCCCACCCTGCCATTGCGGCAACCCCGGCCCGCTGACCGGCTCGAACGGCCGGACCCGCCATCACCGCCGCCCTCGCCTCCTCTGCTGCCGGTCCGGCGTCCCAGAGCAGCCCAGCGGCCAGCTCGGCCGGATCCGGCCGTCGTTGATCGATCGGACTGTCGGCGACCTCGGTTTGCAACCGGTTCGCTCGTAGGCAAGATCCCGTTTAACTTTGACTTGTATTTATAATTTTTAGCTTATTTATGAATTATTGTGTGCATAGAATGATTATGGACTGCGTGGGATTGCCTGATGATTGATTTTGTTGTTGTTAACGTGATTATGTGAGATATTATTGAAATAGGGAAAAATTCAGAATTATTTTATAAAAATGAGTTTATTTTCGAAAAAGGATTTATCGAAAATATTATTTAGAATAATCGTGAGGAAAATAATGTTTAAAAGGATTATTTTGTAAAAGGATATTTTTGAATTATTTAATTATGACCGTATAATAATGATTATAAAACGTGACATTTCATGTATGAAACGTACGTTATTTTCAGTTTCCTTTGACACAGTTATTAAGCTACATGTTATCTGGTTATCGATAATTTTTATGAGACGTTTCGAGATTTGAGTAGTGAGGTATTGATGATTTCGGTTTTCATGTGTATTTAACTATTCATAGATATTGTTCACGCATACCATATTTTGTTCATAATTATTATTATCGTTTTATGGACGTTTTCATGCACCTGTTATGCTATTTGATGTTGCGTAGAGTCGGTCACATTTTCACTATCTTGTTGCATTGATAACCGTTAGTGGTTCATGACTTAGGACTTGTGTGTCATGAACGAGACTTAGTGACGTGTGTGTGTTGACCATGCTTAGGAGGTGAACCCGTGTTTGATATATCTGCATCGTTGACTTGATTTACCTGAGACCTTGGGGTGGGAAAGTCTTGGTTCATGTGATCGGATATGGCTGTTGATGTATCTTCCAGACTCGCACCAGTGAATTTGTGTAGTCAATGGGGTTGGTTTGTAGGGCTAAAGTTCAATTTGTGTAGTCAATGGGGTTGGTTTGTAGGGCTAAAGTTCAATTTGTGTAGTCAATGGGGTTGGTTTGTAGGGCTAAAGTTCGAATTTGTGTAGTCACTTTAGTCAGTGTACTTGTGTATTCACCAGAGTCCTGCTTGTGTCCGGACAGGCCGGAATCAGTTTGCGTGTAGTCCTCTGGCCGATTCATGTAGCGGCATTAGATGCACGTAGAGGATTTGTGAACGATCGGTTATCGATAATTTTTATGAGACGCTTCGAGATTTGAGTAGTGAGGTATTGATGATTTCGGTTTTCATGTGTATTTAACTATTCATAGATATTGTTCCGCATACCATATTTTGTTCATAATTATTATTATCGTTTTATGGACGTTTTCATGCACTGTTATGCTATTTGATGTTGCGTAGAGTCGGTCACATTTTCACTATCTTGTTGCATTGATAACCGTTAGTGGTTCATGACTTAGGACTTGTGTGTCATGAACGAGACTTAGTGGCGTGTGTGTGTTGACCATGCTTAGGAGGTGAACCCGTGTTTGATATATCGCATCGTTGACTTGATTTACACGAGACCTTGGGGTGGGAAAGTCTTGGTTCATGTGATCGGATATGGTCGTTGATGTATCTTCCGCATCGCACTGAATTTGTGTAGTCAATGGGGTTGGTTTGTAGGGCTAAAGTTCAATTTGTGTAGTCAATGGGGTTGGTTTGTAGGGCTAAAGTTCAATTTGTGTAGTCAATGGGGTTGGTTTGTAGGGCTAAAGTTGAATTTGTGTAGTCAATGGGGTTGGTTTGTAGGGCTAAAGTTGAATTTGTGTAGTCAATGGGGTTGGTTTGTAGGGCTAAAGTTGAATTTGTGTAGTCAATGGGGTTGGTTTGTAGGGCTAAAGTTCAATTTGTGTAGTCAATGGGGTTGGTTTGTAGGGCTAAAGTTCAATTTGTGTAGTCAATGGGGTTGGTTTGTAGGGCTAAAGTTGAATTTGTGTAGTCAATGGGGTTGGTTTGTAGGGCTAAAGTTCGAATTTGTGTAGTCAATGGGGTTGGTTTGTAGGGCTAAAGTTCGAATTTGTGTAGTCAATGGGGTTGGTTTGTAGGGCTAAAGTTCAATTTGTGTAGTCAATGGGGTTGGTTTGTAGGGCTAAAGTTCAATTTGTGTAGTCAATGGGGTTGGTTTGTAGGGCTAAAGTTCAATTTGTGTAGTCAATGGGGTTGGTTTGTAGGGCTAAAGTTCAATTTGTGTAGTCAATGGGGTTGGTTTGTAGGGCTAAAGTTGAATTTGTGTAGTCAATGGGGTTGGTTTGTAGGGCTAAAGTTCAATTTGTGTAGTCAATGGGGTTGGTTTGTAGGGCTAAAGTTCGAATTTGTGTAGTCAATGGGGTTGGTTTGTAGGGCTAAAGTTGAATTTGTGTAGTCAATGGGGTTGGTTTGTAGGGCTAAAGTTGAATTTGTGTAGTCAATGGGGTTGGTTTGTAGGGCTAAAGTTGAATTTGTGTAGTCAATGGGGTTGGTTTGTAGGGCTAAAGTTGAATTTGTGTAGTCAATGGGGTTGGTTTGTAGGGCTAAAGTTCAATTTGTGTAGTCAATGGGGTTGGTTTGTAGGGCTAAAGTTGAATTTGTGTAGTCAATGGGGTTGGTTTGTAGGGCTAAAGTTGAATTTGTGTAGTCAATGGGGTTGGTTTGTAGGGCTAAAGTTCGAATTTGTGTAGTCACTTTAGTCAGTGTACTTGTGTATTCACCAGAGTCCTGCTTGTGTCCGGACAGGCCGGAATCAGTTTGCGTGTAGTCCTCTGGCCGATTCATGTAGCGGCATTAGATGCACGTAGAGGATTTGTGAACAGTCAGTTATCCAGTGATATGAACTTTGACTCTGTGAGAGTTATGATCCAGTGACCTGTTATAGGATGGCTAGATACAGACATCGAGTTGAGATATTTGACAGTTAGGGCACCTGGTTGTACGGACACCTGAGATGCACATGTCGATGCTTTATTTCCAGTTATATATTCCATCCTGTATAGTTTGGGGTTATTATTTAGTTATTTACAATCTGAGACATATGGTATATACATGAGGGTTTTCTTGTTTGGATTATTTCGCTCGACGTACTACGTCTCGGTTTGTAGATTTCTTAATATTAATCTCACTCAGATCTTTACATGGATGGTTAATCGTATTGTTATACGTGGATGTTCGCAGTTTCTGATTACTTGCATTCATTTATATTATTATTATATTGCTATTGCTTGTGGGATCTTGCCGTGTGTTATACACGCTGACGTACTCCATTCTCTTGGTGTACGTCAGATTTAGATGACGGACAGGTCCAGTATGCAGTCACACCTGAGCCGGAGTCCCCGCAGCAGGAGTGTCTCCCAGATGGTGGAGAGGATCCAGTTGGAGCTTGATTTACTTTTTATTCTCCTTTGTGCTGAACTTTAGACTGATTTTAGTATTTCCATTTTAGTAGACATTGTTTAGATTTCTCTAGTTTCTTTAGTTACATGTTTTATTTCAGACATGTGGACTCTTTTATAGTCCTGGATGTTATTTCATTTTGGTGATATGTACTCTTCTGTTCTGGATTATTATTTATTCTTACTGGCTATGGTTAGGATTTGTGACTGTGATGATTATTATTATTACTTGACGCTTAGCGTATTAGATTGAAGAGAAATATTTTTTATTATTTGTATTTCTTCTCAACCTAATACGTCGCAGGCTTGTTCACGTACCGTTTCTGTGTATTTTGGGAAGCGGGGCGTGACACAACATATTGGTTATGAGTAAAGACATGGTATCAATTTGCTGATTCCACAGGAAGCAAAACCGCATTACGTGTGCATGTGCATGTTTGGAGGTGCGTGAGCATGACTGAGTATCCACATGCGCATGTTTATGTGATTATCAAGCTTGCTGGTTTTAGGGAAGCAAAAGCCTAGAATATATGTCTCACGGTTTTACTAAATTAATATTTACATAGGTTTTAGTGTAGATGCAATTTCGTTAGGACATGTTTTCTGATAACTTAATATCGCTACGATTTAGTTATACCTCTTCAAATCAGACACTATCTTCAAATCAGACGCAATCATCTTTATGTACTAAGATCCATAGAGAAGGAATCAGAAAGCTTAAGCCTTGGTATCTTCCACATTTGGATATCATACAGATGAACCTTATTGGATTTGAGGTGATGGTTCTGGGTTGAACCTCTGCAGTTCAGTCATATGATATCTGACAATTATATCATGTTCACGTATTGCAGTATTAGAAAACATAAGCCTTACATCAAATCATCAAAATATCATTTGCTATTACAATAAGCAACAACACAGACGGAATGTCAAAGTTTTAATTTAAAAATATGAAGTTAGGAAATATTACCTGTTATCATCATAGAACTCGGTCCAGTTTTGTATCTCAACAAATTCCAAACCAGCCTCTCTAGCCAACCTGATACAATATAATGATATCATTGTCAAATCAGTGCAATTGTCATTTCTGAGTGAAATTAAAATGCAAACACAAAAGTAATAAATCTTAACCTGATCAAGCTTGGAAAATGCACCAAACAATGAATTTCAGATGCCATATCATCAGAAAATTTCAGCTGACACTTCTTTCCGAATAAAGGGAATCTGAAGATTCATATGGACTTCCAAGTTGAGAAAATGAACAAGGAAATCAGAAATCTAGCAACTAAAAAGAAATAAAATAAAATTAGAATTATTAGATTGCTCATTGTCCATACTTTTCTTCCTCGACTTCAAAAGTGATGACATAGTTTTCTGATCTAATACAATTTGGAACCGCATTAGGCTTCAAACCCCTATTGTGAGAAGCTTCAACATTCTTTTGGTACTTTGTCCTGAAAAGTTATCAAGAGTTGTAGTGCAGGAATAAATCTACTGTGTATAAACTAGAAGGGAGCTCTCTAGTTGATTATAATAAAGCTGATGAAAACACTAACAAATTGAAAAGGTATCACTTATAATTGAGAAAAACTAAAAGCCTAAGCAAGATGGTACATCATGAAAATATCAAGTACAAACCATATAGTAGATGAATCCAAAGTAATACCAAAGAAATATCCCCCCGGTCTAAGCAAAGCTGACACATTCTGTAAAAGGCTTCTTGCTCTCTCCTCGCTTTCAAAACAAACCTAAAACAGAATTAAATTCTCTTCAGCTAGAGTTTGCAAAAAACAGCGTACACAAGAACATCATCAAGGACTTAACTCGCCTGCACATGCTGCAAACAGCACACTATGTCTGCAGGGACGCCTTTATCTTGCAAATGCAACTCTAGATTTTCCTGCCGCACATTTCAATTAAAGAAAAGCAAACTAAAAAATATCATTATTTTCTCCTATTTTTTCAGAAAAGCTACCATGATCTATTTACTTCAAGTTGATATCATGAAATCCAAAGTTCACAGTAGTTCCTACTGTAAAATTGTGAAAATTCAGGACAGGGTAAGCAAAGCTAGATGGTTAAAATGCAGATTTAGTTCCGTGCTTCGTACCGAGTAGTAGTATTTGATGGACGGTCGTTCTCTCACATAAATAAAGTTTCCGCTAGTTTTCCGACAAAATAATGCAAGTTACCGTTACTTTCTTGAAATTTATCCTAAAGAATCATTTCTTTTCGCTGTACTTTTCATGGCAGTTTTGTCAATGGTAAGCGACGGTAAATGAAGTCACTAGTTAATTTACTTTCATGCTTATCACCTAAGTGGCAGTTTTCACGCTAGCTTTCCAACATTAAATAATGAAAGTTCATGCATTTTCTTCAAAATTTAATTTTTTTTGCCAAAAAAAAAACAGTAAATTGTTAAGGATTCATTCTACTTACAACAGAAGGATCGAATTCACAGAATTCAGCGGTGTAAGGCTTCAGATCACTCTCCCAAACCTCCCGAGCTTCACTGATCCCAGTAGACGCCTCATCTGAAAAATCCAAACTTTAAAACAATTAACTCCTAAAACATCTAAAAAAATCAAACTTTTAGGGTTTAAGATTAATAACGCACCGATTCCGATGTAGTGTCCAATGTGAACTTCTTCCCACTTATCGATGTCGGCGGCGGGCCCACAGTAGAGATCGCAGACGGTGGCGTAGGGCGAGACGAAGATCTTGATGAGAGCGGACTTCGCGAAGTCGTAGAGGCGGTGGTGGAATGAGATCGGGCGAGGGATTTGGAGCGAAGAGGACGGAGGCGCCGGCGGCGGTGGGAGCGGAGGAGGCGGGAGCGGAGGTGGAGGGAGCGGCGGCGCGGCCGAGGAGGCGGCGGGGTCGGAGGTGGGGCCGCCGGCGATCATCATCCGTTAGGGTTTAGATGAGTCGAGTTTTTGGGGGTGTCGATGTTTTCGAGATTTCGGTGATGGGCTTTGGGCCGAGTTCTTGTTGAAGAGAGTACTATACGCACTGGTGGGTCTACAGTAGTTAAATATTGTAGATAAATGTCCACGGTTAAAAGGAACTCAGTTTCTCTATGTATTCAAGAACATCACATAATAGAGAGTACTAAAATAAATTTTTACAATCTTTAGGGTATTTAAGTGAGGCTATTTACAAACTGAGGGTATTTATATGCAATATTAAGTAAAGAAGAGGGTACTAAAGTGCAACATCTTAAAATTTTAAGGTATTTATCTGTAATATTTAAATACTTTAGGGTGTTTATTTGCTCTGGTTTAACATAAAGATCGCTTGGGTGTAAGGTTGGTGAAACAATAGCGCGTCAAAGTTTAATTTAGCCAATGCACTTTGTCCATGATTGATCATAAAGTCCGCATAATATTTATATTAAATCTAGGTAAAAGTCTATTAAGCCTCTAATTTTAGCCAAATTTTCCATGAAACTCTTGAACCCTTATTTCAGTTAGAACTAATAAGTCTTGAAGAGCGTAATGTACACTGGTTATATAAGGTTAATGATTTCATACTAAATATACAGATTCCTACATTATTTCTAACGCGAGGAACCTTGGCCGGAACTATCGTGCTCAGTTTATTGAGTAGAGGCCCAAACACAAGCCCGAGGTTTCAAGCCTGAGCTCCCTTTCACAACCCAGAGTTGAGTGAATATGACAGATGTCATAATGGTTGATAATTAGAATTTAGGATAAGCAATATCACGTACACGGATCGATCCTTAACCTTATGAGCACAGACTCAAAAGCCCCAACCACTAAGGCTTGATTTGGTAGGAGGGGAGGTAAAATAAGGTAAGGGACAAAATTTAAAATCCTCTATGGTAGGGAGTTTTTAGAGGGTAAGGTGAGATATAGTAAAGTGAGGTGACGTGAGAGAGAAAATGCAAAATAAACTAGAAAGTGAAGAGAGAGAAAATCCCTCTAATTTGGGGGGACACCAGTGAGGAGAGAGAATATGCAACATAAACAAAAAAGTCATGTTCCTTTACCTTCCCTCCTAGCACGTCATACCAAACCAAGCCCATGCCACATGCCGGGGGTAATAGATTCTTAGGTCATGTTCGGATTTGCCCCAAGTGAAGAGAAATCAAGTGAATATAAGATAAGTTAAGTTACGGGGAGTTAATATAATATACAAAACTTATTTGGCAATTTAGTAAGGAGGGCCAAAGGAAACTTGTTTCACCTCATTTGGGAAGTTTAATAAAGTGAAGGGAATATATATAAATTTACGTAAATAACCTTACATGTTATCTAACCCTTTAGATATCATTTTGGTATAAGGGTAAAATTGTCTTTCTGTACTATTCTCTTTTCTTTTCCGCTGATAACACCCCATTTTTTTGTGTGGCGGAGGTTTTTTCTTTTTTTGGTTTGGGGAATGGAACAAAATATCAAGTTTTTCCCCTCCATCAACTCCGCCTTCATTATCTACCTCAAATGAATTTCCAACAAAGTTAATGTGTCCCCTACATTACTTTACCTCCCATTACCGCCATTTGAAACAAACCCTTAAATCAGTTAAAGGGGAAAAAATTTAACAATCCACCCCACAGGGTTTGGCTAAAAGAAATAACCTCACTAGACAATCATTGCGCATGCTATTTCTCTTTCAATCAAAATTTTTTATTACGTTGTTGTACATTGATTATGTTTACATTCACAATGCTTAGATTTTCATTATATACACCCAATACTTACATACTAGGTGATAAAGTGTTAGATATAATAGTATTAGGGTATCTGCTTTCCTTTGTTTTAGTCCCACATCGATTATGATTTTAGAATCTCTTCTCTTACTCTTGTATTTAAACAGTTCGATACAATAAATAAAATAAGTCTCTTTTCTCTTCACGACTATTCTTAACATGATATCAGAGACACTCTCTTGATCCCAGAGAGACCAACAGTTATTTTACTATAAAATAGAGCAGCAATATTAGGGAACCTTGACAGCATACATCTAGAATAAATATGCATCCTGAATAAATATGCATCCTGACTAATTATACAATCATGCTTCAGAAAATTAGACAAAATCATTACACTATACTGATTGTGTCTATAGTGGCGAGGCATAAACTAGATCATCGTAAATGCTTGGCCATGTAGAGCCTAAATTAACCCAATATTTCTCAAATGCTTGCTGATATAGAGCAAACACGTAGAAAATTTTGCATCGGAGAGGTCGATGCTCCTTCAATCAAAGTTACTAGAGGTTCACTCTAATAAATAACGTCATCTAACAAGAGGGACGAATTTTCTAGGAAATTAAAGATCTGAGGGACTATGAATAAATAATATGATTCGAGGGACTATTTAGCAATTAAGGGTAATTATAGAACTAGCCTTTTCCACAGATCATGTGCGACGCACTCGCTCAAAAAAAGAAAAAAAAAGAAAAAAAAAAGAAAAAACCGACCCTATAAAAGGGAACGACTTTCGTGCGCTTAAATAGGCAATGAAACTGAGCTCAACCGTGTCGGCCTCGCCCAACCCCCGAAACAGTCTCGTTCCCGCCCTTCCCACAAAACGACACTCCCCAGATCTCACTAAACCCGAGCTAGGGTTTTTTCCTCCCTCCAAAACCCTAACCCCCTCAAAAATGCCGCCAACAGCGGCGGCGCCGGCGATCGCCGCCCTCCTCCTCCTCCTCCTCTCCCTCGCCGCCGCCGCCACCTCCCCCGGCCCTCACATCGCCGACCTGACCGTCCTCCTCCCACCTCTCGCCTCCACCCCCGTCGGCTACCGCCTCCAGGGCTCCGACGGCTGCTTCTCTTGGTAGCCTAATTTCCAACCTAATTCCGCTCGATTCTCGATGTTTTGTTCTCACTCTCTCTTTGTTAGGTCATGGGATCATCACGATATCTTGTCGGTGCAACCGGAGTACAATAGCAGTAGCAGGTGCTCGACGAGCGCTCGGCTGATGTCGATCGCGCCGTACACTGGCCGGAAGGAGACGGCGGTCTATGCGAAGGATCGGCGGACCGGGATCACGATCAGGTGTAAGGTTTTCATAGATAGGGTTTCGAGGATCCAGATTTTTCACCACGCGGTGAAGATTGATTTGGATGAGCTCGCGACGCTGCACATTCGTGCGTTTGATGATGAAGGTAAAGGGTAGTTGGGTTTTTGATTGTTAGAAGCTGATAGAATTGGTTATACTGCGAAATTTCTGATGCAAGATATGATTGGTTAAGTAAAATTTTAAGCGCATTACTGTGCCTAGGCGCTATACTTCCTTACACTGTACCAAAAGTTGAAAATTGCTGCGAGGGTTGGGGCTCATAATAATTTTGTACTCTACCATGATCTCATTGGTAGTGGTACTTAGTGAGAGTTGAATCTGGATTGTTCAAACAACGCATTAAACTGTGTTGCAGTTCATTGAAACTCCAAAGTTGTAGTAAGAGTTGAGCGTTATAAGTTTAGAGGTGGACCAAAGAGAAGTAAATGGTGGTAGAAAAAGGATTTCTGTAGATGACTCCTAAATATTTGTGTTATAGACCTTTTTTGTCGCTTTTGATGTTTATTATGTCCTAATTTTTGTTTGTTACATGAAATTAGTGTGTTATGCAACATACAACCTGGCACCCCCAAAATATGATTTAGTGAGGACACTCGTTATGTTACTATGTAGTCCTGTTTGAACTTGTATCCTGGCTTTTCGGCTCTTTCTGTTACTATTTAGTGTGTTATGTTACTATGATTTAGTGTGTTATGTTACTATTTAGTGAGGACACTCGTTATGTTACTATGTAGTCCTGTTTGAACTTGTATCCTGGCTTTTCGGCTCTTTCTGTGCAGTAGTTTGCTAAAGTTTTAGGAAACATGATATGAAAAAACAGTCAAATTGCAAGACTATTATCCTGGTCTGTTAGGCATTCAATAGATCAGTGTTGCACAGATGTAGCAGAAACAAGGGCATGGTTTCATATAACGTCATTGAGCAATAAACACATTATCGCATCAATCTTATACGCACATATTATATACTTGTACAAAAATGAGTAATTCTAGATGGAGTTTTTGTTTCGAAGAGGTAAACAAATGTGCAATTGATGGGTAGAACTAAAAGTGATAGGATGGAAGATTATCTTCGTGCAAAACATTCTTTTGCTTCTTACTGGTTTTTCTTTTCTTTTCTTTTCTTTTTTGCTTTGGATTATCATCTGTTCTTATTAGTAAATTAATTGTTTGACGGTTTCTGTTTCTTTCATGGTTGTTCATACGTTCACTAGGTATCTGGGTTGTAATCCTTTCTTGATTCAATTTTAATTCTTGCAGAAAATGTATTCTCATCATTGGTAGGCATAAAGTTTCTCTGGAGGCTTGAGCCGAAGTCTTTAGAACCTAATGCTATTCATCATCTCGTCCATGTTCCATTGAAGGAAACACCACTGAGTGATTGTGGTGGTTTTTGTGGCGATTTAGATACTCAGATAGAGCTGGAAGATAGAGTACGTAGTTGATTTACCATGTATCAGATACTCTTTTTTTTTAATTTTTTATTAAAGCAGTAGCACCATGTTTTATTTGAATGGTTTATTCTTACTTCAGCTATGCATCACAGGGCTTTGGAGCAGATTTATATGTTGTAAGGGGAACTAAAATTGGTCATGAGGTTGTGAGTGCCCAGTTGGTCGAGCCACAACTTGAGCATGTGATGGACAAGATCATTCTCACTGTAGCTGAAGCTATGTCATTAGATCCTCCGTCCCCGGTCTTCGTCACTGTTGGAGCATTGATATACTACAGTCTTAGGGTTATTCGTGCTAATACTCCTCAGGGTATTTTCCTTATAGAAACTTTATGAAGAAAATGCATTGATTTCTTTATCTGTTTTGCTTGTATAGACTACACATCCATCCATATGGGAGTATTTTCCTATTAATTGTGCAACTTATTTGTTTGCAGTAGATTTCTTTCCTAGAATACCAGAAAACTGGGGTGCTGAGGTCATGCAATTACCTTTACAACTCTTGGAACAAGCTCTCAGAGAACTTAGTCTTCTTCTTTTTCTAGCTAAATCTTAAGAAATGCTGCTCATACATACCATAGTCTTAGTATAGTTTCTCACACTATTACATACCATTTACAAGTTACTTTTATGTCGTGTTTATGATTCTTGTACTACATAGTTTATGCAAAATTAGACATAATTTATTATTTTGTTAAATACTTGCGGGGCACTTATTCATAGCTTTATTTGGGGGATTAATGCTTTGTATTGTCAAAATTTATGTGCAATTAATGATTTTGTTATCTCATAAATTTATGCTATTTTTCCTCTATTTTAATAGTGGAGCATTTTTAGAAGGTATGATAAGGTGAAATGTTTTTGTAACTAACCTATGTTGACGTGTTCAACTCCCAGATGCTAGTATTACCAAGTTTATCCATATTAGATTTGTCCAGTTTCATACCTCCTAATACGAAAACACAGTTGGCGAGAAGTATGACTTATGGAGAACATATTTGAAACTAGTTGAACTTCCTCCTTGAGTCTGACACGGGAAATAAATAATAGTTTCTTATTTAATAATTTCACATTTTGCGTTGAACTTTTCAAAGGAATGCTCTTAATATGTTCAAGGAAATGGCTGGACCAAAGCGTTCTACAGTGTAGAGGTTATTCAGATTGTGTAACTAGTAGATAACACAGTTATTTGGGGCTTGTATAAGAGAAATTTGTGGCATGTAGTCTGTTCAGATATTCCTTTATGAAGTTCGGAACATAACACTAAGATCATGATATCATGAACTATAAGTAGTCTGTATTCTAAAGTGCATATTTTAGAACAAGATCTTAGGGAATTTAGTCTTCTTGTTTTTCCTTTTCCAGCTAAATCTTAAGCAATTTTGCTCATGTGTACCATAGTTTGAGTGTAGTTTCCCACAATATTATATACCATTTACAAGTTAGTTCCATGCCATGTTTATGATTCTTGTACTGGGTAGTTTCTGCAAAATTAAAATATAATTTATTGTTGGGCTTTTCCTGGAAACCACCTTAAAAATTTCAATTTATAAGCAAACTTTTGTTAAAGTGGGTTTTGTGTTGTAATCAAAATTTTTACTAAAAACCAAAAAATGATCTTAAGAAACTCACGTTCAAGGAACGTGAGTCATTTGTTAATGTTTAGGTCTAGTCGGGATACAAGTCACATATCTTGGCTTGATCATGAATTTTTTAAGGTTATTTTTGGTTTTTTAGTGAAAATTTGACTGGGAGATGGTTGATTGTAGCACAAACCCGCTTTAAAAGAGGTTTCTGTATAAATTGAAACTCAAAGGTGGTTCCTGTAGAATTACCTATTTTAAGGTGGTTTCTATGAAATCCTTTATTATTTTGTTGCACCCAGTTAGTTATTATTAAAAAAAAAAAATCCACTGTTTCTCTGTCAAAACGAGTTCATGTTGCTTATAAGTTATAACTAGTAGATCTTTCTTCTACCTGATTACAGATGGTAGGATAAGCTAGCTAGTACATTTCCACAATGTAATCCTTGTTGACAGCTTATGCCTTCAACAGATCATTCAATACCTAATTTCCATCTTTGGAGATAGGCCATGTAAACAAGTCAATTCATTGGATTCATAGAAGATATACCAAACTAATTTAACAAGCTTGGGTGCCCTTCTTTAGTCAGTTATTCCTGATGAATTTTGGTACTTGGTTTCTGTTTTGCGAGTACATATAACTTCTCATTTACATTTATTTTAGTTCTATTTAACACAGATTATCCATGACAACTTGGGTTATGTAAACTCAACAAATTGCTCATGTTTGTTTCTGAATACCTGTCATACATTTTTTAATCATTTTCAACTTTTGTCTCAAAAATTAAAGATTGCTTTTGATGCTTTGTACTCACAGTGGTAGATCTACCATCTCCACATCATCGATGGTCTGCGTCAAACTCCACAGTAGCTCAAGTGGACAGTGAAATGGGAATTTCTTACGCGCTGAACCTAGGAATTACAAACATTGTTGTTGAGGACACTAGACTTTCTGGTCATGTACAGACCTCATGCATGCATGTTGTCATCCCGGATAAATTGGTCTTATATATAGTACCTTTATCCACTACCTCTACCATGCTTGAAGGAACACAGCCAATTCCCTTGTCTGCCATTTGGTACGTTTTTCCAGGCCAAGAATACATCATTCAGATGAGAGTTTTCTCACAGGCACCTGATGTGAAGGAGATATACATTACAGAGGTTTGCAATTCTATCAATCCAAGCTCATCCATATCTGATTCATATTCATCATGTGCATTTTTAGCTAACAGGAGGTCCTAATGCAGGCAAACTCTAGAAGTTACTAAGAACTTTTGAATTTCTTGTAATTTGTGACTGCAAGAGGGGAGAAACTCGGGTTTGGGTTATTGGATGGATAAGGATATAATGAGAATAACACAAGTGATAAAACTGTTAATGTTAAATGAATATTCCTTTAGATGGATGGGCTTTAACAAGAGGATTAAGTTGGAGGCTTGAATGGCAATTTCGAAGATTGGGGGACCAGTCGCAAAATAAGGCTAACTAAGGGATCAATATCTAAAAAGCCATATTTAGTATTCATCATTTTTACATGGATAGACTTACAATACATACTTACGAAGTTGTCTCTTGGTGAGTTTTCTTTTGTTGATGGAAGTTTTTGGTTTTAAAACTGTTTAGAATAAGAATAACACAGGAAAAAAATATATGAAACATAGTTTTAGTAGAGGTGGATTTGTTATTAGTATATCTGACTAACAATTTTCAATACTAAAGACCGTCATTGGATAGTCAGATTGCGGAGGATGTGATCCATAGACTGAAAACGAATTGGTCAAAGTAGAGGCTCTATAAGGGAGCTGATAGCAATGCTCTATGAGTCAGAATGTTGTGCATCTAAGAACATGCTCAAAATATGAGTTTAGTGAAATTTAGAATGTTGAGATGGATGTGTACAATATGCTAGGAGTAACAGATATTATAGTGGTTTCCTCGGAAGTTAGAGGTTTGCTGATTGAGGATGAAATGAGGCATAACTGATTGTGATATTTTGTCCATGTTCATTTAACCTTATTAGTACAATACTCGTGGTAAGATCCTAATTTATGGTGACCTATTACTGGTCATAGATTTCCCTAAAAAACATAGATGGAGGCAATTAATAAGAATGGAATGGTTGTGAATTTAACCTAAGAGACATCTTTGACAAAGCTGAATGGACGAAAATATTTTATGCACCAATCCCAAAAGTTTGGATAAAGGCTTCATTGCAGTTGTTTGCTGTAGAAAACCAGAAATATACTCATACTTGTTCTTGGTTCGCTATGTGTGTAGTTTACTTTAAAGGGAAGATAAATCCTATTATCCTTACTGATTTTTTTTTCTGAGCATGTATTTGTCTAAGGGCTTTTAAAAAATTTGTTAATAGAATCGTTTGTCGTTCTTTTCATATCAGGGCTATTAGAAAGCATTGCCTTTCATTGAATTTTAATATTGTACAACCAGAACCTATATTTCATTTCTTCTTTCCTCTTCTTGTATGCTGTGAAAAAAATTATGAGCAGTTTATTATTCTTAATTCCTTTCATGTCTCATACTATGATAAGTTTTGTTTTGCATAATGGTTTTAGAAGCTAATTTTCTTGGTTGCTTGTAATTTCCTTCTTATCTCAGATTAATGATCTGAAATTGGATAGCAGTACTATAAAGTATTGGGACATATTATCTGTGATGGATGAGGTTTCTGTCAAATATGATAAGCAAAACTCTAGATTGCTCAAGCCAATATCTGAGGGACAGGGAATTTTGACTGCTTCCCTGAATTATCATCGTGAAATCAATGAAAAACCTGAGGTAAATATATCTTTTGTGGTCCTTCCTCTTTTTACTGTTTGCTGTACCCCGTTTATGACATGTTTCGCATCTGCCCAAGGAGCAGTCTTGCTTGTGCTTTTAGGGAGCTGGTCTGTCTATATGGTAAAATTTAAACTTAGCACCTTACTGACCCCTGTGCTGTTTCTAGATTCTCAGGGCTGTTCAAGAAGTTATTGTTTGCAGTAAAGTTAAGTTCAACTTTGGGGAAGAAGATGAGGCCAGTCAAATCATTCGCCTTCCTTGGGCTCCTGGAATTAGTCAGCAAGTTGAACTAAGGGCAACTGGAGGTTGGTACATTGTTAGCCTTTTGCACCATGCATGTTAGCAATAATAATTTGGCCCCTGAGGTTTTGACTGATTACTTAGGCTGCGGAAGAAGCCTTGAAGACTATATTTGGCTTTCTTCTAACGAGGCAGTTTTGTCTGTATCTACTTCTGGTTTGTTGCGAGCGAACAGTCCTGGTCGAGCTGTCATTAAAGTGGTTTCAGTTTTTGATTCAATCAATGTTGATGAGGTATATCATGTTTGAACTATGTTCTTTTCACTGTCACTCATCTTCTTGAAACGTTATATTTCTCTTCTTGAAACACATAACTTATATTTCTGATTCTGTTTGATTTAGAATAATGTTTGTGGTACATGTTAATTTGTATAAAAAAAGACCTAGGCATCTCCATGTGTTTGTACATACTTTGTGGACAATGCAAATGGATTTCTTACCCCATTGTCTTAATTGCATAATGAAAAAGTTTGGGACAAATATCTGGTGGTATGTACTTTCTAATCATTGATTATGGAGCAACATTCTATTTGTCACTGATACATTGTATACACATACAGGCGATGTGTGTGGCGCCTGTATCATTTTACTCTAAATCTTCAGAGTCACCCTGATCTCTTATATGTTGCGAAATGGTTGTGAGCTTTTCCTATCTTTAGAAATCCATCCCTCCAATTTTTTTAATGTTTTTTTGAAAATGCTCTCAAAATATAACATATATTATATTATTTCATGAATTGGAGAGAAGATTTTATAAATTATATACGTCACAAAGAAACATCAGTGCATAATCCAGAATTTTGTTAACCTTGGGGTCATATCAGACATTTTCAAGTATTTCTTTCAAAGATGATCGTGTTTAAAATGCTTTATCTTGAAAAGCAACACTCAGAAGGGTTCTACTTATCACTTGACAAAGACTGGGAGGTTTTAATAATGATTACTTCGGGTTTTTGAAATTTATCTGGAAGTAAGAGTACTCTCAAGTTCTGTTTGAACCTGAACAAGATGATCACGTTCTTGAAACAAAAATATCAAAACTTCTTAAAGATAACATAAATGCTCCCCTGAATGTATCTTTTTGCAGTTTGTAATATACTTTGGATAGAACGCATGGTCCCTTCTTCTTTCCCTTAATTGTGCACTATTATTATTTATAGGTGGTGGTTGAAGTTTCTGTTCCTTCTTCTATGATTGTACTTCCGAACTTTCCTGTAGAGGTGGTTATTGGAACACAACTTGAAGCTGCAGTGACGTTGGAAACATCTGATGGTACTTCATATGTTTTTACATATATTAAATTTCTTCAATTATACTAACGCCACCACTGCCTGCCCCATTGACAACACAGACACACAAACACAACCCAACTATTTTCTTAGCAGTTTATCTAAACCATTTTCCACAGGTGACAGATATTTCAGATGTGACGCTTTTAACTCCTTTGTGATTTGGAAAGTTTTTTCTGAAAATAAAACTTTCAAAGTTCTCGACACAAAAACGGGGAAAAGCTTCCCTACTATGCTTTCACACTTAGATGGGCCAGACCTCGCTCATGGTCAACCTTGTGCATGGACGCATTTATATGCCTCTGCTGCTGGTCGAGCTGAGCTGCATGCAACTCTCTCTACTGAATTACAGCAATCTGCTCACTTGAAAGACGGAGCCGTCCTTAAAGCTGTTTCCTCTCTTGCTGCATATTCGCCTCTTGTTATTCGTCAAGCAAATAGTGGGAATCAGTTTGGTGGTTATTGGATTGATTTAGCCAGGACGCATGCTGATATCCATGACGCTGATCCTACTAGTTTGAATGATATGTATCTTGCCCCTGGATCTTGGATGGATGTGTTATTATTAGGAGGGCCTGAAAGGTGGGATGAAAAGATTGAGCATATTGAACTGACAGAAGTTACAATGGAACAAGAGAAATCAGTAACAGGTGGTCTTCTTGTGCAGCAGCCTTCTTCCAGTGATGGGGGACTTTACAGGGTCTTTTGTCAAACATTGGGGGAATTTGTAAGTACTTACAAGAAAAGTTCCCACGATTTCTTTCAACTCTCTAAGTGCTTGGAGATCAGTAGTTGTGCACAGTTTCGTATACTACTTTTTCTACTTTTTGACTATTTATCTTACTTGCAGAAACTGCTCTTTTCACGGGGAAATTTAGCTGGCGAGGGCCACTGGGTTCCTTCGATAGCATACACACAATTGCTTGTTAAATGTAGCTTCCCTTCATCAATCACATTGATTGCAAACGAACCTGGTATGTGTTATATAGCGTTTTAAGCATTAATTTTTTTAATGACAATTTAAATTGCTGCAGGAGTGAACAAAATATTACGAAAGTATATCTTTCCTGGTAAAGATTCTGTTTGATAAATATATGTGATCTCCTAACTCCACTCTGATTCATCAATATGAAGAATGGCCTGAATCGGGTATGTGTAACCTGATTATGAGTTGGACGGGACTACTTTTAGTGTGGTTGACATTATTAAGACGTACAAAAAAATAGTTCTAGAAGAAGCCAGCCAGTTGACTAGTGAAATACATGTCTCTCTTTTATGAATTGAGGAATTTCCAATATACTTCTGTACATTGAAAACTATTATTCTTATCGTTTTATAACTTGTCAAATAACCACTTTACTGAAATGCTTTAGCTGATGGGCTTTAGGCTAACAATGTATCAAGCAAACCTCATAGATCTGAACAAGTTGAATTTTGTTAATCAATAAGTTAGTCACCAGTTGCCACCTATTTTCCACCCAATTCATCAAACACGCAGTAACTCATAGTATTGAAATGAAACCATAAAGAAGACACTGTATGTATGTCGTGTGGCAATTTCTTATGTTCAGGAGGTCCAGGAACAATACTGCAATACTAGACAACATGCAAGAGCCAACAGAATACTCACAACCTGATAGCTTTTTATACCTCCAACTTCCCAATACAAGAGCTTATGATTAAAACCCTTTATTCTTGATTTCGTGAGAATAAACCCTCTCTCACATTTTACATAAGAATCCCTTCTCTGAAACCTTATGATAAACTCCTTATTCTCTGCCAAAGAAATGCTTTAAATCTTTAATCTTTAATCACATACGTACATCCCAATCCTAACCCTAGGAGAGGAAGGATTCTTTCCTCGCAATCATGATGCGACTTCAGTTTCATCAGGGCGCTAATTGGTTGATCGTAGTCAACAATACTGATACTTCCAATAAGCTCTTTTGACGTCTCTTGCGCTTAGATTGCCGCAATTGACCCTGTTCAACCTTGGAATTTGCTATAATTGCATTTATAACTTGATACAGGATATCTTAATGATATTCGGGCCTGAATCTGACTTGCACAATATGTCTTAGTGGGCGAGTCAGCTCTAGAATCTGTCTTTGGCTAATTTCTATCTGATAACTTCATCCATATTCACGTGTCAGGTTAAGGTGGCAATATGGCAGCCTTTCAATCCTCTTTTCCTCATTTGAGCTGAAAGTCTAAAATATGCTGCTAGTCCCTTATTGTCAATGTTTTAAATTCTGACATTCGTCATGTGCAACAGTAAACTCACCTGGTATTATAGAGGCTGCGATAAAGGCTGATCGTACCCCAGACAGAATTCGTACTGCTCCTGTCATGGTGGCTAATGGATGTACCATACGTGTAGCTGCAGTTGGTATTCATTCAAGTGGAAGGATTTTTGCAAATTCATCTTCTCTTTGCTTGAGATGGGATCTGAATGGGTGTGATGAGCTGGCTCATTGGAACGAGAGCCTGCGTTGTGAGAGTTCTTTGAAAACCGGTTGGGAAAGATTTCTAGTTTTGCATAATGCATCAGGATTGGTCAGTACTTATTAGTATTATTTCAACTATGTTCATGATCTTTATCACTTACTTAATTTTAATTGCTTAGTGAGATAATGAGATCTTGTTTTTCAAACTTTTTCCTTCAAGTTTTATAGTTTCTTATCATCCCCTTTTGCATCTTTGAAATCCTCTGGTTTAATTCGCGATTGCATTATATTACTAGGTCTAGTTGTTTTAGTTATAATTATCATTTACATAATTCATAAAACAAAACTGTCATAAATGGAAAACTTATTGAGGACATTTGGGATGTCGCAAATGATTTTTAGGATATTTTTTTGGTTGCAAAGGAACTCTGGGTTAACTTTTTTTTTTTTCATTTGTTTTTTGTTTTGTTTTGTTTTGTTGTTGCTGCTTATCTTTTGTGTCTGCTTCAAATTGACATCGTATGCAGCGATTTGCCTGTTTACATGTTATAGTGTGTTGTTTTGGAAGTTTGGCCTCTAAAATCCTCTTTTTGTTTTAATTTTTTTTTATTTTAATTGGTTCTAGTGTACTATTCGAGCTACAATATCTGGTTTTGCTAAAGTCAAGGACAGCCATTTGTATGAAACGGATTATTTGGACGCGAGCAAAGAAAACATTGTTACAGATGCTATGCATTTACAGGTGTGTAATTTTTCAAGAGATCTAATTTGAAGTACCAACCTTGGTGGAGACCAAGTTTTTTTTCTCTCTCTCCACCTGCAGTAGATATTTGGTGCAGAGAACCAAATCCAATAAGAAAAGGTTCCCTTTCGTTGTTATTGATACTTTGTTGGTTATTGCAGTTGGTATCTACACTAAGAATTATTCCGAACTCCGTGCTATTAGTTTTTGATCCTGAAGCGAAGGTATGCAAGCTCTAAGCTATTAATTCCATCAAGTAGTTTCATATTGTTATTGTACTCTTTCAGAAAACTGGAAGCCGGGTTATTTTTTGCTTTTAAATGTAAAATGTAATGTCATAACTTTGTGCATGGATGAGTGAACTTCTTTTGAAGGGTTTGCAGGGGGAAACTATCAACATCTAATGTTTTGTTAAGGCGAGAATAACACCTTATACTTTTAATACTTAGTTTTCCTGTCAAGGAATTATCAGATCGATCTAGTTGCCTTGTTAACCTTATAGTTATACATTGCTTTATCTTCGCACATCACGGAGTGATTTGGGTGCAATTTGTATTTGTTTTTTTCATTGCATTCCTTTTTATTTTTGAAGTTTGGATGGTGTTCCCTTCCTCAAGGTTATTTTTAGCATTCTAGTCAAATCTGTCCGACTGGAGAGAAATTATTTTACGCTGCTCGTATTTTGGTCCACCTTCTAGTCCAGAATAAATAGTGGTGCGCAAAAGTTACAGATCTCTCTGCTGTGCCCTAGAAGTGAACCATCCACTTCATTAAACAAAGTTGTCTACTATTTACTTAGAGCTGCGATTCATGCACAGCTTAAATGAAGTGACTATTGAAATTGACTTGGGGTTTGGTGTTAGCTCCGCTAGTAATTAGTCATTATTGTCTAGATATGAATGGGTGTCTGTGATTAGGTGGATGGTCTAATCCCATAGATACAGGGTAGATGATCTAAATACCTTGACAAAATTACAAATGCACGTCTACTTGATATGAATTTTATCCCCATAGCGGCACCTTCATTTCATCCTTCTATTTTGACATGCAACTGGTCTTCATATCCATCATTGTTGTTTGAACTTCTATTATTCCAGTTCTATTATTTTTTTTTTGTTTTTTTCCTTATATTTTAGCAGTTGTGATAGTAATTCCTTCGCTTTCATGTGATTGTTACCCCATCTATTTGTCTTGCAGGTAAATCTTTCTGTTACTGGTGGAACCTGTTTTCTAGATGCTGTGGTAAATGATACACAAGTTGCACAATTAAGCCAACTGCCAGAAGGTGTAGATTGCTCACGTCTGATGCTTAGTGCTAGAGGTTTGGGCACTGCTCTTGTGACAGTTTGGGATATAGGACTTTCGCCTCCTGCTGCTGCTTCTGCCTTGGTAAGAGAAGGCTTTTTCTGTAGTAGAAATTTCCTGGTCATCTTCTAACATCCAGTTATTTATTTTTTCAATTGTTCACGTTTGCTATATGGCATGTGTTCCTTCATTTAATGTAATAATTTCGGAAAGAATGCTGGCAAAATCACTGATCTCAAGTGTCTGGTGTCTTTCACTCCTTATCTAGGGTGGGGAGAAAATGTTGTTATCTCTCTCTTCATTAGCAAATTTTGTATATATAATGGGTGAAGTAACATGTCTTTGCAACCAACTTATGAAAAGGGGAAGTATTGGAACCATTTCATCTTCATCCTTACCCATATTGGTTGTGCTCAACAAGATGAACCATGAGATGACCGATCATGGAGATGTTTGCAGAAACTCTCAACAGAGTCCCTGGGAAAATTTTCCTATATATATGTTAGGGAGGCGCACATACATATCTTTTGGGGTGTATTAGAGAAAGTTCATTCAACAGTGTAGAAGAAATACTTATTATGATTTATGAGGGAGGTAAGATAGGTATTACATATACTGCAGTGGTGCAGGAAGGAAAAATGATGCTCTGCATATCTGCATGAACAGATTTTTATGTTTCCCTTCATGCACATGTGTGCTGGGTTATGGTATTGAAGTGGAAAAAAAATTCTTACAATGACGTATAAGTATGCTATTCACTAGTAATTGATGTACTGAAGCTAATGTTTTTCCTGTAATAAATAGACAATTAAGAGTCTCCCATCAGCTTGGCAGCTTTTTCATTCCACAACTGGTCATATTTGATGATATTATAGTAATAAATATCAGTGAACCAGATAGATGACACACTTAAAAGTCTTGTTTCTGATATTAGTTATAAAAGGATTGTATTGTTTGTTTAGTTACTTAATGAATTGTTCTTACACCTGGAAACTAAGTGATTTTCTTTAGATAATAAATTTCTATACAGCCTAACGAAGTTCTACATCTTCTGCAGGTCAGAGTTGCAGATGTTGAATGGATTAAGATTATTTCTGATGAAGAGATTAGCCTTATGGTATGTGAATCTCTCCTGAGATTACTTCATGCCTTTGTTGGTCCTGATCCTTTAGGAGTTTGATTTGTTCTTTTATAGGAAGGGACTGTTAAAGCTTTTGACATTTCAGCAGGGACACAAGACGGTTTTGTCTTCGACTATTCTCAGGTGTGTGTGTGTTTTTGCCTTGTGAATTATGAAGTATTTGTATCCAACCATTTTTCCTTAAGGATTAAGTAGTAATCTTGTTACTTTTTCCTTCAATGCATTGCTATATTTCATTTGTTTCCTTGTCCACAGTAAAATATCAAGGTGGACAAAATTTTGTAAATGTATTGGCCTTGTACATTAGGTTCACTGAATGCTATCTAGTATCATGGAGAATTTCATTAAAACGCTTAATGGATATGCTTTTGAGATCTTGCTCTTGCAGACTTTTACATATATCTAATAGAATTTTCTTGTATGATCCTTATTTTTCTACTATGGACGAGGTTTTCTAATGAGGTTTATGTTAACATTTTATGAAGTACAAATATATGAATATGCAAGTACATATTGATGATGGCATCCTTGAGCTTGTTAGCGTGGATGATTCTTCGAAACTTGGAGGTCGGATAATCTCCAGACCTAATTTCTCAGTTAAAGCGACAGTGCTCGGTACTACCACTCTTTATGTAAGTTTACACTGTTCAGATGCATGCCTTTGCATCAGTATTCAGTATATAGATGCTTTCATGTGATCCTTGTAAAAGGTTCCTTATAAAGTGTGTATTTGCAGGTCAGTATTAGGCAGCATGGGAATGAAATATTCAGTCAAATGATTAAGGTGGAAGTTTACAGTCCACTTCGCCTAAACCCTGAGTATGTTTACCTAGCACCTGGTGCTTCCTACATGGTAATTTCATTATCTTTATGCATCTGTGTATGTTTTACAACTATTTCTTTGCCATTTGCTTATGCATATTATGATCGTACATCACTTTTTCCTATATGTTTGGAAATTTTACTCTGCATAATACTATTTCTGAGTTTGCTCTCTCTAGCCCTAACCGGAAGTTTGATATAATCACTAACTGTGATTTCTACCTGAGTAACAAATTATTGTTACCTTCTGTTGCCATCACTTTTTCCTTTTTTTTTTTCCCTTTCTTCCTTTCTTTTCATTTTAAAATCACTTCATCTTTATTTCTTCTTTAGCTGACAGTGAAAGGTGGCCCGAAATATGGCGCTCTTGTGGAATATGCTAGCATGGATGGAGAAATTGCAATAATTCAAAGGTCGTCAGGACGAGTTTCTGCGATTTCCACTGGAAATGCAGTAAGTGCTCTGCAGAAAATCTTTATCTGGACATTTCAAATGTTTCAAACTTGTCCCCTTCTGCTTTTCTCAGAACAAAACAAAAAAGCTCGAGCTTTATTTTTTCTTTAACTGTGCAGTAGTCTAAATATCTTTGCTTCTGCAACTAGTTTCAGTTTTATCTGCTTATGCACCTTCCTATATTTGATCTACTGTGGGCAGACTGTCCGTGCTACTGTGTTCGGCACTGGAGGTACCTTGATTTGTGAAGCATACGGCAGAATTCAGGTTGGCATTCCATCAGCAATGATGTTGAGTTCGCAGAGCGACCAGCTCTGTATTGGTTGTAAAATGCCAATTTTTCCATCATTCCAGGAGGTTAGTAAGAATTACAACTCAAAGATTTGTTTTTCAGATGCAAACATCCACCTTCAACTAATTACTGGAAGTGTCAACAGGGAAACTTATTTTCCTTCTATGAGATATGTAGTAATTATAAATGGGCAGTAGAGAATGAGAAGGTAAACGGTCTCATCTCCATTATTTGCTGCTTTTGATGTTCACTTTAAGCGCTGGTTACTTCTAAAACTGGACTGATGATATTTTTTTCATCTTGAAAAGGTTTTAACCTTCAGTACACCCAGTCCCTTGCATTCTGTTGCAGACGAAAAGTCGTTACCTGGTACTACAGGAAAGACCAATCTTTGCCATTTTGATGACAGTGATAGTGCATTCATCAGTGTATTATCTGGAAGGTATTCGCTAAACTTTCCTGATGAGTACGTGATTTATTTAGAAGAACGGTATTTAGTTCTACTCTGAGGCAGGTTTAGTGATAGTTTTAACCTGAAATTGGTTGTTCTAGTTATTGGCCTGAAATGATATCCGAAAATATGCTTTACAAGAACCAACTTTTTCATGTTTATATACTCTTTTGGATGACAAATAATGTCACCAACAAAATAAAGTTAACAAACCTAGTTTAACACGAATATTATTATTATTTCTCCAGCAATAATACCAGTTATGGTTCAGATTGAGTTTAGTGGAATCATTATGTACGAGACATTTTTCACTTTTGACTCATGACATACTTCCCCGTTTGCTGCCCTGCATCCTAGCTAGGCGAATGTACAACCAAGTGACGACGACTTTGCTCTATATTGATGCTTTAGTTGCATCTAATAGTCAATTTCTTTAGTTTATGGTGGTGCTTTAACATTATTAAAAAGTTTAGGATAAAGATCTTTTTTACCTTTAATTATTTGATCAAACATTGTTAAATATTTCTCTAGAGTTTCAGAGGATGCAATTGTTCTGGCCATCTGACAGTTAGTGTCACGTCCCAAACCAACACAAATATTAATCGGTAATGAATTTACAGCATGTGACAGCCAGTCAACAAGTTCTCTTTGGACTTGCGAAGCCTAACCGAGTTAATTTTGTTTGACTCTTAAAATCGTTAAAAAGGTTTGAGGAGGCGGGTAGACCCCCTATAGCTCTATTGGTGAAGATAGAGACTCAATTGCTAATTTATTTTTTGACTTCTAGAGGAGTCAAAGAAGTTCACTAAGAGGGTGTAGTCACACATGGGCCAATATATAGGGGGTCTATTTGCAATTGGGTGATACTAGAGGGGTCTATTCGGAATTAACTCTTCTTTTTATGCAACGTTAAACTGCTTTTACTCATGTCTTCAATATATTATTCTTCTGTATGATCTTTTCCCACGCAGCATATTGTACAACAACAGCACACACATGCGCGCGCAAAAAAAAAAAGAAAAAAAGAAAAAAAGAAGACAAATCTAGATATACCCTTGAACATTGTTTATTAACCGTGATTGGTAAACCAGATCTGCAGGCAGGACAAAAGTTTCAGTTTCATTCTGCTGTGAGTTTGTGTCGTCTGGCATCAAACAGCTAGTATCTTACAATGCGTCCGAGATGTTGACGGTGGTATCTGATCCTCCCTTGGCTCTTGGGATACCCATAACATGGGTTTTGCCACCTTTCTACACTTCATCAGATCGTTTGCCCAGAGTCTCAAATATGCACATCCACAACAATGACGGAAAGGGTACTGGCACTATTGCTTATTCTGTGCTGAAGTCACGGGGAAAGAGAGAACTCAGAAAGCAGGATGCCATTGTTATCGATGGAAGTAAAATTAGAACAAGGGAAAGCAATGAACTTGCTTGTATCCAGGCAGAGGACCAGATAACTGGTAGAACAGAAATAGCTTCATGTGTAAGGATTGCTGAGGTCAGTTATCCACCACACATATACGAGGACTAATTTCATAAATCCTTCATTCTACTAGTATAAATACAATCTTGAGTTTTCGAATGAGCTTCTTTCATAGTACCTTCTTTCCTAATTGACGGGCATGGTCTGCAAAATTCTTCATTTTATAGCTTTCTAGGTGCTAATTCAAATTTTCTCCCTCCCTGTCTCATGTAGTTCTAACCCATACAAGTGATAAGAGTAATGTCATTGTTTTTTTGCAGTTCTTAGCTCTATTTTTTTTGGTCTCTGTATTGAAGGGGAACGGATTCTGATTGAATTTGAAATTGAAAACGCCATTGGAAAATGGATTGGGTTCGGAAGATGAATAAAGAGTGCCGGGCGAACATTAATGCGTGAATAGTGTCAATGAACAGTAGCTTCTTTTAAAAAAGAAATCTAATATTAACAAAAGCAGATAAATTAGGATAGACCGGATTCACTCACAGCATCTAACCTATAAATAAATGGCTTCACACATTGATGAATCACTCTAAAATTCTCAAATAACCATAATTTTATTTATCAATCAATGTCCTTTCCTCATGGAGGATACAACTTATTTATAGAATAAACTTAACAATAAAGATATTATCTTATCTAATAAAACTTAACAAATCACCTAAATCTTATCTAATAAAACTGAAAATATTATCCGAACCAAATATCTAATAGAAACATCTAAGAAGATAAACTCTCACTGCAAATCCCTATTAACTAAAATAAATCTCCTAAATAAAATCCAAACTAAATTACCCAATAAAATCAAATCAAGCTTAACTTGTCCTACATCATGTATCTTTGAATTTTTTTAGATTATCCTTAATTTAGTTCTGTAATTATTGTTCCTACTTTGAAAACAAACTAGTATTGTTCAAATATCTTGGTTGAAAAATTTGTCGATGTCCACTTGATATTTTTTATTTTGCTAACATGTCACTGTGTATACCTTTTAAATGCATCATGGAAATTTCCATGATTTGACCTCATTAAGTGAATCCCTCCTAGAACTTTAAAGTGGCTTCATGTGAAAATGATGCATGACTATTTGTTTGTGCAGCATCTTCAACTTCCCTCAGACTCTTGAGTATACGATCCTCATGTGTGATGTTAGTTCACGTGTGGATCCTGTTCTCATTTTTCTCTTTAACCAAACATGTTATTCTTCTTACCGGTAGCCTACATCTTAATTTCTTGAGCATGGAAGATGACAATTGATATGGCTTCAGGGCTTAATCAGGCATGTGTAATTTTATATGAGTGTACTCGTTTTAATTAACTAACTTGAGCTTTAAATCAGGACTAGATTGCATGTGTGGTTTGATTTAGAGCCAGGTTACTCTTATACCATCTTGAAATCCCTTTTAACTTCTGCAAAACTCTGAAGTTGTATTAGGGCCAAAAGAATTATGTTTCCCTTCTATTTCTCATCTGAGTATGATATGATAATGATATTCCTTTGGACCTGTGATAGTTTACTTGTAGTTACCTTGTAATGTTGGACATTTCTATTTTGGAGCTGTGCTAATTTCACTTGCAATAATGTTTACAGAAATTTCTTTTTTCTTTTTTTAACATTAGGTGGCTCAACTAAGGGCAAGCACGACAGGGTCTATATTCCATGTTGTGTACCTTGCAACGGATGCTAAAATGGAATTGGCAATTAACTACTGTGATGATTTAGGTACCTTCTGAACCCGGAAACTGATTTAAGGAACATTCTGTTTCTATTCATCTGGGGCTTAACCTTGTTTGCCTTGTATTGATTAGGATATCACTTCTCGGAAGCACATGGTGTGGTTCCATTAGACATTGAGACCAATTATCCTGATGTTGTGTCCATTCAAGGGGCAAGTGATGCAAATAAGACAAACGGTGGCATTGGAAATATTTTTCTTAAGGTTAGGCTGCATTTTGCTATTAGTTTTTTGTTTAGGTATTTTTTTTCTTGGCAACGATGGGGAAGTTGGATCCATTGTCCATGCAAAGTCCTGATCGCATATAATTTCTTCTAGCATTTATTCTTTATCTGACAACTCTCTCTCTCTCTCTCTCTCTCTCTCTCTCTCTCTCTCTCTCCCCTTTAAATGTTGCAGGCTAGAAATCCAGGGCGAGCTCTTGTGATGGTAACAATGAAATATAAGCCTGAGAAAGCTGACTTCATCCTGGTATTGTTTGTTTGTGCCTTTTATTTATAGGTTTTATTTAGCTGCTGAGCAGGTAGTGCTGTAGCAGCAAAGAAAATGTCTTTCAGTTATTCAAGGTAATTAATAGAGAACTATGGCTTAAAGAGGAGGTCTTGGTTACTGTAGTAATTTTAGTTGAAAAGCAGAAGGTGAAATTGCAAAATTACAATTTAGCCAGCTTTCTGCAGTGTGAATTAAGCCTTTTTTGCTTAATTTATTTTAGTCTGCTGTGGCTTAGATGTGATATCTTGCATTTCTGGAAGAATCTTATCTGACTTTTGACCAGCTTATTATCTTTCTCCTTTCCTAGGTATCAGTTGGTGCACAGTTGTATCCTCAAAACCCGGTCATTCATGTTGGACATAGACTTAATTTTACTGTAATTGGAGATGGTAAGTCTCTTCTTTATAAGTTTTTAGCATATCTGCTTTTCTTTATATGTTCTGGGTCATATGTGTTTGTTATAAGTATAGGGACTACACATTTAACATGCACTTCCATGAAATGAAAATCTCAAGATCTATGAGTGTAGTTATTGGCAAATTCATTGTACACTTGGTCTTTGAGCTTCCATAAAACTTTCTTAAATACAATAGTGCAATTGTTTCATTGTCAATTATTGTTAGTATTTGAAACTCCTCGTAAGGCATTTAACGATGCACTGAATGAATTGATATCTGTTCTGTTGCTAATCTTAACCTTTCTTGGTAGGTATACATGGTCTTCGATCAGGTCAGTGGTCAAGTAGCAATGGAAGTGTTCTGTCTATAAATAAGATGTCTGGCGAAGCTCACGCGCATGGTGAAGGTTCAGTTCAATGTATGAAATTGGCATTTTTTGTCTTTTGTTTATATTGCGGATTGAACTGGCCACTGTAGGCCTGTTTTCAACTTCAAATTATCTCATGTTAGCATGTTTTTTCTTCGGCAGTGACGTTCAGAGATTCCAATTTAAAGCTGCAAACAACTGTTTCTGTGCTGAAAGCTGAACAGATATTAGTTGATTCTCCTGCAGAGACGTTAACTAACATCCCATCTCCAGCTGAAGGTTACAAGTTTCCTGTAAAGTTTAGGTGTGTTTGGTAACCATTACTTCCTTCATTATGCGGAATCTGTAAAGTTTTCTAATCCTCTTCTTTTCAAACACCCCAATTAATCAACCAAAAGGATCTACTCACATAAATCTTTTTCATATGTCCCAGTTAAATTATCTGTTAATGCAGTAAGAATAGTCTTATCTTAGTTGAGAAGAGTAACTAGGAAGACCTGTGGAGTGGTAGGTCTTGTAGACCAGCAAAGGAAGACAACTTTCTGAACAAATGTTGGTAGTACATACTTTGAACCTAGTACCAGCAAAGGAAGACAACTTTCTGAACCATTTTGGCTTTTGAATTGTTTGTTATAAAACAATAATCATAAGAGTAGAGTACGGCAATAACAATAAAAGATCAGGCTCTACTCCCAATATTTTGACGTTATTTACATGAATCTTTGTATGTATGTAAATAGTCATTCAGTTCCATTAAGAGTAGCCTTCCGCTGTTGTGACAATGAATTGTATTCTATACGATTCATTTCATAGAGATCCTAATTTTATTCTGATGGTTGCTTACATAACTCAATACTGAGATTTGACATTTATTTAGGCTTACTAGGACTTTTTTAAAACTTCAGTCATTATTAGCATTTTGGACTGTTTGATTTCTGCTTGTGACGAGTCAATCTGATCCAAAGAAAGAAGAGGTAAAAGATAAAATTTGGCTATTATAGTAGTTACTATATACATAGTAAATGCGTGAATAAGAACATTAGTCAATTCTTTTATTTATTGGCTTCTTCAAAAAATCAGTTTGATTCACATTTTATATGTTTCTGTCCACGTAAAACCTATAAAATTGCTACATTCTATCAGCTGTGTAATGAAATACTAAGAATGTGTAACATTATTGAGAACATGAACATGGGACTTGGAATACTGTTATGCTATGTTGCATGGGTACTTCCAGTGGGAGCCAAACCGTTTCGTACCTGGACCCAACACCGGAACTTTAGTGGACACTCCTTGGATATTTGCATACACTTAGTCAATTGTGTACTCAGTTATATAATACATGTTTTAATTTAAAACACTCGTCATATACTTCTTGGATGTGTATCCTACCCTTCACATACAATTCTTGAAGCTGGTTTGGACATAAGTAGGTTGTTTCAGCCCGCACATAGTTCAAAACTATTATATTATAACGGGTTTTTTGAATATCAAGTTAAATAACGAGCAATTTTGTAATTTATAGATCTTATTGTAAAAGAAACATATAAATGTTATAGTAATCTTATTTCATAGAACATGAAATGAAAACATAATATCGTTAAATGTAGAACATTATTATATATACATCTATGTGTAGCCGTGTCCACGTGCCCTACCTTTGACAACTTTTCTGTGTCCCACACCCATACCCATGTATCGTAGCTGTCATGCAATGTGCTTCTAAATATTTTGATACATTACCCAGACTACTGACATGATCATGATAAGAACAATGCAGTTTGCAAATAGTTTATTTCAAACTGGAGAACATTCTGGCGAGTTTGGTCACTGTTTATAGATTGAAATTTCCTGTTCAAAGAAATCAAATGGCTTATTTTTCTGTAATTTCTGTATAGGAGAGCTAGAGGTATCTAGGATTCTAGGTTCAACCAGTTTTCCCGTTTCCTCGTATTTCGGCCGCTGATATTGTTGTGTTTAATCAGGAACAAAACAAAGTTTTTATTCCTTAAGTTCCCCAAAAATAGTGTTGGGTCTGTATAATATATGCTGATGAAATGTATTTTTTTGAAAGTTAGTTCTATATGGTTTGTGGTTGAGGTACCAACACTCTGAATATTTGCTAAACATCCTAACTGTATGGCTGAAACAGTTTCCCTTTATTTTTGGTTGGTTGCAGAAATGACCCCTATGGCAAGTTTGAAGCTACTGGAAAGGCTGTTGAAGTCGTATATGACTGCAGGGTTGACCCACCTTATATCGGGTATGGCTTCTTCATTTATAGTATTGTTCTTTCTTTCTTTCTTTTTTTTTTTTTTTGGGGTTGGGGTGTGGTTTGATACTTATTTCAGTAATTTTGTTCCTTGTGTATCTTAGGTATGCGAAGTCATGGAGGGATCATGGGACTGGTAATTCATATTGTCTCTTCTTCCCCTACGCACCAAAACATCTGCTGAGTTCCCTGTCCAAGTCAAAGGCTACAATATCTGAACAATATGACAGAAATGATGGGTTTCTGTATGTTTCGGTCATAGCCTCATTGAAAGAAGCACCTCAAGTTGAGGGAGCTGCCCATGCACTTTTTGTTGGAGGATTCTCTATTGAGGGAGCAGGAAAGGTAGTTTAAAAAAGCTTTCAATTTGATACCTGCCTACAAAGAAAATCCAACGTGTTTTTTTTATTAACTACCAGCATTTGGTTCATGCAGTTAAATTTGACACCAAGCTTGAACAAAAGCCTGATAAGAGTTATAGGCAACACAGGTAGCAAGTGCCTTAACATTTTATTGCATTTGCAATTGCAATATTATTAATGGTATTATTAAACATCTTTTATTGTAATTATATCTTCTATTTTAGATGTCGAGATTTATTGGAATGCGAAAGATCTGCTGCTGGTAACCCCTTTCAGAACAGATGGATTTGGCATTGGTGGGGTTAGAGAATACAAGGTGAGATGAGCTTCATTTTGTGGATCTCAAGGCAACAACCAAAAATGTGTAATTATAAATTCTTAATGTTCTAAATGCTTACTTTTTCTGTCCATACTTCAGGTTGAAGTACTGAAAGATCAGAAAGTCACAGATACGCTAACAATCGTCCTTCCTGCAACAGGTACCAAGTCTGGTTCTTTATTTTCTATGCTTCATGTTACTCACACAAAACAATGAAGAAAACATTAAGATATATATTCTAGAATTCCTTGCGAGTTTTTTTTTTTTTTTTGCGTGAGAGTGCCTAAAGATGCATAAAATTAATCTATTGTAAAATATCATCTTTGTTCCTTCTGAACTTTCCATTGGCGGAGGAGAATTTTGGAGGTCATTTGATTTCATGGCGCCAGAAGATAAAATTCAACCAACACAAAAGTAGTCTCCCTACCTGCCATCTAGCTTGACAGGTTTTGTGTGAAGCCACTCTTTTTCATAGCTTAACTAGCTGGAAATTTGGCATCAAGTATACATTGAAAAAAATCATTACGACATCCAATCATTAAAAATAACTGTCAAATATCTGTGGAGACTTCCTAATATGGAACCCATTCCTCTGCCAACTCCCATTTCCAGTGGGAAAACGGTTGGATGATCATGATACTAAATGATAGGGTGTGATAATCATATGTAACTTTTGAACAACTTTTGAAGTCAAAACTTACATTTAGCAAAATTGATCATGGAGGCTTGTGATTCTTTAGTGATTGTCTAGAAGTTACATAGATGTATCAAAGCCTGATTCATATCTCCATCCACATGATTTCTACGAGTCATGATGTCATTCTGATAATGGCCAGTTGAGTACTTGATTGGATTATTTTGGCTGGATTGGTTGAGTTTTGGACAGAGTCCGTTGACCATCAGGTTTGATTGAGTTCTATCATTCTGTTTAACTAGCTAACATTTATTACAGTAAGATTAGTTGTAATCAGGTTTCAGTTTCGAATGATAAGGTCAGACTACCATTGCGGCTTCGTGTGACATATTTGTAAATTCCACTCTCTTAAGGACAATAGTTTTCTCATGATTGCTGACTGGCATCAGAATTATTTTCTTCTTTTCCTTTTTTGGTTTAATTGCAGTTATTCCCTCTTACTATGAGGGTATAGTCCCTTATACCCTTAAACCATTTTATTATCAGTTACACTACGTGTTGACATTATTTCCCCTAATTAGGTTGAGATGTCAGGTGAGAATTACATGACAATAAATTACCTTTTGTCTTCAGATTAACTGAAAAAAGAAAAAGGACTTTCCCTCTATAACGAGGGCAAAAAATAATGTGGTCTAAGTTAAGTGGTTATCAGTGGCTAAATCTCACAGTATAGGGAGTGTATCTCCGATTAAACTTTCCATTTTCCCTTTTTCCATGTATTCTATGTGCTACCAAAATTAAAGAGGCCTTCAATAATTGTTCAATTATGCAAGAGAACAGAAAACCCCTAGTAAACTTCCAAGTGGTTTCTTGCAGGTCAGCAAATTGAAGTAGATGTCAACTTCGATCCTAATGGGGAAGGAGGGAGCACCAAACCCGCAGCAGAATCGAGTGCTTTCATGTGGAGTGGAATTATCTCGTGTTTAGCAGTGCTAATAGCCACAGTCCTCATCTTCATGAGATTGCTCGAGAGAAGAAGTCGAAGAACTTACACACCACCCCCAGTTGCAGCAGGCTCTCCAATAGGCCGACGTGACCAAAGCACTGCAACTCCTCCTGCTGCTACTGATAGTGTTCATTCATCTCCTCATACGCCCAATAGCCCTTTTGTCGATTATGTGAGAAGAACAATAGATGAGACTCCGTATTACAAGCGGACTGGGAGAAGGCGATTTGATCCGCAGTATACTTACTAGATTTTGTAGTTTATTTGAAGGGAAATGCTTGTTATCCATTTTGTAGCAGGTGAATGTATATGCGGAACTGGAGCAGATGAATTTTTGTAGAGACAATTCCATTGTGTTTAGTTTAGGGGGGGTGGTGATTGATGGGTGATATAATAGAAGCCGCATGTTACCCCAACTTCAGTGTAATTCGAAAAACACTTGTTCATTAGTAGTGACTACATTTTAGACTTTACATCACGTAATCGCCAAACCTAACTGCCCAAGTTATGAAAGAAACAAGCATGAGCAGTAGAGATGCAAAATGTTACTATTGTCCTAGGTATCTCAAGATGTCTCGAGGGCCGAAAGATGATTTGTAATTTTCCATCTAATTATATAGACCCAGCCTGCTATAAGACGGAGGTGCTTTTTTTCTTTTTTCTTTTGATGATTGTAAATAAAAGAAAGAAAACGAGAGAAATTAGCGAAAAGTATAAAACGAATTACATTTATTGACAAATTTGCTCTTAAAATGTAGAATAAAGTAGTTCAATAAGAATCATAGTAGTACAGTAAGAGTGAACCCCACAAGTTACAACAACCGATCCTTCTCTCTAACTTTTGGGGGCATCTGAACATGAGCGTACCTTGTCAAAAAAAATTTTAAAAAAATCGTGATCTATCTCTCTTTGAGTACCTTAACTGTTCCACATAAATAAAACTTATGGAACAGAAAACATGAAGCCATAAGTGCTCAATCCTTAAGGAGCCAAGGCATCAACTTGTCGGTTGGCCAATCGTGCATACAAGCCACTCTTTCTGATGAGCTCTGCATGATCTCCCATCTGCATGCAAGACAATAGTAGTGAATCACAAGGTTTCCAGTAAAAATTGAAGAATGTAATTTCTTTTCAGCAATCTTTGACGTCATTTTTCTTTGAGCTGTATAAATATTCAGATGCATCCTATAAAGATTTGCAGTAGATACAGAAACAAATCGCTTTGAGTTTTTAAACCGCTGATCAAACTAACTTGGATGAATTTCCTCGCATATCATTCACTCGCTAAGATGAGCATGACATTCACTCACAAAAAAACAAGGACCTACCTCCACAATTCTCCCGCTATCCATTACAACTATTCTGTCAGCAGCTTGTATAGTAGATAACCTGCACAAAACAACAGGACTTAAAGAGGAGAATAACCAGCAACATGGTTAGTATTTTAGCATAAAAGCACAAAGTTGGAGTTGAATGTGAAGTACGACCGATTAATGACAAAAAGCGTATACAAAAGAAACTTATGTAGTTAGTGCAAAATTCCTATCAAGTCAATAATTATGAGCCAGCTAACAGGTTGCTGGACCTAACAATATTATTTTGGTCAAGAAGTTCAAGCTCATGAAACCAAGGATAAAGAATGAATTCATGATTACAAAAGAAGAAATATGAAGATATGCAATGAGGATTACCTATGAGCAATCACAATCACACTGCTCTTTGCCTTGGCGTTGCGAAGGATTCCCTTAACAAAAATAAAAGAATAGCATAGGAAATTACATTCTGATGCAAGCCAAAAGTTCATTCTGTAAAACAAAACCTCTACCTTGATATAATGTTCACTCTCGGTATCAAGGGCGCTGGTGGCTTCATCTAGGAGCAAAATGGTAGGATCTCTAAGAATGGCTCTTGCAATGGCAATCCGCTGCTTTTGTCCGCCACTAAGAAGAGAATTGTCCACAAGGGTTTCATATCCATTGGGAAGAGACATTATAAACTCGTGTGCATATGCTTGCTTTGCAGCCCATTCCACTTCCTCATGACTCACTTCCCTCGCACATCCATACTTTATATTTGAAGCAACGTCCATACGGAAAAGGCGCGGTTCCTGTTAAAACTTTAATATCAAGTAATGCATTCTAATATCCAACAGGAAAACTAAAATCATTACATGTCAAAACCAAGAATGATTAGAGACCTGTCCAACAAAGCCAATTTTTTCCCTCAACCATTTGATGTCCAACTCTCCAAGAGAGACTCCATCGATTAATATCTGAAATAGGAAGCAGGTCTGTCGATTAACATCTGAAATAGGAAGCAGGAGAAAGAATTGCCAAGAGTCTGTTCAGAATATCTTCCACATGGTTTACATTTTGCAAGGCAATTTTATAAAAGTACATCATGTGAAAGTATATTATAAATTTGCATTAATCGCTTTATCGATTGCATGAGCTAAACTTGCATGTACTATAAGGTGGATCTCCTGATCAGCCAACTAGCTTTTATATTCTCTGGAAAACCTCTTTCCTGCCATAATTTCCTTATCAGGATTTGGCACAACACAGACATTAGCATCAAAGTGACCAGTAGTTGTAGATCTACTATATTTACACTGGCACAAAGACATGTGATCCTACTTAAAAGGTGAGATTTTATAATTATGCAATGATTAAAATGATGGTTCACTATAAGCACTCGGTTAAATAAGTTTCTCTTGCCAAGGGATAATCACGTCAAAGTACTTAACAATCATTCAGGTACTCTTGGACAAGGGTATGGTCATTCTACTGTAATATGGCCTAGGGGGGTGAAAATTTTGTTAGGCAGTTAAGTATTTAGCTTCATAGATAATCTGATTTTAGGTGTGATTCATTCTGAATAAGGTTGTTATTTTAGGAGAAAGAGAGAACTTATCAACAATGCAACTATATTCAAATATTCGACAGTGGCACCCTACATACATGCACTTATCTCACACAACCTATGTTACTCGGGTACTTCTATCATGAAGCTGTACTCGTACCGGACACGTATCCGTACCCAAACTTCATGGACCCTCCTTGGATATATGTATACAGTTATTTAGACATGTACCAACTGTATGATATATATTTTAATTTAAAACTCTTGCCATACACTTCTTGGATGCATATCCTATACTTCACATCCACTTCTTGAAACTCGTTAGACATGGGTCGGGTTCGTTTCAGCCCATACACAAGTTCAAAACTATGATTTTAAAGGGTCATTTGAGTATCTAGTTCAAAAACAAGTAGTTCCCAACTTATAATAATCAACATAATAAAAGAAATTTAAAAGTGATTGGAATTTTAATTCTAATAACACATGAATTGAAAAACAATAATAATCTCATGTAAATTATTAATTTCAATATATATATGTAGCCGTGTCCCCGTACCCTACATATTACAAGTTTGCCGTGTCCCATACCTGTACCGGCACTCGTACCCGTTTCCATGCAACTTAGCACGCAACATAACCAGTTAAAACTAATCGTTACATGTAACTTCAAGAATATAAATACTCTTTCTTTTATATAGAATAACCTTATAGGACACATACAAGAGGCTGGAGAGAATCATCTGAAGAATTAAATTTCACCTGCCCATCAGTTGGTTCATACAGACGAAGAAGAAGGCTGGCTAGTGTGCTTTTCCCACTTCCACTAAGTCCAACCTAACCAGCAAACAGAAAAGGGCAAAGGAGAAAAAAGTTTATTACTCAGTTGACTGTTAATGACTAGAAAATAGCATAATGTTTACAAAGCTACTTACAATAGCAACAACTTCATTAGGATGAATTGATAGGTTCACATGCTGCAGAGCCGGTATCTGTTTAAAAAAAATAATGATTTAGAACCGGATCAGTGTTACTGCCTTCTTGCTTTAACTTGATTATAAAGAAAATATAATATATGGGAAAGATCATGCATTGCCTTTAGTAATATATCTAAAGAACTGAAGTAAAAAAATCTCATTGGGTATTGAGAGCAACAAACTTCATTGAAACAAAAGTGAATGTGATTGTCTTTTAAAATGATTTGCAAAGCATTCAATTTAGATTCCACTTGATTTTAATTTAAGTCCATAGCATAAAAAAATTTAACACTAGGGCTGCAATTGTAAAGTTTTATTTTGCATACAATGTATCTCCCACCATGCAAGATCTACATTAACGTGATTCTTGGGAGTGATGTGAAATTCAGATGTTCCAACCAAAGAGCTTCATCAAACTAGAGGAAAATGCACTGCTAATTTGTTATCATTTCAAATCTCAAGATTGCCATCATTGGCCAGGAAAGACTGTACCAACAACTATAAACCATTATCAACATAAAGTTTGTACCAATCAAAGTCTCAGTATGTTACGTTGCCAACACATCAACCAAACAAAAGACCATTGGTAAGTAAGAAAATGAATCAAGATAATAAAAGCAATATCAGGAAGAGGTTTATGTCGACATTCTATGGAGCTATCTTAAGACTTCAAGAACCTCAAAGCATTACTATTTTACAGTTACTACTTATAATCATACTAAAAATCATACTAAAATATAAGCACAAATTTCTACGAGATTGCTTTGCTGGGCACAAGCTGGACTTTGATGCCATAATAGCATAAGAAACAAGTCTACAGACGCAAAGCATGCGCAATTGGGAATATGCCCATAAGTATCTAGATCCGCAAGAAAACCAGTAATGGTGGAGAATACCAGATGATGAAGGAAATTACTAGAATAAATAGCAGAAAATCCCCTGCTAACAAGTTTCTTTGTTCATTTAGGTGCAGCAAACAAAAAGGTTAGAAAAAAATCATTGTATTTAAGGAGCTCAATGAAGCTGAACTAACGCAGAGTAATAAAATTGTCCAAAGTTCAGGGAGTTTGATGCACTCCAGAGATCAAGACTGAACTTTACGGATTTTTCACCTTTCGCCGATAACATCTTCAGCTATGGATAGCTCTCAGATAAGGAGTTTCTAATCTAAAACATCAAAACAGAAGAACTGAAGAGGCATTTAACAACGCCAACATCTGTACAACAACAAAGTTCACTTTTTGCAGATACTTCTAAGAAAAACATATGTCAATGGGAATAATTTACAGGAACTACTAGAGATGCAACTCAACTTTGGGAAACCTACAGCCGACCTAAGAAAATCTCTTCATTTCACTATCTAAAAATTGTTTAATCGAACTATCCTGAATGTTGTAGTGTATGTGTTGTTCCCTGTATGCAGAAGCTTGACACCCTAATTAATATAGTAGCTTTCCCTGCCACAACAAGCTCTTTGGGCTTCATTCAAGTACTCCTTTTGACCCATTTGACATGCCATTTGGAATCTCCTCAATTTTTAATATTCAGAGCAGCTGGCTAACTTTTCGCTAAATTACATGGGTCCTTCTTCGCCTTCTAATTGTCATGCATAGATTAGCTCATTTTACATGGATGGCATTCATGGTGATGATTGTGCAGGTGACACCAACCTATTACCAAAAAGTGACCTAATTGTTGATAAATTACAATTCTTCCTTAGCCGAAACAATATGGCATCAGAAACATCCATTTCTATATTGCTACTGTTTTAGCGAGGCACTTGTATCTGTAAATGTCAAAGCAAGCAACCAATACAAAACTAAACTTCATTCCTATCCCGAATCCACTATCACACATCCCCCGTGGTGCCGAATACACTGTCTACTCAGCACCAAACACCTTCAGGGAACTGTCTCGGTTTCCTTATATTGAGCACCATTTCAGAATAAGATAAAAGAAAAGAGGCAAAGCTCAAAGTAAGCTGGAAAATAAGATATATAAGGACAATTGACTTAAAGGATTATGATTGAAAAAGATACCAATGATACATAAGCATACCGTCATTCTTGAAGGATAATGGAATGACACATTGACAAAGTCAATGTTTCCCACCAACTTTTGCAATTTCCGTCCTGTTGTAATTTAATAATAAAGCATTTAGGACACATTAAAGTAGATAATAATTGAATGGAAGTCCAAGGCTATACATTTAAAACATAATGAAACAAAAGAAACTTATTCCCTTTCAAGCAGGCAAGGAGATCACTAATTCAAATATCAGATGAGGAGGTCACTCATTCAAATATCAAATTGCTGACAAAAATATTGAGGAATATTATACTGAGAGGAGGAAAGGAGAAAAGGAAAAATAAGTATGGCAGGATAGGAAAGCTACCAGAAGCATGGCTTAGATGGGTTCAAAGCCATCAAACGGGAGCACAATCTCAAAGTTAATCCTCGTACTGTCACCTCTACTGACACAGTATTTTTAAGGAATATCTACTGAAAAAAACTAAGTGTAATACCCTATAATATAACTGACCTGATGCCTATAATGGACTCTTAGGGAACATCCAAACAAGGATAAGATAACCGAGTTATAAGGCCTAGCTTAGATCAAGACCTAATTGCTTCATCAGTCTGCCATGTCAGTTTCATAAACCAATTGTCAGTATGGAACAATATGCTCTTGCACAAGCCATGGGATCTAATTCAGTCTCTGATATGATTGGGCTTACCTTTATTTGAATGCAATTTTTCTATTAAAGCTGTGAAGGAACTAGTCTGAAAATTTTGCTTCTTAACTAGATTGAGGGCGGATGAGGAAAGCTGGTGGCTGCTTATGAAAGTTCTTCTGGATTTTGTCAAGACACTTATTGATTTACAAGGATACAATCACTTCCTCTATGGTGACATCAGCATGATGAACAATCGTAAAGTGGGTCAATCTCCATGCAGCTTTCTCAACTTCTAGTTTTTCTCTGTACCTGACCCATTTTAATGGGCAAAGCTTGAATGGCGACAATTACATAAATTTGAACAATAGATGTGTCCTAGCGGGAAAATCGGGACGCACCGAGACAGCATGCTGTTCAATGCAAGTCAAGTTTGTTTGTTGGCAATGTCAAGACCTTCTTTCTCAATAACACTTGTTGTTATCTTAAGACTAGTTTGGCCAGTTCTTCTAATGGTAAAACTTGGAAGCATGCCGTAGCATCAAGAATATTGAAAACCTTGGAGTCGACCTTGAATAAATTTCTGAACAGCATCTTACCAAATTAAAAAAAAAATTAAGACAGACTTTCCTACCAATATCTACAACAGATTACCAGATAATTGTCTAACCAAAAGGTGACCAACAATATGCTTTGGGTATCATTAATCACTCTTGTGAGTTTGAACTCATATGAATCAGATAACCTCGCAATGTGTGGAACAGATAACAATGATAACATAACAAATCCGTTTCTTATCAACTCAGGTTCATGTTTAAGGGAACAAAAGGAGGAAAGGACAAAACGAATATTGATCATAAGAGAGTGAAATTCCCTTTACATCAACCATTGCTATGTTCCAATGTACACGGCGAAATCACCGCATAGAGAAAGAAACACTTACAGCGAGTACTAAATACAAGAACAAGAAAGAAAAGGAAGGAATTTCAGAGAATGATAACTTCCAAAAAAAATTCTGGTCGGGTTTGGGTGGGGGTCCAGGGGTGGGGGTATTGCACCAACAGAATACTTGAAGTGTATGATATTTTTGAGTTTTATTCAGAACAGAAAGGTCTTGGAAGGACAAACTCAGAAGTCCATTTAGAAAAAAAAAGGCAGGTTCTCATATGTAATGGTAATGAATAGAGCATTGAAACCCAAGGAAAAGGCATGAATATGTTTTAAGGGGATCAACTATCTAAAATGCTGAGCATATATAGCCTGTAGTTTCACATTTCTTTGAGACTTCTGGTGCAAAAGAAACCCATTTCTTGTATGTATTCATTTTACCTAATCACGGATAGCTTAATTTCATTAACTGCATCTTGGATTTTTACATAGAGAAGTTCAATGTCTCTTGACACCTAAGGGTTTCATTGTAATGAAAATCCATAGAAACAAATGTCAGAACTAGGCATATGTTATTAGAGAATAGAGAAATACAAAATATCATATGTTACATGATAGTTTAAGCATTTAAGAAACCAGATCAAGAATCTTTCTTTTGTCCAGCGTGAATAGATTCCTGAGTAAGAAGATATAAACAAGGGTTCCTATGTTGCAATTTACTTGCCTTCTGATAAGAATTGTTTGCTAGGCAGGAGATCCATCAACTGGAAGACTTTCTCACTTGCTCCAATAGACTGCATCAGTGTGGACCAATTGTCTCCCACTCTCCACGTTGAATAGATCAACCACTCAGTGTACATAACAAACTTTGTAAGTTGCTCTGCTGTTATACGACCAGACAGAATAGAAATTCCTCCAATTAGCACAGCAATAACCTACAGAATTATTTACCAAAATGTAATAAAATATTAATACTAAACACTAAATTAATTACAACGAAGCACGCAAAAAACACGTGTAGAATATCCTAGTCATCAGGCAACTTGTTATACCAATATTTTTAACTTATAGAATATCGCATAATTAGACAATTGTTTTACACAGATCAATATAATAATCAATGTCTTGTGTATCGTAGCTTCAGTAGCAAGCTGGTTTCAATGATAAAGATTAGTCATAGAATGGTATAATTCAGAACACGAAAAACTATGATACACATACTGGTATGTAAGATCAAAATATGGATACCATATACAATGTAAAAATATATTATAAGAAAGTTGTTTTCAAGTTATGATTGAAGTTCGTTCTGCGCTAAAAGCACATAAGTTTATTAATGTTTCTTTCTGAAAGAAGATATTCCCAACAAGATAATTTGTTTTCCTAAAACTTAAAGCAGAGAAAAGGAGACCTGAGTGGAATGATATAGAAAGGTGAAGCTGAAATTCCAAAATCCATACGCCAAGCTTTGCCTTAAACTTACTCCAAACAATCTTTCCAGCCATTTTAGGTATCTGCAATAACGTCAGTATTAACTATAAATGTCAGTTGCATAGGTCAATAAAAGAGTGTTGTTGCTAACTCATGCACTCATGGAGAAGGCGGGAGAAGCATATATTGCCTGCTAAATTCACGATTCTCAGTTCCATAAACTCGGACTGTCCTCACTAAAGATAAAGTCTCTTGTGAAACCTGACCAGAGTAAATCGGTAAAAAAAAAAAGAAAAAAAAAAGAAAAAGAAAAGTCATGATGCATTCATCAATATAATCAGTATGCTAATGCTCTTATAACAAGAATATAACCTTACTTCATTAGAACATGCAGTGAACTCTTGAGTTAACTTCGCCGCTGCTTTCTGGTACCTGTTCATTATGAAAAATGCCAAATAAAAAATTTGTTTGATGGATACAGCAAATCCTAGCAAGTAATCAGCCCAAATTCAAATTGGACCCAGCTGCACAATCTTACTCTTAGCCAGCTGCTTTTATTTTTCTTTTCTTTGTAGTTTTTGGAGAGAGCTTCAGAAAAGTGAGGGGACCCGGGACAAAACATAGAGCCATATATTTTCAGACCATAAAGCATCAAAACTGGCAAGTAGTGAATTTAGCATTTTCTTTTTTGTGGTTGATAGTTAGGTATTCACATATAACGGAACCAAAAAGATGTCATACTCTAATATGCATAGATAACATGGGATAGGATGCACTAGAAACGTCTCAAATTATCTCAAACTCATATGCTCTGGTTGATGTTTTATGTGGTAAATTCACTACATGGTGGCTCGTGCCCCAGAAGACAGTGGACATCTGTGAAGGATATGATAGAGCCAAAGAATCTTTGACAGGCAAAAAAGGAACGTAATGAACTTAGCCCAAGCCTTGGATCAGTTCATGCAATTATTAGAGCACCAATATGTTTCAAAATTGTCCAAGGAGTATAGCTCCAGGGGGAAATTTTCTCCTTCAGAAGGGAAGTTGCTGTTTCAAATGACAACAAGAGCCGTAAGAATGATCTAAACCAGTTAACATTTGGATAAAGTTATTGGACTAGAGTAGGTTTGAGATTCTATTCAGCAAAGTGGAGGACTAAACTACGTTCGAGATCCTATTCAGCAAAGTATGTAAACCAATCAGAAGAACCGAAGCTGTAGATGATTGATTGACTATGAAAGTATGCTGAATGTTTCTCAGAAATTTCACATTTCCAATAGAAACAAAACAAACCTATCCAAGTACTTAAGACCAGCACAACAAACGGAATAATGAAGGTGTTAGGGGTGTCACATAACCATGCAGCCACAAGTGACGGTTTTGGAATACCAAGCCATGAGTCGTGATTAATTAATACATTGGAAAGTAGTTAAGCATATATACGGTCAAATATATTTGAACTCATTGACACAGAGCACAAAAGAGATGGGAGAAAGTGACCTGAGGATAAATGAGGATGTAGGGGGAGCGGTTTGGAGCAAATATAAGCAAGGTGAGGGGAAAGGATTGATGATCAATTCTTGGCTGTGCACATGACAGATTCCACATTGTTCACATCTTATCCTTTTTCTACTTGTATGAGAATCTAACCCTTATTACAACAACAACAACAAAGCCTTTATCCCAATTTTTGGGTCGGGTATATAAATCTATTCTTTCATTCAGTTTCGTTAAGGGTTATCTTCTCCGTTAACTATTATCATATTCTTCTTCACTGCTTTCAAACAAGATGTCTTAAGCCCACCTCTAGTCCTCCTTACCATATGATCTTAGCACTTCTCCTAACTGATGCATTTAGTAGCCTTCATTGCACATGACAAAGCAACCTGGATTCTTTCTCTCCCACTTTGTCCTCAATAGGAACAACCTCTTAGCCTTCTATTTCTTAAGTGTGTATCCACACTCCATCCATCAAAACATTTTCATTTATGCTACACTTCCTTTTTGAACATGTTGTTTCTAGATTGTGGAACATTCTTAATTGTAATTGCGCAACCATTCTGAAAAACGAAATAGGTCATATGGCCAAGGAGCATGACATAAAATGAATCCGCATAAATAGTGTTAAGTGATTTCTCCTAGAAAAGGAAGTTAATGGTAACAGGAATATGAAGTAATTCTTTGAAGAACCATACCGGCCATATATGAGCATTATTGATGCTAAGACGGAGCATACCAGCAATGTAGACAATGCAAGAGGCCAAGATAAGACGAACAAATATATTATTGCACCTGTTCCCTGAAAGAGATCACAAGAGTTCCCAAAGTTGTTGTAACTTGAAACCTTATTAGAAAAACTGTAAGTAGCCCTGTAAAGATATAAAACCTGAAGAACATTGCGACATATCAGATTAAGATCATATCCAATGACTTGTGATACTTGTTGACAATCTGCCCCAAGTCTACTTGTTAGATCACCAACTGTTTCTTCATCAAAAAAGGACATATCCTGAGTTGAACGGATTAAAATGAAGAATTTGCAGTGAGAAAAATGCTATGATTAACTGCTGCCAATAGCATGAATTGCAGTGGAAATACTTATTGAGAAGATACGCTTGGAACCTGATAAAGGAGAGCATTGTATAGCATCTCGCGTTCGCTTAACCTGCAAGGTTTAGCAAAGTCAATCCAGATTCTGACTGATGGGAACCGATACACAGAAAAATATACATATAAGAAATCAATCTATCCGAGTGTTACCAGTATCATATTTGCAATGCCAAAGCAGCAACCCATAAACCACTAAATATCACATGACCAAATTTTTCTGTCAGAACCATTTACCACTGAAGAGAATTACATTTCAGGATCACAGCGTGCAACATTCTCTGGGGAGTGCATGAATGGTAGGATAGAAGATGCAGGAAACTAAAAGGCAATGAATAGTAAATGGAGACAGATTGCCACAAATGCTTTGATCTCTTATAGTTATATGGGAAAAAGAATGAATGGAAAAGGGAGTAACAGGTTCATCCAATTAAAACATGAAACATTATGAAACAAGAAAGTAGGAAACTGACATAGAAAGACAAAACACCATGAAGGGAGGATTGTCCGATTTAAAAATCATCACTGAAAAGTTAATACATGTTCAATACAGATATATGACCATCATAGAACCATTATATAATACTCAGAAATTTCCAGTATAAGATTAAATTACTTAAATAAGATGTAATTTGGGATTTCAAATTCTCTACCCTTAGTAAGAGATTCGTGTTCTTAAAGAATTGGACAGGTGATAGTGGTGTAAAACAAAGCAAGAAGAATATGGAGAGCATGAAAATCTAGTGAAGAGAAACATTACTGAAGAAAAGCTAAAGCATGCTACAAAAGTATGGAAGTGAGAAAAAATAGTCAATAACCAGTTAATTTAGTCAAAGATTAACCTCCATTGATTGAGCGATAGAAAAAGTAAATAAAAGCAATGTATGGAGGAGAGAACTTGAATGGAAATATAACATATTATTTCTCTTCAGGAGAGGCAAGAAACATTTCTGCAGATCAAAGGTAGGTAAGATCTACGAGACCTTTATAGAGATGAAATAGATTTAAACTTTCATGTATTATCTTACATCTCAACTTAATCTCAACTTAATGAAAGTTTGCCTTTTATCTTCCAGAAGGATTCCTTTGCTAGGATATCTGCTTGTCATACTCATGATATCTCTTAAGAAATGTTGTCCACAGTTACCATGACAGAATCATATATTCTATCCTAACATTACTTCACTAGCATAAAAGTAAATTTGGTAGCACTGTGCAACAGGTTTTGTTTCTCGATGAATCCATATACATGAAAAAATAGAAATGATATCCAAGATCTTATGCTAACCTGAATATCCCAGATGTAAAACACAACAAAAGTAGAAGCTTTGTGTTCCTGTAAAATGTGATGGTCTCACCGCTCTGAGCAGAAAAAATAGATGCTGCCAAGAAATGTGGTATTGATATATCTGAAAGCTACAAATTGCAGAGTGAAAAGATGAGGAAATTACCAAAAAAAGGAACACACGCAACTGCAACAAATAAAATAAACCGATTTGAATTTCACAGCAGAATTATTGTTTCTCATTGCATAGTAAAGAAAACAACATTATCTTTAAAATAATTTTTTAGTATACTTCACACTAACAGTATACTTCACACTAAACAACGACACGCTTACAAGAAAGCACGAGTTGGACATAGTTTATATCCATTTGAGGTTGAGACCAGTTATCAATGTTCAAAATTTTTGATCATCCACTCAATAATAGCAGTGCAGTTCATACCCCAATTTTGACCAAGTTCATTTTATCTACTCACTTAGCTATTGTAGTCTCTTGGATCTAACATTTGATTACGAAGAATACTTCCTTTATATGAAATATGCAGTTACAAAGATGGTAGTGGGAAACTAAAACAGAAATGACCCATCATCCACAATCATGCATGTTGGATTTGACTAAAAATCAGCCCTAGCATAATCTGATTTTGTTTATTATTTTTTTGTGAGTCATAGGATTATGGGCAGTCCATGATCCATTGGCACATCTCAACTAGAATAGACATAATTGGCCAAGTGGTATAATTTTATTACAAATGGGCTTTGATGAGAATCTGGGAGAAATGGCAAAAGTGAAACTGCAAAAATATGATAATGGGATGCTATTTTGATGACAGAGAAATTTTATTCTAATTTCTTTAAATTAGCTAATCAAGACAAACTTTATTAAATAGCTAATTTGTAATAATTGCAATACCGAAACATCTATCCTAACGTGTAAGTGATGGCACAGGAAGGTCTGTAACTCTGTATTACCATTGATTAATAAAGATTTATTATTCAGACTAACCGTAATTTAAATTATCTATCTTTCTCTGCCTATATTCTACTAAAAAGGGTGATAATTTGAGAGGTAAGAACTAAAGTTGGAAGTAGAACTAAAACAATGGGACAAATGTAAAATCTTATCCCCTTCTACTTTTGAGTTCCAATTGACTGATGCCTCAAGGGATTATGAACACCTGTTGATTCATAATGAGTCATTGGTCTAGACATAACTAGTAAAAAAAAAGGATACTTCTTTCCAATGAGTAATGCTAAGTAGACTCCAGACTACGAGAGTTGTACTCCTCTAGCACTACAAGACATTCAACAAGTAATGTTAACTAGACAGCACAGCTTTACTACTCTTGCACTACATGACGTGAGAATGCGGGGTCGTTCCCCCATGAATTGCAATGAGAAACCTAGGTGCCAAAATTTACTACAATGCTTGTAGTCTACTTCTCATTGCTCCTTCCCAATAGCATGTCATTTCGCAAGGAAATTGTTCACATGTCGACGCAATTATCCAGGTGATGAAAGTAAACCACTACTTATTTCAACGTTGCACACAATCAAACTTACATTACCCACCAAAACCCTAACCAACCCAAAAAAAAAAAAATTCTTAAAAAATTATACCGAAGCCAGCGCGAGCGAAGCGAACGCAATGAACATGATCCACCGATCCCTGGCGACGAGCGTCCACATCCGGCCGAGCGCCGCCGAAATCGACAGCCCGCTCCCCTTCTCCTCGCCTCGCTCATCAGCCTTCATCTGCTTCCTCTCCTCCTCCTCCCCAATCTCCTCCAGATTCCACCAGTTCCCGCCGGGCAAGAACGAGATCAGCTTCTCGAAGAATCCGGGGTCGCCGAGGCTCCGAGGGGCGGAGATCGAGGAGTTTACGGTCAGCCGGCGGCGGAGGCGGAGGCGGCGGCATAGGTTGAGCGGGCGAAGGGGGAGAGATTGAGATTGAGATTGAGATTGAGAGGAGTAGGGTTTGGTTAGGGTTTTGATGGAGAGAGGGTAATGGGAGAATGAGATTCTCCCGCTTATTACAGTATTCATGGCTCCACAGTAATCTCTCTCCCTTTGCTTTTCATGTTCTTCTCTTTCCTCTTTATTTATTATTTTCATGGATGGATGGATTGCAGCCAATAGATTATATCCACTAGTATTAAATTATTGAGACCATGTTAGTGGTGTTATAATAATATCTCATTTTCATGGGATTTTTTTTGGGTGCTTTGTAGTTTTATTCCCCCTCTTTTCACTTATTATAACTCCACGTTTTTAATGCATTTTATATCATAGATCATAGAAATAATAATTTTTTTTTAAAAAGATATGAGTCCCTTAAATCTTCCCTAATTTCATATTAGTTCCTCAAATTTTGGAAGCGCATATTGATCCCTCACGTCATGCGGTCTTGCAAAATGGTCCCTTTTGGTTAACTCAAGATAGATTTGAGGGATATTTCCGTCGAATCTAACGGTTTATGGCAGATTATTGTTTTACCTCTCTTTTAAGCCTACCAACCCGTTTCTTAATGGGTTTAAGCCCAGACATACCCGCTTTAAATAAAGCCCAAACCCATTTGAGTTCTTCTTAACAGTCAGAAAAGAACCCTAACCGACACTTGAGTTTCACTATGGTCATAATCCTCTATAATCTTTAACCTCTAACATATCTATCATCCCCTTCGATGTTTGAAACATCATGGAGGGATAGTTTGGTAAAAGCAGATGTTAAGTTAGGAGTTAACACAATCTTGATTGGGTTTTTAACTGAAAAAATAACAAAGAGACCACTTTGCAGAGGCCATTTTACAAGACCCTATAGGATGTTAGGGATCAATAATGCAATTTCCAAGGTTTGAGGGATGGATATAGAGTTAAGGAAGATTTAAGGGACTTATATCTAAAAACCCCTAAAAATTAAAACATCAGTTTATTTACTTTCAACTGATACATAGACGCCATTCGGAAATATAGGGTGAACACTCGTACTCCGAAACAATATTTTAGCTAACTATTTGAAGAAACTAAACTCATTATTTATTAGGCAATAAGCTAACGCACCCATTCCTATCAAGATCCATTTTCCAGTCATCCTTGTAAAAACTAGCTGATAAAAGAAGGCAACATAGCATTGAAGTTTGGCTAAACCGTACTTGTATTCGAGTATTCAAGAAAATATCTATAACCGTATTCATTAGGAAAGCGGATATAGTTACTCAAATCTTCAAATCTATAACCGATAGGATATACTTACGATATGATTTTATAGTGAAATATTCAGATCCATATTGAAATATCCGTATTCAATTTTGGCATATATGAATATGAATTTCACTCACTAAAGTATATACATATCCGTATCCGTGATGGGTAGCGGATATCGTGATGGGTAGCGGATATGGATATGATAAGTATCATATCCGAGCATATCCGGACCAAATGCACCCATAATGTTTAGCCTATAACAATTGTACAAAAGTGCCGTTCATTGTTATAAGAAAATCTACCACATCATTGTAGGTCACATTTGCATCAACAGTCTCAATAACACAGACAATAACTGATAGAAACAGAAAATGCCAAACTCATCATTTCCAACTTGCTTCAATCTAACATGATAAAACCCTCCAAGCACATCTAAACAGTTTTCCATAACCCTCCAGCCACAAGTGACGGTTTTGGAATACCAAGCCATGAGTCGTGATTAATTAATACATTGGAAAGTAGTTAAGCATATATACGGTCAAATATATTTGAACTCATTGACACAGAGCACAAAAGAGATGGGAGAAAGTGACCTGAGGATAAATGAGGATGTAGGGGGAGCGGTTTGGAGCAAATATAAGCAAGGTGAGGGGAAAGGATTGATGATCAATTCTTGGCTGTGCACATGACAGATTCCACATTGTTCACATCTTATCCTTTTTCTACTTGTATGAGAATCTAACCCTTATTACAACAACAACAACAAAGCCTTTATCCCAATTTTTGGGTCGGGTATATAAATCTATTCTTTCATTCAGTTTCGTTAAGGGTTATCTTCTCCGTTAACTATTATCATATTCTTCTTCACTGCTTTCAAACAAGATGTCTTAAGCCCACCTCTAGTCCTCCTTACCATATGATCTTAGCACTTCTCCTAACTGATGCATTTAGTAGCCTTCATTGCACATGACAAAGCAACCTGGATTCTTTCTCTCCCACTTTGTCCTCAATAGGAACAACCTCTTAGCCTTCTATTTCTTAAGTGTGTATCCACACTCCATCCATCAAAACATTTTCATTTATGCTACACTTCCTTTTTGAACATGTTGTTTCTAGATTGTGGAACATTCTTAATTGTAATTGCGTAACCATTCTGAAAAACGAAATAGGTCATATGGCCAAGGAGCATGACATAAAATGAATCATAAATAGTGTTAAGTGATTTCTCCTAGAAAAGGAAGTTAATGGTAACAGGAATATGAAGTAATTCTTTGAAGAACCATACCGGCCATATATGAGCATTATTGATGCTAAGACGAACATACCAGCAATGTAGACAATGCAAGAGGCCAAGATAAGACTAACAAATATATTATTGCACCTGTTCCCTGAAAGAGATCACAAGAGTTCCCAAAGTTGTTGTAACTTGAAACCTTATTAGAAAAACTGTAAGTAGCCCTGTAAAGATATAAAACCTGAAGAACATTAGACATATCAGATTAAGATCATATCCAATGACTTGTGATACTTGTTGACAATCTGCCCCAAGTCTACTTGTTAGATCACCAACTGTTTCTTCATCAAAAAAGGACATATCCTGAGTTGAACGGATTAAAATGAAGAATTTGCAGTGAGAAAAATGCTATGATTAACTGCTGCCAATAGCATGAATTGCAGTGGAAATACTTATTGAGAAGATACGCTTGGAACCTGATAAAGGAGAGCATTGTATAGCATCTCTCGCATTCGCTTAACCTGCAAGGTTTAGCAAAGTCAATCCAGATTCTGACTGATGGGAACCGATACACAGAAAAATATACATATAAGAAATCAATCTATCCGAGTGTTACCAGTATCATATTTGCAATGCCAAAGCAGCAACCCCGCAAGCCACTAAATATCACATGACCAAATTTTTCTGTCAGAACCATTTACCACTGAAGAGAATTACATTTCAGGATCACAGCGTGCAACATTCTCTGGGGAGTGCATGAATGGTAGGATAGAAGATGCAGGAAACTAAAAGGCAATGAATAGTAAATGGAGACAGATTGCCACAAATGCTTTGATCTCTTATAGTTATATGGGAAAAAAGAATGAATGGAAAAGGGAGTAACAGGTTCATCCAATTAAAACATGAAACATTATGAAACAAGAAAGTAGGAAACTGACATAGAAAGACAAAACACCATGAAGGGAGGATTGTCCGATTTAAAAAAATCATCACTGAAAAAGTTAATACATGTTCAATACAGATATATGACCATCATAGAACCATTATATAATACTCAGAAATTTCCAGTATAAGATTAAATTACTTAAATAAGATGTAATTTGGGATTTCGAAATTCTCTACCCTTAGTAAGAGATTCGTGTTCTTAAAGAATTGGACAGGTGATAGTGGTGTAAAAACAAAGCAAGAAGAATATGGAGAGCATGAAAATCTAGTGAAGAGAAACATTACTGAAGAAAAGCTAAAGCATGCTACAAAAGTATGGAAGTGAGAAAAAAATAGTCAATAACCAGTTAATTTAGTCAAAGATTAACCTCCATTGATTGAGCGATAGAAAAAGTAAATAAAAGCAATGTATGGAGGAGAGAACTTGAATGGAAATATAACATATTATTTCTCTTCAGGAGAGGCAAGAAACATTTCTGCAGATCAAAGGTAGGTAAGATCTCTGAGACCTTTATAGAGATGAAATAGATTTAAACTTTCATGTATTATCTTACATCTCAACTTAATCTCAACTTAATGAAAGTTTGCCTTTTATCTTCCAGAAGGATTCCTTTGCTAGGATATCTGCTTGTCATACTCATGATATCTCTTAAGAAATGTTGTCCACAGTTACCATGACAGAATCATATATTCTATCCTAACATTACTTCACTAGCATAAAAGTAAATTTGGTAGCACTGTGCAACAGGTTTTGTTTCGATGAATCCATATACATGAAAAAATAGAAATGATATCCAAGATCTTATGCTAACCTGAATATCCCAGATGTAAAACACAACAAAAGTAGAAGCTTTGTGTTCCTGTAAAATGTGATGGTCTCACCGCTCTGAGCAGAAAAAATAGATGCTGCCAAGAAATGTGGTATTGATATATCTGAAAGCTACAAATTGCAGAGTGAAAAGATGAGGAAATTACCAAAAAAAGGAACACACGCAACTGCAACAAATAAAATAAACCGATTTGAATTTCACAGCAGAATTATTGTTTCTCATTGCATAGTAAAGAAAACAACATTATCTTTAAAATAATTTTTTAGTATACTTCACACTAACAGTATACTTCACACTAAACAACGACACGCTTACAAGAAAGCACGAGTTGGACATAGTTTATATCCATTTGAGGTTGAGACCAGTTATCAATGTTCAAAATTTTTTGATCATCCACTCAATAATAGCAGTGCAGTTCATACCCCAATTTTTGACCAAGTTCATTTTATCTACTCACTTAGCTATTGTAGTCTCTTGGATCTAACATTTGATTACGAAGAATACTTCCTTTATATGAAATATGCAGTTACAAAGATGGTAGTGGGAAACTAAAACAGAAATGACCCATCATCCACAATCATGCATGTTGGATTTGACTAAAAATCAGCCCTAGCATAATCTGATTTTGTTTATTATTTTTTTGTGAGTCATAGGATTATGGGCAGTCCATGATCCATTGGCACATCTCAACTAGAATAGACATAATTGGCCAAGTGGTATAATTTTATTACAAATGGGCTTTGATGAGAATCTGGGAGAAATGGCAAAAGTGAAACTGCAAAAAATATGATAATGGGATGCTATTTTGATGACAGAGAAATTTTATTCTAATTTCTTTAAATTAGCTAATCAAGACAAACTTTATTAAATAGCTAATTTGTAATAATTGCAATACCGAAACATCTATCCTAACGTGTAAGTGATGGCACAGGAAGGTCTGTAACTCTGTATTACCATTGATTAATAAAGATTTATTATTCAGACTAACCGTAATTTAAATTATCTATCTTTCTCTGCGCCTATATTCTACTAAAAAAAGGGTGATAATTTGAGAGGTAAGAACTAAAGTTGGAAGTAGAACTAAAACAATGGGACAAATGTAAAATCTTATCCCCCTTCTACTTTTTGAGTTCCAATTGACTGATGCCTCAAGGGATTATGAACACCTGTTGATTCATAATGAGTCATTGGTCTAGACATAACTAGTAAAAAAAAAGGATACTTCTTTCCAATGAGTAATGCTAAGTAGACTCCAGACTACGAGAGTTGTACTCCTCTAGCACTACAAGACATTCAACAAGTAATGTTAACTAGACAGCACAGCTTTACTACTCTTGCACTACATGACGTGAGAATGCGGGGTCGTTCCCCCATGAATTGCAATGAGAAACCTAGGTGCCAAAATTTACTACAATGCTTGTAGTCTACTTCTCATTGCTCCTTCCCAATAGCATGTCATTTCAAGGAAATTGTTCACATGTCGACGCAATTATCCAGGTGATGAAAGTAAACCACTACTTATTTCAACGTTGCACACAATCAAACTTACATTACCCACCAAAACCCTAACCAACCCAAAAAAATTCTTAAAAATTATACCGAAGCCAGCGCGAGCGAAGCGAACGCAATGAACATGATCCACCGATCCCTGGCGACGAGCGTCCACATCCGGCCGAGCGCCGCCGAAATCGACAGCCCGCTCCCCTTCTCCTCGCCTCGCTCATCAGCCTTCATCTGCTTCCTCTCCTCCTCCTCCCCAATCTCCTCCAGATTCCACCAGTTCCCGCCGGGCAAGAACGAGATCAGCTTCTCGAAGAATCCGGGGTCGCCGAGGCTCCGAGGGGCGGAGATCGAGGAGTTTACGGTCAGCCGGCGGCGGAGGCGGAGGCGGCGGCATAGGTTGAGCGGGCGAAGAGATTGAGATTGAGATTGAGATTGAGAGGAGTAGGGTTTGGTTAGGGTTTTGATGGAGAGAGGTAATGGGAGAATGAGATTCTCCCGCTTATTACAGTATTCATGGCTCCACAGTAATCTCTCTCCTTTGCTTTTCATGTTCTTCTCTTTCCTCTTTATTTATTATTTTCATGGATGGATGGATTGCAGCCAATAGATTACATCCACTAGTATTAAATTATTGAGACCATGTTAGTGGTGTTATAATAATATCTCATTTTCATGGGATTTTTTTGGGTGCTTTGTAGTTTTATTCCCCCTCTTTTCACTTATTAGAACTCCACGTTTTTAATGCATTTTATATCATAGATCATAGAAGTAATAAATTTTTTTTTTCAAGATATGAGTCCCTTAAATCTTCCCTAATTTCATATTAGTTCCTCAAATTTTGGAAACTGCATATTGATCCCTCACGTCCTGTACGGTCTTGCAAAATGGTCCCTTTTGGTTAACTCAAGATAGATTTGAGGGGATATTTCCGTCGAATCTAACGGTTTATGGCAGATTGACTGTTTTACCTCTCTTTTAAGCCTACCAACCCGTTTCTTAATGGGTTTAAGCCCAGACATACCCGCTTTAAATAAAGCCCAAACCCATTTGAGTTCTTCTTAACAGTCAGAAAAGAACCCTAACCGACACTTGAGTTTCACTATGGTCATAATCCTCTATAATCTTTAACCTCTAACATATCTATCATCCCCTTCGATGTTTGAAACATCATGGAGGGATAGTTTGGTAAAAGCAGATGTTAAGTTAGGAGTTAACACAATCTTGATTGGGTTTTTAACTGAAAAAATAACAAAGAGACCACTTTGCAGAGGCCATTTTACAAGACCCTATAGGATGTTAGGGATCAATAATGCAATTTCCAAGGTTTGAGGGATGGATATAGAGTTAAGGAAGATTTAAGGGACTTATATCTAAAAACCCCTAAAAATTAAAACATCAGTTTATTTACTTTCAACTGATACATAGACGCCATTCGGAAATTTAGGGTGAACACTCGTACTCCGAAACAATATTTTAGCTAACTATTTGAAGAAACTAAACTCATTATTTATTAGGCAATAAGCTAACGCACCCATTCCTATCAAGATCCATTTTCCAGTCATCCTTGTAAAAAACTAGCTGATAAAAGAAGGCAACATAGCATTGAAGTTTGGCTAAACCGTACTTGTATTCGAGTATTCAAGAAAATATCTATAACCGTATTCATTAGGAAACGGATATAGTTACTCAAATCTTCAAATCTATAACCGATAGGATATACTTACAGATATGATTTTATAGTGAAATATTCAGATCCATATTCGAAATATCCGTATTCGATTTTGGCATATATGAATATGAATTTCACTCACTAAGGTATATACATATCCGTATCCGTGATGGGTAAGCGGATATCGTGATGGGTAAGCGGATATGGATATGATAAGTATCATATCCGAGCCGTATCCGGACCAAATGCACCCATAATGTTTAGCCTATAACAATTGTACAAAAGTGCCGTTCATTGTTATAAGATTATCTACCACATCATTGTAGGTCACATTTGCATCAACAGTCTCAATAACACAGACAATAACTGATAGAAACAGAAAATGCCAAACTCATCATTTCCAACTTGCTTCAATCTAACATGATAAAACCCTCCAAGCACATCTAAACAGTTTTCCATAACCCTCCAAGCACATCTAAACAGTTTTCCATAGTTACATATAGTTGGAACAAAGAAGCAAGCATTCAATTAGTCAAACATAACTAGTCTAAGATATGAAATTAGTTCTTTAAAAAAAAAAGAATGCACAATAATTTGCCGATCTCACATCTAAAAAGATAAGATCACAGAGCGGCGCACAGTAATAATCCCACCGACGCAGTCTATTTCATCCATCCATTGAAAGGATTAAATTCTATTGTGGCAATAACCTACTCAAAATATAATACGACCATTTCCAATGAATTGGTGATTACATGCCCACAGTTTATAAGCACCAGAATTCCCCAGACGGAGTAAGGCAAAGTATGGTAAGGTTCTTTTACCACCTTTTACCTCCTCGTCCAATTGGAGTTGTATTGGAACCAGATATCCGATTGCCAAATCCTCCTCGTCCTCCTCCTCGTCCCCTTGATCGGAAATTACCACCGGAACCTAAAAGAATAACAACATCAGAAGGTGCTGCATAATACAAGAAACATAATACAACAAAAACTACAAGGAAGCCTTTACACCAAATATGTTAGGGTCAACTACATGAATCTTAACATACGCGACGCCTGTCAAGACGAAATAAACAGTTTTCGGACCGGTTGGTTATATGAAACCGGTGTAGCTTGAAATTCCATATAAAATATATATGTACTCATACAATCTCCTCTTGCAGTTAGCAACTAATAATCTCAGAAGATATTATGCATCCGCTTCCCGTGTAAGTTAGGCATACTTCCTGTTGTCTGTCAATCAATATAAACACCTTTCAAGTTCCAAAGCTCCTTCTCTGATTGTGCAATCAATCATAATTAATGTGAACAAGCCCCTTGGCATGTGTTAAAACTAACAGACTGGAGTGAATCAACAGAAGCAGGAATGGTTCTATACATATTATAATGCTAATTATCTAATGTTCTACTGAAAACTGAAAAGGAGACCAAGTATGTTTATTAGATACTCACAAGCAGACCTACATCCTCTATGCACCTATTTCCATGGCAAAGCAGTTTGAGAAGAGACGGAAGGATCTAAACCGTGAAAGATACTCAGTGAATATATATCCTCTATGGTTAGGAGATTGTTTGATTCCTACTAAAATGTGTTTACATAATGGTTTATTTGACTGGGGACTAGAGTCTGTATAAAAGTATTCAAATGATTTATCATTAGGAGGCTTGAGCTTATATCATGCCATTATTGCCATATCATAATTCTTTATAAACATCTATACATGATCTTATTTTACGACTGTCAAAACATATTAGTATTGTCGACTTTTTTATGATTTTGCATTTATGTACACCCAAATCTTGTTGTCCCATACCCTGCGTCCTTGTTTGTGGGAATAATTGAATGTTCTAAAAAAGCTATAATATAGTACCTCCTGTGGCGCCAGATGATCTAGCCATTGCAGCCAGTGCAGGACTGACACTCTGCCCAGCTTCCTGAAGAATCTTGATGAGACTCTTGGAATACCTTGCATTTGAAAGAGTGAAGAAGGTGAAGGCAGTTCCTTTAGCACCAGCACGCCCAGTCCGTCCAATCCTGTGAACATAATCCTCAAGGCATGATGGGAAATCATAATTGATCACACATTTTATGTCCTTCACATCTGCAACCAGAGAAAAAGAAAGATGATGTGTATGTTAAAAATATGTTTATGCTGAATTTCCAAGTATATTCTTCTCATAATCTCTTTCCACAAGGATGGGATAATGCGACACTGCCCTTAATTTGTATCCTGTAATCAAAACACCTACACAACATTGTTGAGAGCCTGTGTATCATATGATATATACATAATCAAGGACACAGACATGCCCAACATGTATGGCCTTCGAATGAAATTAGGAAGTACAAGAAGCATGGAGCCACAAGCTATCATAAGGTACAGCATTTGTCACTACCAGGGTCGATGGGGCTTTGCAAAAATAACTGAACCAGCTTCATATGACTGTGATGGGTGGTGAGAGCTTACATTTAGCTGTTACTTTAGACAAGAAGCAACGAAGTAGAAAGATGTATACCAGCACTTAAACCTCATCTGCACTGAAAATATTGGTAATTTACACCCTTCTCTGTTATAGACATCTTTCTTCCCATCATACATGTCTATCTTCTCAAAAAGCTTGAAAACTCTATGAAGCAAATAAGATCCAAAATGTTGCAGTTCCATGACTTACGTCCAATGTAACACATGCTTCAACGAATATGAGGTGCCAAATTGAAAGAGTGTAAGAGGACACACCATGGAAAAGAGAATTAAAGAATGCCCTTTTAAACCAAGCTGGTAGAGGTCCATTGGCAGTGATACCAGTAGCTGACTAATTGTTTGGCCTAAAAATTAAGTGCCCACTCTTAGGATACCCCAAGACTAGAACTCTAACAGAGTGAAAAGAGAGAAAACTAGCACATGTTGTATGCACTAATAAAAAGCAAAGCCAAAGGAGTGTTAAGGATGGGTATATTAGATGCAAAAATTTTGAGAAATTAATGTGTTCTCATACATCCACAGCATAAACTACTAAGGATTACATGCACTATGCAACATTAGCAATATGCAAACTTCATGCTAATTTCAACTTTGAGAGAGAGGAGCTACTATGGTTTTTATAGAATTGGAAACTGAGCGATTCATGAATATTGCTCCTATTAAATATAAATATCCTATAACAAACTCCAGAATTAACAGTGTGGTCAATGGTAGAGAACAAATTTTCTCCAAATAACTGCAAGCAGGAAAAAGTGAAGAATATTCAAACTAATCAGACAACTAATCCTGTATAAATCAAGCAGGCAGCATGAAGTTGCATACCCTTGCTTAGAATTATCCTCATGAAGGACAGTCACTAACATGTGTCAAGTAATGTATAACATGCATTGCTGGTATGAACAATCTATCAGATTAAGAGTTTGAATAAGCAATAGCATGTTTTATCGAGCTAGATCCAATGGTATGAGTATCCTAACACTAACAGAAGCTAGATTTTGCACAAAACCCTTATTTTCCCACAAAATAGCATATATTCTACCTGGCATTGTGCATTTTTACTATATGCCACTTTGTTTCCTCCATTATTTGGAAAATATGCCCTTCCATCAGCTAGCACTAGCAGTGAAGAGAACTTGAATTGATCATAAAGTTGAAAGAAAATAGAGCATTGCTCGCTTATTTTTCCTTTTCAATATGCATAATAAAACTATATTTAGTTATACATTTTGCTCCTCCATGTTGGCATGCACATAATCGTGTTACCTGGTTAAACTAGGAACTGATGCGGATAATATAAAGGGATATTCTTGATAAGATGACACCGAATGGGATAAGTTGAGATTAAATATATCCAGTAGCTAAAAATTAAGTCAGCTATTATGATATTCACCACAATTAAATTTTCATTAACTATTTGATGGAAGAGTTGCCTGTAAATTGAAAACACAAAGTTGTGTAGCTACAAGGCAACGTGAAGTATGCACTTCAGCAGAAGACACAAGATGGGTATGCTAAAATCCTTTGGGAAAAGGGGGAAATGTTATGTGGTCCTGGTAACACTGCCAACTCTTACACTCAAGTCAGATAAACGGGTAGAACAAAGTTACTACCTTTGTCATCAAGGCACCTCGTCAGTCGTCGCACCAACCCAAATTCACTTACTTAGAAACTGGCCAGCAGAAGCCCATCAACTTGCCATCCTTGAGAATTAAACTAAATGAGAGATTCTACGACTAATAGCACAAAGTGGCCCTACCAAGACCACGAGCAGCTACATCAGTGGCAGTCATTATTGGACTGTTGCCACTTTTAAATTCTGCCAGAACCCAATCTCTTTCTGCTTGCGCTTTATCACCATGAATAGAGAGAGCAGGCCATCCATCCATTCTAAGCTGTCGAGTAACTTGGTCACATCCTTTCTTCGTCTCGAGAAATACCAATATCCTGCTGCCATCCATCAACTCCCCCAACAGCTTCACCAGCCTATAGGAAAGGGGCAAAACAAATCAGAAAATAATCTCATCAAATCATAATATACTCCAGACCTAATCACTTTATGCTTCCCACTAGCAAACCACTCCACTGTTATCCAGGTCAGGTGATGCACTTTATGCACCCACAGTTTCTCAACAACTTCTATTCATACCTGGGATACTTTTCATGGTCCGACATGATTTCGACAATTTGGTTTATTGATTGATTGGCTTTCAGTTCAGGAGATCCAATGGTTACCTACAAAGTTAATTACAAGCCAATTATTAATAGAACATTAGTAGTGGTTTTACATTAGTAGTGGTTTTTCAAGTGAAAGACTAAATTCTACAGCAAACTTGGAACCATCCTCAGGAAGAAGCATAAAACGGCAAGTGCTGTTCACCTTGTATGGATTGTGCAAAAACTGCCTTGCCAGACTCTCGACCTCTCTTGGCCATGTGGCACTCCAATACAATGTCTGTCTATCAGGGCGAATCTGCAAATTCCAAAACCATTTCCAATTAACTTGCAATTTGAAAATTGGTCATGAAGTACATATAAAAGTTGCAGACATATGATTATGCAGCATAAGATCCTCAGCAATGAGAATATCACACAACAATACAGATATCACAGGTTTTCCAAGGGGCATTATAGCTTACCAGATAATTTCCCTTGATTTCGTTACAGACTACAGAGTTACAAACACTGACCTGAAAAAACTTGTAGGCAATCATAAAGAACTTGCGATATGAGTCCTAATAACACTAAAGGCCGAATATATAGAAATATTTTCACACTTCCCAAGCAGAATTTCAATGCCCAAGAATTACAGACAGTACTGAATATTATCTGGGAACTAATTGAAGTACTATTAGACTTAGATATGCTACCAATGACACATAAGAACAGTTTCTCAAACATTGAAAGATCAACGGATAGTAACAATATTCAAATTATGCATACACACACTAAAAGACAGAAAGGAAGTGGTTCAAGAATCTTTTGTCCCCATAATGAAGTAACTACTGATTGTCGACATATAGTTTACTAGCAGTAAACGACAACTTTCTATCAGAAAAGTAGCCTTCCCTAATCTTTGTAGCATTAGAATAATTAAGAAGAAAATTAATCAAAATTAAAAGTAAGATTGGTCATACTTGTGAGACAATTTTCCGAATCTGGGGCTCAAATCCCATATCCAGCATACGATCGGCTTCATCCAAAACGAGATATGTTACTCTGCGTAAGTTTGTATGGCAAGCTTCCAACATATCAATCAACCGACCAGGTGTTGCTATGACAATCTCAACCCCTGTACAAATAAAAATAGCTTAAAAATATTTTCACTGAGCCAAACAGAATTTATAAACTTTAGAAAGAAAATACAAGTGGTTTTGAACTGCATCAAAGAGGCAATCAGAAGTCTGACCTTTTTTAAGATCACGAATCTGTGGACCTTTTGGTGCTCCTCCATAGATGCATGTACTTCTAACATTTGAATGTGAACCAAATTTTTTTGCTTCTTCCTGTATCTGCACGGCCAATTCCCTAGTAGGTGCTAAGATCAGTATAATTGGGCCATCACCATAAGCTGCAACATTTATGAAATAACAACATAAGTTTATTTCAGCATCTACAACAGCAATTCAAATATAGTATCAAAGTGACATCATTGAGACTAACCTAATCGTGGCTGAGCATTCACATGCACCAGTGCTGGCAAAAGATATGCCAAAGTTTTTCCAGAACCAGTCTCCGCAATACCAATTAAGTCTCTTCCCTTTAGAGCCATAGGCCATCCTTGAGACTGGATAGGTGTTGGCTCAACAAAACCACATCTTGATATTGCCTCAAGACAATACTCTGGCAAAATAAAACAGACATTTCACAATTAACACAAGCACCATTTCTAATCGATCAAATAAACATCATAAATGATAAAATTTAGGAGTTTGTCAAATTAGACCCCAAATCTTCATTTCCAATTTACACCAACTTTTGTCATACTAAACAGTATTTTTTTCCTTCAAATCATATTAGACCCCCCGAATCTTCATATTTCTTAAAAAAAAAGCTCAAATATATTAATCACAAGAGTTTAACCATACTACAGAGTCATGTAATATACCACTAATGAAGAATTTAGGGTTTAAAAACACAAAAACCCCTAAATTTCAACGAGAAATAGCTTATATACCTGGGAAATTGGCCTCAGTGAAAAACCTAATGGGCCTCGGCACATCCCGGCCCTCGACCGTAATATCCCGCATCCTCCGATACGCCGCCACCTCCGGCTCCGTCATCGCCTGAACAGCAGGACTCTCCCTGTAGAAATTCTTCTCAAAAGGAATCAACCCATCAAAATTCTGCTTCGGGAGCGAAATACTGTTAAGCTCGTCCCTCTCCCTCCCCCCTCCCCTCCCTCTCCCTCCTCCGCCGCTTCTACCACCACGATTCCCGCCGGAAAATCTCCCGCCGCCGCGACCACGGCCGGAATCGAAGCCCCTTCCGCCGCCGCGGCCGCCGGATGGGAAAGGGGGCGGAGCGGTGCGGTTACCGCCTCGGCCGTAGGATGAGCTCGCCGGAGCGGTGAAGTTACCCCCGGCGAGAGGGCGGGTGAAGGGAGCGGAGGGAGGAGGGAGGAGATCGCTCCTTCGCTCCCTGTAGGAGTAAGGATCGGAGTATCTGATGTCGTAGGGATTCATCTCGTCGGCGAAAGATTAGGGTTTTTTTTTTTCCCCTTTTAGTTGTTAGGGCGAGCGAGAGGATGATGGAGGAGACCGAGCTAGGGTTTGGCTATTTATCAAGACGGTGAGGCATCGTCCGCGTGCACGGCACGGGGTGTATATACGTACGCACGCTTATAGACACTCATCATGCATATATATACATGAAGAAAAAATTATATTATTTTAAAATTTTAATTATTATTTTATCTATGTACAAAAAGGGTGGCTATTAAGTTATCTGAAAAATTAACATATTAAACTAATTTGATTCATATTCTAGAACACTCTAAACTATGTGAAATTTTGATTATATATATTTGATGATATTGTGAGATGGTAAGATGAAACATTATCATGAGATGGACTAATCGGTCATCAAATTCATATATATATATATATATATATATATATATATATATATATATATATATATATATATATATATATGAATCCCTACATCAAGATAAATTTTGTGTTTTTCTGTGAAATGTTAGTCTCATTCTCATCCACTCTCTAATCCATGAAATGAAGTCCCCATTTGAATGAGTTGATGGAAATGAACCACCTTACTACCAAGCCAAAAATACTGTATGGATAATCCTCATATATATATATATATATATATATATATATATATATATATATATATATATATATATATATATATATATATATGGGTATGCTTACTACACTTATGTCCTAAGATTATTTTTTGGCAATTTCAATCACAAAGGATCTCTTATAAATTAATTTTAAATTTTTTTGTTTATTGTTATTAGCAATTTTTTATCATTAGAATTTCTCTTTCCTTGATTTGGCTTATTATAATTTATGTCTTCATTGGTCAATTCCTATAGGTGGATTTTTCAATTTATTTACAAGTGTAATATTTTTGCACCAAGTGGAGGAAGTTTCAAGCATCTAAAATAAGAAGAAGAGTACTTTTCAAAATTCTTTATTCTTGTTTAAACATTATATGCTACAAAATGTTATTTTATTGTGTACTTTCATGCTTTCTATACCTAAATATTATGCTTTAATATAAACATTGTGTTAAAATTTTAAATTGTTGTCGGATACTTTTCAAGATGTTTACGTGCTCTATATTTTTTTCTTTAGCATGATCCATAAGCTCTTATCAATATCGGATTAATATACATTGTTATATACATACTCCTTCAATGGACTCAATAAAACTTTTAATAAGAACATACTCTACTAGAGCTAAAACAACCCAAAACCTATAGACCTCCGAAAAGACTTAAATAGAGCTTCTTCAATTGTTATGACACCAATGCCAAACCTCCAAAAAAATATAACGACCAACAAACTAATAAGAAGTAGACTAATTCATAATGCATATTTTATAGATCATCAAGATTGATTGACATTATTTTGATAGCTATTTCTAATCCTCATGTGAATCATGATTTTTGAAGTTTGTATTTGATAATTTTTATTTTGAGAACCATAAAACCTAGTCAAGTATGAAATCCATAATTTAATAAAATATGTTTTACTTAAAATATTTTATTTAAAGTAATTAAATTCATATTTTATTTTAAGGTTATAATAATATTGTGCTATCGAAAATTAAGATGATGCAAGCAGGTAAAAGAGTTAGATATAAAAATAATAATAATAACATCTCACTCATAACCTCCTCATATTCATATCCTCTCCATTAATTACATATAAATTTTCTAATTAATTTCTCACTCATAACTTCTCCTAATCCTTAATTTCATCCATTAATCTCCATCACTAATAATCATGAAGCCCCTCCCCTTAATTTCACGAAATTAAATATACTTATACCTCCCAATAACAAATTAATCTCCTACTGTCTTTCTTAATTCTCGATGATCGCTACCATAATCATAAAAATTTCAAATGTTTATCTTTTTACTAGCCACTATAAATCACAACTAACTTGTTCAAAATTTTCTATGAATTCTCTTTTAAATATACTTTTCTACTTCATTATCAACACCGATAAAGTAAGATTGAAATAAGCTAAATATAGAGTGAGACTTTGTGACATGTATGTATTATTTAGAGCTCAAGGTCTTAAGGCTGATCTGGAAATGACACGTCAAGCTACTTCACTTGGCCCGATCATATAAATGGGTTTGAGTCTTCGGGTTTTGTTCTTACTATGTATATGTAAAGATCTTTAGCACCGGCATAATATGCGGTAGCAGTCCATATTTTCAACGTCATAGAAGAAAAAGATTAGAAATTTTAAAATATCAAATGATATATCGATCGCTATTGTGGATTAACTTTAAACTGAGGATATACATTGGTCATACCCATCATGTTTGTTCCTTAAAAATCATGTATTGAGTTGCAAAATCTAGCGTTCACAAAAACTTTTGTTTGATTGAAATTTGTAGGTTCAACTTAAAATATTTTATTTAAAGTAATTAAATTCATATTTTATTTTAAGGTTATAATAATATTGTGCTATCGAAAATTAAGATGATGCAAATGGGTAAAAGAGTTAGATATAAAAATAATAATAATAACCTCTCACTCATAACCTTCTCATATTCATATCCTCTCCATTAATTACCTATAAATTTTCTAATTAATATCTCACTCATAACCTTCTCATATTCATATCCTCTCCATTAATTACCTATAAATTTTCTAATTAATATCTCACTCATAACCTTCTCATATTCATATCCTCTCCATTAATTACCTATAAATTTTCTAATTAATATCTCACTCATAACCTTCTCATATTCATATCCTCTCCATTAATTACCTATAAATTTTCTAATTAATATCTCACTCATAACCTTCTCATATTCATATCCTCTCCATTAATTACCTATAAATTTTCTAATTAATATCTCACTCATAACCTTCTCATATTCATATCCTCTCCATTAATTACCTATAAATTTTCTAATTAATATCTCACTCATAACCTTCTCATATTCATATCCTCTCCATTAATTACCTATAAATTTTCTAATTAATATCTCACTCATAACCTTCTCATATTCATATCCTCTCCATTAATTACCTATAAATTTTCTAATTAATATCTCACTCATAACCTTCTCATATTCATATCCTCTCCATTAATTACCTATAAATTTTCTAATTAATATCTCACTCATAACCTTCTCATATTCATATCCTCTCCATTAATTACCTATAAATTTTCTAATTAATATCTCACTCATAACCTTCTCATATTCATATCCTCTCCATTAATTACCTATAAATTTTCTAATTAATATCTCACTCATAACCTTCTCATATTCATATCCTCTCCATTAATTACCTATAAATTTTCTAATTAATATCTCACTCATAACCTTCTCATATTCATATCCTCTCCATTAATTACCTATAAATTTTCTAATTAATATCTCACTCATAACCTTCTCATATTCATATCCTCTCCATTAATTACCTATAAATTTTCTAATTAATATCTCACTCATAACTTCTCCTAATCCTTAATTTCATCCATTAATCTCCATCACTAATAATCATGAAGCCCCCTCCCCTTAATTTCACGAAATTAAATATACTTATTTTATAACCTCCCAATAATAAATTAATCTCCTGCTATGTCTTTCTTAATTCTCATTAATGATCACTACCATAATCATAAAAAATTCAACTATTTATCTTTCTACTAGCCACTATAAATCACAACTAACTTGTTCAAAATTTTCTATGAATTCTCTTTTAAATATACTAGTATGGTGCATGCATACGTGTTTCCATTCCTATTTATATGCAATGATAATTTTATGTACCTAATGTATATTTTATTATATATAGTATTTCAAATTAGTTTGATTTACAATTGATAATTTAATAGATATCAAATCAATTTTCTACCATAAGTTTATACATTCTATTTAGGGTAAATTTAACAAACGCCTCCAAATAAACTTCCAACTTTTAAAATATCACGAAACCTCCTCAAGTTCTAGGGTTCTCAAGAAAACCCTTTCAACTTTTAACATTGTTAAAAAACCCTAAAAGCGTTAAATACAATTTTCAGGTGGCAAAAATATCACCCTGCATAAATTTACCTACATGTGAAAAAGAACAAAGTCAGCATTAACGCCATTAAGAAGAGTTTTCCAAAAATTGTTAAGAGTTTAAGGGGCTTATTGAGATCGCTAAAACTTAGTAGGGTTTTATGACATTTTATGAAGTTAAGTGTTATTATCTAAGGAATGCCCAAATTTAAGGGGTTTTGAAAGGCTAAAAGCACTTAGGTACCTTATAATTTATTAAATTAACTTAGTTATTTATTAAATTATTTATTTAATTAATAATAATTAACTTATTAATATAGAATAATTTTAGCTTTGAAGATAAGCCACATAAATAAGACAGAATTTCTTTTTGCTCCTTAAATTCAATGCATATAATCATGTAAGGAATCACCAAAAACCTCATAGTTAACAAAATTCCGCACGAACATAGTTTGCGACAAAAACAGAATGCGAAAATGGATAGAAACTTTAATTATTATTTATTAAATGAATCACATATATTCACATCATCTCCAAAAAAAAGATAAAAATAATTGAACACCTTAAAAATCTCAGTGCATAGCAATGTTGATCACAAAAAGAACATGAAAATTATAAAGATTATATAGAAAGCGAGCTCAATGATGCTGAAGCAGCGAGGAGAAAAGCGAGTTAGATTTGGCTCTTTTCTTCCCTATCTAAATTTTAATTATGAATTAGAGTGTTGATTGGAGAAGTGTGATAAAATTTTATTGTTATTTATAGTGATTTGGTGAGAGAGGAATAGTTGTAACCTTTTTTGTATCATTAGTGCAAATAAATTTATATTTAGTGTACCAAGTGTTAGTGGAGGAGTGTTATGAGTGAGTGTTTAATTTGAAAATTAATGGCAATCAATTGGGAGGTTATGAAAAATTATATGTATGTCTTTGTCTTCATGTATGTATGCATGGATGCGCAAGCAATGGAGATGTTATGAAAACTTGAGCATACATGTATCTTCATGTATGTATGAATGGATATGTTAGAGGGCATTTCGAAAGAAATGTTTTAACATGACAATCCACTTTTATAATAGTATTAGATTTTTTTACTTCATTATCAACACTGATAAAGTAAGATTCAGAAATAAGCTAAATATAAAGTGAGGCTTTGTGACATGTATGTATTATTTAGAGCTCAAGGCCTTAAGACTGAATTCTAGAAATGACACATCAAGCTACTTCACTTACAACTGATCAAGTAAGATGAATAATAGAAGAAGAAACAAAGAGTAGTTCCCCATATTCATATAAATGGGTTTGAGTCTTTTAGGTTTTGTTCTTACTATGTATATGCAAAGATCTTTAGCACCAAAGATAATATGCGTGTAGTCCATATTTTTCAACGCATCAAGAAAAAAAAGATTAGAAATTTTAAAACATCAAATGATATATCAAGATGTTGTCGTGGAAATTAACTTTAAACCGAGGATATACATTGGTCATACCCATCATGTTTGTTCCTTAAAAATCATGTATTGAGTTGCAAAATCTAGCCTTCACAAAAACTTTTGTTTGATTGAAATTTGTAGGTTCAACTTAAAAATATTTGTTAGAGCAAAATAATGATACACATTACTTGTAAGACTCCATAACTTAAATTTTTTTATGATGTTTGTTCTTAACAATTGAAGAAGCTCTGTTTAAGTCTTTTTAGAGGATTATATAGATTTTGGTTAATTGTTTAGCTCGATGGAGTATGTTCTTAGTTGTTATAGAACTTAATTATTTTCATATTAATACAAAATCTTTAAATTATTATTTTATAGTTAGTATGTTATTTATCCTTCCTAATGGTATAACTATATTACGAATTTGCGAATAAAAACCCTGAATCTATTAAAATTATAACGTTAGACATTATATTATATTATAAAATAGATAGAATTATGCTTTTAGGTTTACAAATTGAATAATGTCTTAGATTTATGCTTTTAGGTTTACAAATTAAATAATGTCTTTCAGATATTCCATAAGTTTTATTGAAAGCCCCATTTCATTAAACTAATTTTAAAAAAATTATAGAGTAAACCTTTAAATTGTAGAAACGACCTTGAAGCTTCTTTAATTCTGAATATGCCATAAAATTTCTGAGAAAGGACCTTGAAATTTCACAAATAAACCTCATAAAAGATTATATTTACTCTAGGATTTTAATGATTGAAAAATAACAAAAAAAATCCTCAAATGACATCTAACACTAAACTTATTACAAAAAAGAATCTAAATATAAAATTAATTCATCCACGTGCAATGCACGTGCACTATACTAGTATGGAAAAAATGTGTCAAGACCCCAAAAAAGGAAAGCTCATGTGGCCCAGCCCCACATAATATTTCTCATGTTGTTTAGCCCCAAAAATCCAACAAATATGGCCTAGCCCCTAAAGCCAATAAGTCAACATGTATAATATGTATTTGCTTTTCTATCCTAAATTACCCCTCTTCTCTCACGGGGGAAATCGCCAATGATGCCGATCACAATAAATGTGATGCGACGGCAAAAATAGAGGGAAAAATCTGGGTTTTCCTCCATTAATCCTCTCTCTTACCTTCTATCATCTCATTTATTGTTTTACTCTCTCATTTATGGTGTTAGGGTTTTATTTTTTAATATTCAACAACCCTCTCATGTCCTAAACTTTCCTCCATTATTTCTCATAACTGTCCTCCATATTAATGGCCACCAAAGATCTCATTTGTATGGTGTCCTTAGACGAGAAAGTAGTATTCTCAATGCTAAGTTTTTCAACAAGATTGTTTTAACTGAAATTTGATGTGGCTGAAAGACTGAAAGTTCCCACATGATGCTTTATCATTGATATATAAAATCTAAAAGGAACCCCAATCTAAGTTTTACAATTGAGAATGAAGATGATTTGAAGTGTATGGTGGAGCATAATCGAAATATTGGTTGTTTGGAGATACATATGCGAGCTATTGTTGATATAGAGGGTTCCACTTCTGTAAACACACAGAAAGTTCCAACTGAAATGTAAGTAATCATTAAACTATGGTTAAAATTGGGGTTTCTGTGATGTAAGCTTTGTGATTTCAGGTTTAATATTTCATACGACAGTCACATCTTAACTGTAAGCCTTGGCTGTTAACCTTTTCAGTTACATGTTGCATATAATAGTTACATGATAAGTATAAGCTTTTCTTGTTAAGTTTATCTAATACTTGTTAACTCTAAGCCTTGGTTGTTAAGTATAGATAACTCTAATTTTAACAATCACATGTTAACTATAAAATCTTTTATAGTAGATTTTATAATCTGACTGGTTTCTTAATTTGTGCAGCAATAGGACTTCTTTGAGCTTAGAATATAATTATCTTGCTCTAAGTAGTACTTCTAATTCAGAGAGGATTCCAAATGATTGTTAGGCTGGTGAGAATATAATGAGATTAGATGACATTCTCAACAATATTTTCATCATTCCTCAATGGTTGCACACAACATTAACTGAAAAGGGTCAACAATTTAAAAGTGCAGATGAATTAAGACTAGCTTTGCAATACTATTCTATGATGAAAAAGTTTGATTATGAATTTGCAAATAATGAACCCAAACGTATCCGAGTTTTTTATTGATATAAGAAAATATATAGTTGCCCTTGAATATTGTTTGTCTCTCATGTTAAAAATGAAATGAGAATTTCTATCAAGAAGTTTGTGAACGAACACAGTTGTGAGCAACATAAGAACATGTCAGGTCGATCAAGGGCATCTCGCAAATTCATAGCCGCCCAATTGAAACCTGTGTTAAAGGTTCGGCCAGATATATGTTCTATTGATGTGCAAAAGGAGTTTCTCACGGAGTATGGATTGAGGATTGATTATAGTAAAATATAGTGGGTAAAGAGAGAGCACAAGAAGAGTTGTATGTTGATTGTTATGAGTCTTACGATCAACTAAGATGGTAAAAGTTACAGATTTGTTATTAAATATATCAATTTTTACAGTAGACTCTTAAAGTACACTGTTATATGTTGATTTACGTTGGCAATATGTTAACTTTACTGGTTGGATGTTAATTTTCAGAGATAACTGTTAACTTTCACAATTAGTTGTTAATTATAATATGTTTATGTTAACTATATTTGGTTTCTATTAGTTATCACAGTTGGATGTTAACTTTATGAATTAATACATCTTTTCGGTCAAATGCATTTTATTAAGCTGATATTTCTTGAAATTTATGTAGAGGTATGAGCACATGGTAAAGGAGACAAATCCAGGTAGCTACATTTGCATTGAACAGATTGACGGAAGGTTCACATTACTCTTCATTTGTTATGCTACTTACATAAATGGTTTCTTTAATAGATGTAGACCTCTATTATTTTTGGATGAGATATTTTTGAAAGATAGATATAAGGGTATACTCGTTTGCATAGCATACGATGGAGATCAAAGGATATTTCCACTAACTTATTGCATATGTGATCAAGAAAACTTATCTAATTGGAGGTGGTTCCTACAAAGTTTGTGGTCCCTACTGTATGAAAGGTTTGACCCATACAATCCTCCCCACCAATTGATTATAATTTTCGATGCCGACAAGGGAATTGGAGAAGCCGTAAAAGAATATTTTTCTGAAGCAATTCACTCAAGATGCGTTTCAAGTCTTGTAAGGTAACTGTGTGTCCTATTCAAGTGATTTAGCTAGCTAAGTAGGATCATCTAAATGAGCGTGTAAATTAAGTTTTTTAACTTATTGTGGGAGTATAAATGAGCTATACTTTTGATTTCATAATAAAAGTTGAGGTTTGAAAATACGACAAAAACATACTTCGAGGAAATGATGCCAATGTGAGATAGAGAACGATAAATGAGCTCAAATTTTAACAATAACAAATACATAGAAAATTTAAAGTTGAGATACAGTATAGAGAAATGCCTTATTATCATCATTTTTGGAAATTCTATAGAAATCGTTTATTCTCTTAAGCTGGACAATCGCTAGGACCACCAAAGTACAGTCTTTTTGTTTCTTCAAAACTGTTAAACATAGTGATCGTGTAGCAAGCATCCTCCGTTGCATCAAAGAAAAATCTTTTATCAGTTCGATCATAAGGTGTGTCGTTCAATTCTATATTTGAAAGTGATGCCGCCCTGTTTAGACCTTCTTCAGCAAAATGACCGCTACCCATCGGAGGACTTACATCGTTCATAAAAAAGCGAACAACTCCGCCGTATTGAACATGAGTAGCTGAATCTTGCAAACCGGTAAAGAGAGACTTTGGCCAGTATCCCACCGGTAAGTCGTGGTTAGGTCCGTGATGCAACCACCAGTCACCCGTTTGTTGGTCCTTTTAATAAAAATGATTGAATCCAAGCAAAGATAGTTAATGTGAAAAGTTGAGGAAATTTTCTTTATTTACTGTTAAAGAGAAAATATCGAATGTATTTATAATGGTACCTTTGATATCTTTAGATTGAGGTAGTATTGTTCTCCATTGTATGTGGATAATGGTCTGATGAGGGATCCTGGAGTGTAATTTGATGACTTGCTTAGTTTGAATCCTTCACAATTAAGATTAAAGCATCCTCTGTTTCCGCCATCCGCCTTTTATCAAGACATATATTTATGCAAACATAATTCAACCGCGATAGTATATATAATATATTTTAAAGCTAAAGTTTATAAGATCCTTACAGCCCAATGCACATAGAAGTGAGTATCACTATCACCGTACAAGTCTGGATAAACCTGTAGAAGCATTCATTTGATTATTATTATTTTTAATATTAAAGTTATCTTGATGCATTTTCTACTGTTTTGAATGAGAGATTGTGCTACTTACATGCCAACCTGCTTGGATAACATTTTTGCTGCCCGGTGAACCATCCCCACGGTTAACTACCCAAATGGTTGCTCTGCTTTCTTGGTTGCGTGCTACTTGGGTTAATTCATGCACACTTATAGTTGCTTGTGCGCTATAGTATGTGCCTCTAAATGTACCAAGGATTGCCCACTAGAAAAATAAAGAGAGAACATTATATAAAAAAAATTTCGCGAAATAAAATGATGAATAAATATGATACACATAAGTAATTAGTTTTTTCTCCTTTGACCCTTGATGTAATTATCGGCATCAGTCTGGATAAACACGTATTACAAACAAAATTAAAATTCAAAAATAATTGCTTTAATTAAAATTGAGAAAAAGGTAATTACTTACAAGTGACTCTTTGTTTGTAGCAACATCCAAACGATTGAGACTCGAAATTGTAGTTTTATTCCATGCTAAGTCATGACTTCTATTGTGGATTTTGCTCCTCTCTTTTCCTTATCATAACTGCTGGTTTTGGAGTCCAAAGCATATTCTATAGTTGCTTCCTCTGAAGTGGCCTCATACAAAATAGATCCATTCTGCATAATAAATATCAAATCAAAATAGTCAAGATTAAACTCGAGCATAGATGCTGTGAGTGTCATGAGGAACTAAGATAATTAGATAAATATTAAGATCCCCATTAGGATATAGATCTAATAAACTATTTTACAGCTAACCAAGAAACTTGCCTTAAAAACTATACATTGTTTAGTTTATGTTGAACATATTTCACAAATACACATATATATCATTACATAAGCATAAAAAATATTAGATAAAAAGTTTATACAAAAATGAATGATAATTCCAAAGACATATCACATGTAATTTCATTCACAGTACCTTCATGGAGCCATCAATCATTCGCAAACTTCTTCCTTGGACTTCATTCTCAAAGTAAATGCCTAGAAATAGAAAACTCCAAAACCAAAATAATATAGATGACATTTGTACACAAATAAGCAATTGGTGAAAAAGCCTGAATATATAGATCATGTTTTATCAGATTTGTGGAAAGTTTGCAAATTGTTAATTAAGGTTTAATTTACTATGGATGTATAGTAAGAAAGACATCATGGTATTAAATTATAGAAAAATAATATTAAATCTTAAAAATAGAAATACTCAAGTACTTTTATATAAAATAATCTTTATAACAATAAAAGGTAGGTTGTATACTTTGATGATTTTTGTGTAGGAACCATGATATAGAAAGTGAATCATCGACATGCTGTTTCTCTTAAATAATTGTTCACATATAGTTGGTTGTTGCCAGTTTTGGGTAATAATAATTCATGAATATCATCTTTCTTTTCAACAATTTTACTATTCATGAATATTATCCCTTCCTTTCTTAATATTATGATGATTCATGAATAATATATCTCCTTTTGGTTAATGTTTTGGTTCATGAATACTGCATGTGTGTGTGTCTATATATATATATATATATATATATATATATATATATATATATATATATATATATATATATATATATATATATATATATATATATATATATATATATATATATATATATATATATATATATATATATATATATATATATATATATATATATATATATATATATATATGGGAAAAAGGGGTTGGTGTGTCACTCACCTCTATGGAAAGTGTCATGATTTGGAGTTCATCTATTGGTTAACTTAAATCTATTTTTATAATTTTGCAAAAACCTCCCCTCAAACATTATAATGAATGAGAAACAAATCTCAATATAATATTCTTTCCATAACAGCAAGCCAAATCTAATCTTTTCCTATAGCCGTCTCCTCATCGCCCCCTCTCTTATCGACGCATATCGCTCCCTTCCGAAAGAAGAAAACGTTTTGCCTTCTTCAACCCAAAGAGAAAAGCCCTCTTCCTCTTTGTCTACTTTTGTCAAATAGAAGTCCACAAGATGTCCACAACTTCACCTTGTCCTTCTCCTCAATCTCTTGTGCGTTCATACAGCGAACCTAAGTCCCCTTCTGATTTCTCATCTTTCTCTCATGCACTCGATGACGCTGAATCATCTTTAAGGTGAGAGCTTTTATCTGTAGTTCAAATGTGATCAAAATTATAATTTTAATTAATGAATTTACAATTCTAGAGTTATTTTTTAATGCACAAATTCTATCTAAATTTTAAATATATTTCTAGTATAGCATTCCGCACATTGCTTTTCAACTGGGTGTGAAGAAATCATAGCCGGAATCGTGTTCAATGTTCTAAAATCTTCAGTTAACTCTACAGCACGTCTAGCAGCTAATGCCTTATCATATTGCTCGATAAAATCACTAATTGAGGTTTGTGCATTTACATATCCGTCAAAATATGCATTCATACTTTCGCTTATTTGTGTTGTAGTCATACCTGCAAAGAATGTAGTCTTAAGAAAGATCGGGACCCAATAAGATTTCTTTTGATACATGACTGATAACTAGCTCTTACTATCCATATTATATTTTTTCTCCATCTTCTTCCACCTCTCTTCAAATTTCTCTATTGTACTACTATTTTTCCATTCACTGTAATCCTCCCAAATATTTTCATTATTCCAATGCAACTTCTAAATATGTACCAGTTCATGCTTATGAAGATGCCAGGCACAAAATCGATGATGGCTTTTGGGGAAAACTAGCTTAATTGCATTGCAGATAGCCCCATCTTGATCAGTGATGATTGCATTGGGTGCTATTTCTGACATGCATCTTAACCACTCCTTGAATAACCATATAAATGTCTCCTTTCTCTCATCCGCTAGTAGAGCACATCCAAACAATATCGATTACCGATGGTGGTTAACCCCAGTGAATGGAGCAAATGGCAGCTTTAAATTATTTGTCCTATATGTCACATCGAAAACAAGCACATCACTAAACTTCATATATGAAGCTCTTGATCTTCCATCAACCCGAAAACACTTCTAAAGGTGAGATCATCATCCAATTGCATTGCAAAATAAAAGTCAGGATCTGAAGTTTGCTTGCTTTGAAAATGTTTAATGATTGTAATGGCTTCTCTTCTAATATTATTTTTCTTTAGTTTTCTAAGGTGATCATGACACTGTTGAGGAGTAACATTCTCTGATTGACTTCCAGTTACAGCATTTACAACCTTTGAAATGATAGATGACTGCAATCCCTTGCCTTTTAGAGTACCCATGAGGTCTTGGATCACTGGTGTTTGATGCAATTGCCTATGAGAATGATGATTAAACACTTTATCTGGACTACTAAGTTTATGTTTTGAATGATCATCATTGAACTGTTTGACAATCCATGTATTCTCTCTCTACATATCACCATCCTAGCCATGCAATCAACTTCGTTATCGCCCTCTGAACAAGTGATTTTCCCATTCGTCTCTTATCATACACATCTTTGTATCCTTGCTTATTACATACAAATAGCCCTCGTATGATCATTTCTTTGTTTTTTTAGACCTATCAACATGACTTTTTCGAATGCCAAATCCTCGTTGCTTTGCATATGTGTTATAGTATCGTAAGCTTCATCCTCGATGAAGAATTCCATCCCAATATACGGTGTTGAATAATATTATTTTCTTCTTCTTCATGATTACCATCTTCATAGTGCTCCAATTGGATTGATGCCGTCTTTCCTCATTGTCTTTAAAACATGATGCATTCCGATACAATCAAATAATTTTAATCATTAGTGTCGTGTAGGACAATAATAATTTGGGATCATCTAGTTTAAAAATAAGTTTATTGTCTAATAATGCATAACCCGAGCACATGGATACACAATTATATACAATGAGTATAGCATCCCCATTAGCTTAATGGTAACTTTTTCTGCTAACCTTTCATTGATTATTTTTCTACATGTTTAACTTCAAGAAACATTAGAAAATAGTAAGACCTAAGATCCAAGAACTGGAAAAATGAATAATACTCGTCAATTTTATGTCCATGCACCAAATTATTAAATAATCAATTGAGTCAAAAACAATACATATTACAGATGTTAATAAAATATAATAAACTAAAGTTAATATAGAATTGAAAATACTCTCCATCAACTATTGTAGAAAGGTCACCACTCATATATATTTGAAATTTAGATAGAATTTGTGCATTAAAAATAACTCTAGAATTGTAAATTCATTAATTAAAATTATAATTTTGATCACATTTGAACTACGGATAAAAGCTCTCACCTTAAAGATGATTCAGTCATCGGCATGATGAGAAAGATGAGAAATCGAGAGAGGACTTAGGTTATTGTATGAACGCACAAGAGATTGAGGAGAAGGACAAGGTGAAGTTGTGGACATCTTGTGGACTTCTATTTGACAAAAGTAGACAAAGAGGAAGATGGCTTTTCTCTTTGGGTCGAGAAGGCAAAAGCGTTTTCTTCTTCGAAAAGGGCGATATCGTAAGGATAAGAGAGGAGATAGGGGCTATAGGAAAATTAGATTTGGCTTCTGTTATGGAAAGGATATTATATTGAGATTTGTTTCTCATTCATTATAATGTTTAAGGGAGGTTTTAAAATTACAAAATAGATTTAAGTTAACCAATAGATGAACTCCAAATCATGACACCCATATAGGGGTTTGGTGACACACCACTTCCCTCACACACACACACACACATATATATATATATATATATATATATATATATATATATATATATATATATATATATATATATATATATATATATATGAGATAAAATAAGATGGTGAGATGAGATTCTTATCGTAAGATGGCCCAATAGACTACTCGGAAAGATGATCGCACCACGCATCGTGATTTGTACTCATCATGATCTATATGTAGAAAAGATTATATCATTTTAAAATTTCTAATTATTAAAAATATTTTCGGTTTTCAAAAAATATTTTTTTGGTTTTGACAAAATAAGATTTTTTAATAATATTACAACAATTATACTACATAATTATAACAATTATAGTATATAGTTGGTAGTTAATTTTAAGCTTTTTGTTTGTATATCTTATTTGAAAGTTAATTTTTGAGGTTTTGAGAAAATAAATTGTTGTAATATTTTCTGATTATTAAAAAATTTTTTAAATATTCAGTTTCTTAAAATATTTTCAGTTTTAGAAAAAATTTTGATTTTGACAAAATATGAATGTTCTTCTTAATAATATTACAACAATTATAGTATATAATTGTAATTTTTAAGATTTTCGGTTTGTATATCTTATTTGGAAGTTAATTTTGATAATTTAAATATAATTTAAATATTTCAATTTTGGAAATTTTAGAAGTTATTTGGAAGTTAATTTTTAATATATCATTTAAAGATTTTTGGTTTGTATATCTTTTTGGAAGTTAATTTTGAGAAAATAAAGTGTTTTAATATTTTAGTATTTTTATAAATTTATTTTAAATTTCAGTTTCTTAAAATATTTTCGGTTTTAAAAATATATTTTTTCAGTTTTGACAAAATATGAATTTTTTAATAATATTACAACAATTATAGTATATAATTACAATAATTATAGTATATGATTGGTACTTAATTTTAAAGTTTTTCTATTTGTATATCTTATTTGGAAGTTAATATTTATGGTTTTGAGAAAATAAATTTCTGTAATATTTTCTAATTATTAAAAATATTTTCAATATTCAGTTTCTTAAAATATTTTCAGTTTTAGAAAAAAATCGTTTTTGACAAAATATGAATCTTTTTCTTAATAATATTACAATAATTGTAGTTTTAAGATTTTCGGTTTGTATATCTTATATGGAAGTTAATTTTGATAATTTAAATATTTCAATTTTAGAAATTTTGGAAGTTATTTGGAAGTTAATTTTTAATATATATCATTTAAAGATTTTCGGTTTGTATATCTTTTTGGAAGTTAATCTTTGAGAAAATAAATTGTTTTAATATTTTAGAATTTTTTATTTTTTAAAATTTCGATTTCTTAAAATATTTTCGGTTTTGAAAAAAATCGGTTTTGACAAAATATGAATTTTTAAATGTACATTTTTATATATAATTTTTCAATTTTTATAAAATAAATATTTTCAGTTTTGAGAGAATATTCGGATAAGAGTGATGCAATATAATCATACGTTATATTTTTTGAAAATATATTTTGTTTGTTAAAATTTTCTTAAAATTTCTAATTATTATTTTAGCTATGTGCAAAAGGCGGCTATTTAGTCTGTTTGAAAAAATTAACGATTCAACTAGTTTGATTCATACACTAGAAGACTCCAAACTATATGAAAATTTGACCACATATATTTAATAATATTTTGAACAAGATGTACGGTACGGATCATGAATTTGATGACCCGATTAGCCCATCTCAAGATAAGGTTTCATCTCATCTTCTCACCATATCAGACACACACACACACACACACACACACACACATGCACACACATATATGTTCAAGGTAAAGTTGGTTTGTTATTTTCTCGCTTGAACTCGTGGTATGCCTTCGTTGGCCTACAACAAAATTTCAAACAAAAGAAATGCCTTTATTTGGTACAATGAAAATGAAAATTACAACTTTCTTCCTTTTGTGAACAAACACGAGGATCTCTATTTTCAGGGATCACCGCTTGCGTGGGTTCTTTGCTGTCTTGGGGACTTTTATTCGTAGTTGACCACGGCGCAATTCGATCACGGTGTAACCCGGTTCGAACTACAGGCGTAGAGGGGCTCGTTTCACGAAGGAAATGCGCTGAGGATCACACTCGAAGGAGAGGATCGCTGCGGGGATCACACTCACGAAGGAGAGAGGATCAGGGGAAGAGATCTACAAGGAGAAATCCTGGCTATCCACGAGATTAAGGCGAAGCTTAACCTAGAGGGTATCGTAGTTCGACCGAGTTTGCTTACCTTCCGCCTATAGATCGGCGTCGGTTGGACTTGAGCTGCGGTGCTCGGAACCGTCGTCGTAGATCTCGCGAGGGCTCTTGATCGCCAAAATCCAAAACCAAATCAGAGTCCAAGATCGAAAATCCGACCTGACCACCAGACCCCATTTATACATTCTCAAGGGGGTGGCTCGACAATTGGTAGAGCCACCTGCTTCCTGGCAGGAGGCTCGGCCATGTTGTCGGCCACCGACTGGCGAGGTACCTCGGCCAGAGTTGGCAGGTGGCTGGCCATAGTGGCGAACGCCCTCGACCACTTGGCCGAGGTCCCGTTCACGTTGGTTCGAGTCGTTTTTTGATGGTTCCGGTCTTAGGGCTGGTTTCTCCGTTGATGTCGCCGCGTTTGTTTGAGTCCGTATCCGATCAACTTCCGAACTGAGCGGCTCGTTTGCATCGGCGGACTAAGTCGGTTGATTCCCCGTCACGTCGGCGTTTGAGTTTAGCCACTTCGCCTCGTTGAGCTTCGTCGTCGGGTTTTCTCCGACAGCGTCGTTTATTTGCGGCTCGTATGCCTCACCGACTCACTTCATGGGTTCGTCGACGCGCTTTCACAGCGTTTTGCGTAATCACGTCGGCGGCGTTACAGGTTGGCAGCCGCGTCGGATGGATCGTCGGTTATCAACCCACCGTTTACGAGTCTTGTTGAGATGCGATAAGCAATTTTAACGCTTCTGATACCCCTCCAAAGCGTCTCGATCTCGATTCTTGATGAGTGCGGGATGCTTTGACATGAAACCCTTCTTTAATTGGCGTGATAGGACTTGTGAATGACCACGGTTTGATCTCTCCATTCCCTTCGATCTTTCCGGTGCTTTGTAGGATTCTCGAAGGTATTCGCATCTTGCATTTTTGTCGGCCGTTATCGAAATATCGACCAGTCGATAGATGAATTTCTTTGAGGTTGGCTCGGTATTTGATTCCTCCAATTCTCGGGTTCTCCGGTGCTTTGTAGGATACACGGGGGTGTTGCGATCTTTGCATTTATTACTTGACCGTTGTCGAATTTCAAGTAGCTAATTGAGTTCATTTGCTGTTGACTTCGTGTCGGTGGATTGTTGTCCAATTGACCATCGAGGTTCCTCCGATTGATCGGGAATTCTTGATGGATCGAACCGTTGATCGGTGAATCCTTCGTCGGGCCAGCGTTGGTTGGCGTCGCTCTTGCATTACTTCGTTGCAGTGTGTTCATCCACGGTGGGAGTATTCTTCCCAATTGTTGATTGGTAGGCCCTCGGGGATGCATGAATCGGCCTTACGTCGATGGGAGGAGTCCTTTCGAGTAGAGCGCGTTGTCCGTCGATATAAGCCTCGTCGAGAATTTATCCCTCCTTGAGGTCCCATGGCGGGAGATTGAGGGTTATCGAGTTATCCTTAAGAATATGGTAATATTCTCCGAGAACTTCGTTAAGAACGAGGAATTAGTTTATACTCGTAATCCTATTTGGAGTAGGGCATGGGAGAATATGGAAGATTGAGTGCGCTTGAGCCACCTTAGCTGATGATTTCGACCATTTAGAGGTTAAGCTCCAAAGTCTACAAGATTTTGAAGTAGCGGGCTCGCCTCATATATCGAGGCTGCGGCGGCTTGGCCGGATGCTTGCGTTATTCTTGGACTCGGAGTTCAAATCACAGTGAGCCAGTGCATCATTTGGAGGCTAGCATTCTGAAGCTTCATCTTCAGTGGGACATTTTGGTCTTGTTAGCCGGCTTTGGGAAGCGAGGATAGTAGAGCTCGAGCAGGGGCTTCAGCGGGAGGCGATGCGTCTTGAAGGCGGCGAAGGCCAACAAAGAAAAGACTCGTGGTCGTGCGGGAACTTGAACTCTGGCGGTAGGGTTGACATCAAGAAGAGGCTGCGGAGGCCCTTAATGGCGAGGAGACTTTGAGGGCGAGCCGGAGGAACTTCAACAAGCTTTCCTCAATAAAGTATCACGAGTTAAAGCAAAACATATTTGTCCTCTTTTGTGCTCTATTATGATTCTTTTATTCGTCGAAATAATTAACCATAATACTTATAGGATTTTGGCAAACCCTCGGTAGTCAGCGGTTTGATTAGCCTTTACCTTCTACCGTTTGAATTGGGCTGGCGTCGCGGATTGTCCAAATCCGTTCCATGCCGTGGCGTTGTCTTTGGAAGAATGAAATCTTCTAGACTTCGTTGCTATGATATTGAATACATAGGCTTGGTACTCTCTTACGGGCAAGAGATGGCCCGGCAGCGTGTGGCGTTGGCTTAATCCTTCTTAGGCCGGGATAAAATGCGAGTCGAACTCGGTGTGTCTTCTTCAATGGGAAAAAGACTAAACCGGCAGCAGCGTGTAAGGCGTTGACTTTAGGTTATTAGCCAACCCGACCTTCACGGGTTTGATGAGCCTTTACCAACTACGTTTGAGTTGGGCTAGCGTGTGATTATCTAAATCCGTTCTACACACAGCGTTGTGCTAAAAGAATGAGACTCCCTTAGACTTAATGCTACGATGTTGAATCGTGAAGCCGTCTTTTATCAGGGAATAGACTACGGACAGCGTGTGGCGTTGGCTTTATCCTTCTTAGGCTTGGGATAAAATGCCCCGAATCGAACTTCGTGTCTTCTTCAATGGGAGAAAAGACTAGCGGAAACAGCGTGTGGCGTTGGCTTTATCCCTTCTTAGGCTTGGGATAAAATGCCCGAGTCGAACTTCGGTGTCTTCTTCAATGGAGAAAGACTAAACCCGGCAGCAGCGTGTGAAGCGTTGGCTTTATCCTTCTTAGGCTTGGGATAAAATGCCCGAGTCGAACTCGGTGTCTTCTTCAATCGGAGAAAGACTAAGCCGACAGCAGCGTGTGAGGCGTTGGCTTTATCCTTCTTAGGCTTGGGATAAAATACCCCAAGATGAATCTTGGCCCCTTCTTTGACGGAGAAAGGTTGAACCGGACTAAGGTTGATTGAGGTGGGAAAGGAAGAATGTATTCTATTTCGAGGGTGGAGAGGAAGGAGGATCTTGTCTCCTATCTCAGGGTAAGGGATGAACAAGAGAGGAAGGTTTTGTATCCTATCTCTTGCCGGTGGAAGGAAGGTTTTGTGTCTATCTCAGTGCTACAATTTGAAATAAGAGAGGAAGGTTTTGTATCCTATCTCTTATTGATGGAGAGGAAGGAGGATCTTGTCTCCTATCTCAGAGTCTTTGAAAGGAAGGATTTTTGTCTGTGTCCGGTGAAAGAGGCTGAAAATGGGATCTCCATCTTGAGAATCTTGAAAGATGAAACTAAGAGTGGGATCTCCACTCAGAATCTGAGACAAGAGGAAGAATGTATTCTATCTCTTGCTTAGAAGAGGAAGGATGTGTCTATCTCGGGTGAAGGTGGGAAAGGAAGAATGTATTCTATTTCCCCATGAGAAACTAAGAGTGGGGTCTCCACTCAGGAATCTTGGAAGGGTATGGATAGCTTTCTCTTTTGTAGGATTGCTAACCAGAATTTAAAGTGGACCTCTGGTTAGGTGGAAGGAATCGAGAGGGATTTTTAGTGGTTGGACGGAAGATTTTAGTGGGCCAGTCAATGAATTTGATCGGTGAGAATTTTGGAGAAAACACAATAATCTAGGGTTATCCTCATGAAAATGAGTGAGATATTCTCGAGGAACTTCCCATCAAAGCGGTTATCTGAATGTATTAAGGATAATACTTTTGAAACTTCCCATTTATCGGCATTAATTGCGGTCAGCCGTTCTTGTGATAAAGCGATATGCGTTTGAATAGGCGTGTCTATTATAAACAGTCCTTCCCTGGGTTGAATTTACCTTTCTTTTGGAGTTGAGAACTATCGGTAGTCTAGCGGCGGGGCGAGATCTCCCCTTAAAGGTTCTCTGTCGAACTTTCTTGTTGAAAGCCCTCGACATCCTAGCTTGATAGAACTCAATGCCTTTGTTGAGCCTCAGGCTTCTCTCATCTAACATCTCAAGCTCTTGAGGCGTTTTGATGTTGTTCTTGGTCGTCATCTCATTGCAAAGGCGAAGTATTGAGGATCTCGATTTCTAGCGGAGAATTGCTTCACACGGCGTAAGAGAGTCTGAGGTAGCTCTGTTGGCGTGCGTCTGGTTGTGCGATGTGCCAAGTGCTTCTCGAGTTTATCGTCCCGGTCTGGCTTGTTATTCTTCACAAGCTTTGACAAAATCTTGATTATCGTCTTGTTGAGCATACTCGGCTAACCCATTATTTTTGGATTATAGGTCATCGACGAGACATCTTGTATCTTGAATTTTTAAAACGATGAAGGAATGGCGATAAATTGGGGACCGTTGTCATGCGCGATCCGTCTTGGGACACCATGTCGATAGATGACATGGTGTTTGATGAATCGGACGGTACTGCGCCTTGACCTCTTTAGTGGGATTGCTTGACCCGCTTGGAGAAGTCGGTGATCGCTAGAATAAATCGATCTCCTTTAAGCGGAGGAAAAATGGGACCTAGCGTCCATTCCCCATGTCGAATGGCGGGCGTGGCGAAGGATGCGGCTGCTGCGGAGGTGATGCATATAATTGATGAATCGACGCGTGGCATTTCGGCGTGCTTCGGCTGCGTCATTAATCATCGTGGGCCAAAGTAGCCCATTCTCGATTAAGCTCGTAGAGCTTAGGACGGTAGTGCGCACCACATTCTACCTTATGCTTCGAAGGACCTCTTACGCCTCTTTGTTTGAGAGGCATCGAGTAAAGACCATCGTACCCGGCGATATAGCATGGGTTTACGTGTCGTAAAAGAATCTTGGAGCTCTTCAGGATTGACTCTCTCTCTTCACATCTTACGGTAGAATACCGTGTAAGGCGTGTCGATGATAGAAGCCAATCTCGGGGCTCCAACTTGGTTTGGGTTGCATGTACTTCTTTGGTAACTACCCCTTACCTTCTTGTGCCTCATCGAATAATGGTGCGAAGAGTTGGTGAGTCTGGCCGTAACTAGTTGCTTTCGGTCGGAAGGTTATGCTAACGACCAGCTAACGCCCGCCCGGTGCATCTGCGTGGCGTTTTGGAGGTGTGGGATATATTCGATGAAGAATCGCGAATGAGTCGCCATTTCAACGGCTATCGATGATAGGGATTAGATCAGATTCACGACCTCGTAGTCACCACGAACACCTTAACTATCGGTTGCGAATCGCCGTATGCTTGAGATATTGACCCCGGCTCCTTGGCGAAGCTAAGTCCGATAAATAGCAGCGTTGTATTCGTCGTTATTGGAACAAGGTTCGGTGAGTGAATAAGCACGGGCATGACATGATTCCCGGAAATCAAGACAACTCGACTCAGTGGAGATTTTAGAACATCGGGGTACTTGCTACATTAGTGGCGAGAAGCTCCGTCAAAGTACAATCGCCATATTTGTTGGTGCGGCGTAGTGTTGACTTCTGGACTTTATCAGGAAGATCATCATATAGCTCAAGCTGCGTCCGTTGTCGGGTTGGCGACCAAGAGATGCATAAATCGCGCCTTTTGGTGACTACGTTGTTTGAAGTGCGGTCGTATTGGGACAAGAGCAAGGCCCATTTTGCTGGCCTTGACTCATTGAAGCCGGTCATAAATATCGGACCGGTTCACGTTAGAATAACATAAATCGTGCATCCAGGCTAAATAGTGTCGCATTTTACGGATCGCGAACACTAATGCAAGGCAACGCTACCGACCATTGGGTATCGAGACTGGTAGACGATGTTCGACTCGGGTAATACACGCTGTTGCGTGTGACCGTTTATAGTGTCGTCTGTGCGGTAAAGGCAATGAGTGATCCGTTGCCTTGGCGTAGATCGGGAATGGTTTTCCGATGCGGTGCAACAAAACGGGAGAGGTTTAGCGAGATCGATTTTATCTCCTCGAGCGGCTTCGGCGAGCGTCGTCCCAAATAAGCGACCGCCCTTCTTGTTCAACGGAGAGCGGTTGGCACTTCGGATAGGTTCGATATGAACCGCGTCGGATGTCGCCAATAAGCCCTTGTAACCCCGAGTTCTCTCGATTTCTGAGGTTGCAACTCTTGAATTGCCTTCACTTTGTCGGGGATCGTGGATTCCTTTTCGGTGGCGGCCGAGGAACTTACTGGACATCCCGGAAGGATTTGGCGGGGTTCATCTTTAGGCGATGAGTCATGAGTTCGAATACCGTTCTAAGATCTTTGATGTGATCTCCTTTGTCCGCGCTTTCCACGACCAAATCGTCGGCGTAGCATTGGTAGTTTTGAAGATGATCTGGAAAATCTCCATTGCTTTCGGCTGATGCGTTCGCCGGCGTTCTTTAGCCAAATGGCATGACCGTGTAGCAAAATATCTGGATGCGTTACGAGCGGCATGTGTTGGCGTCATCGGGGTGCATCTTGATTTGATTATACCAGAAACCATCCATGAGCGACATTCTTTCAAATCCACAGCGTATTGTCGACTATGTCATGGTGATTGGAAGAGGGATCTTTTGGGCAGCGACATTGGATCTGTAGTCGATACAGATCTGTCGAACCATTCTTCTTCATGGCCGGGACTATATTAGCCACCCAATCCAGGATGTTGAATTTCCTCGATGAATCCCGATTCTATGAGTTTCTTCACTTCGTCGGCGATTGCACGCAAGATTTGTGGGCAAAGATCTTCGCGGTTGCTGGCGAGGTTTGACATCCACCTTGATGTTGGCGATGTGTCGCTACATTGAGGTCAGTCATGTCCTCATAACTCAGCGAATACATCGATATATTCCTGATTAGAGGCGATCAACTCTTCTTTCTCTTCGAGGAAAGGTATTAGCGATGTTTATGAGCTTAGGATGCTCCTCATCACCCATATTAACTGGACTACCTGGTCCTTAGTGGGGTTCTCTTTGTTGAATCTATCCCATGCTCTAGGTTGATGGATCCATGGGTCTTCCCATGTTGGCATATCTTCATCACCCTCAATAGTAGCGGGGATCGGCCAAATAGCCATATTTGACATCAAAGCCTTGAAGCTTCTAGAAGTGGTGTCGGAATCCCAAGCAGAAGAATCGGGAATGTCAGTCTCCCTCATCGGTGGATTATCATCAATTAGCCATGAGCATTCATCTTAGAGGGAGGATTAGTATCCCAATCCTTCTAAATGCATAGTAGTTATCGGCTTCCCTTTGGGACATATGCCGCTTTAGGAGGGACTCGAGGACCTCGAAACATAGACCTTCTCCTTGTGTCAAATCGTACCCCACTTCTTCATGATACCCGGTGTCTGGACTATATCTGAATGTGTTGAGGATAGGCCCGTTGTCATCTTCATCTTCTTCTAGAAATGATTAAGTTGTTTGCCTCTCCTTTTCCGTAAACCAAGTCTTTTCAATACTTGATCTTAGGTGGGATGGCGAGTGTTGTCCCAAAGGAGTCTTGGAATTGCTTTTGTGTAAAGCAAGAAGACCGAGTTGGTAGGTGCAACTGGATCGTTGTATAAACTGTCATTACATCATTCAAAGACAAAGGGTACTCTAAATCGTCATTTATTGATTCATCGGCAATTTGCCAATTACAATGTTCATCGGCGATTCTTCATCGTCAAGATTGATTACAAAGTTACAATGTCATTTAAAACAAAACCACCACTATAATCAAGCCGGCCGGATGTCGAGCTTCTTCACCGGTCGTGCCTTGGCCGATGATTCGATTTCGGACTCATTCTGTAGAGGAGAGAATCGATGAAATAATTCTCCACCCCTTAGCGGTTTGTTTGTCGCGACCACCGTCTTGACCTCATTATTACGTGTCTACATATTTGAGACAACGATGAAGAGTAGATGGGACTATAACATTACCGTGGATCCAAGGTCGACCAACAATAAGTTATAGGAAGTCTGCGTCAATCACATAGCGGTGACTTGGACTTTAAATCCCCATTTGGCACTTTATCGGGATCTTACCAGCGGTAGAGACCGGTTGTTAAACCCATAGATCATTGTGCTGTTGATGCCGGCTTCTTGGCGGGTTCAAGGTGATACATGGCCTGAGGGCATAATGCTCCTGGTGAACCGGATCGACTTGGATCGGTTAACTTCACTGAGCCGATATACGGTGAAGTATGCGGCGTCGTGCTTGGAATCTCGTGCATATCCTCCTTTGTAAAATGTCTGGGGAAAGTGCTTGGTTGCCAAATTGCATTGTTGTCGAGATTCTTAGAATCGGCTTGATCGAGTGAGAACACCCGAGTCGACCCGAGCTTCTTCTTGAGAGCTTCGGGTTTCCTTTGACAATCCGACAACTTCGTAGAAGTTATTACGGCGGGATGTTGCCAGGCCCAGGCCATGGCGTCGAAGCGGTATGGAAGCTCGATGTTCCCGGTCTATCCCTCTGTCGAGGCGATTGAATCGGGACTGCCGGGAGTTGAGCTTCACGGACTGGAAATTTTTCTCCTTTGCCGGCTGCTTTTTCTTTCTCGCAGAGTGAGAGGAGTCGTGGTCACCCCAGCTCGGCGGTGTCTTGGCGTTTGGATTTGGAGTGTCACGGATACTTGTAGGAGTATTCTTGTCCCTCCTAGTAGAACTTCCGCTCTTCTTAGGAATTAGAAGGTGGATACTTTTTCATCATCCTTCTCTGGAATTCTGAAGCGGCATGGCATAGCTTGCCTTTTCCCTTGGACTTCTTTTGGTAGAGGATGTAGTCGATGCGTCTTCCGGCAAGTCGGGGTGGACCCAAAGGTTTCTCCGTTCTTTGTGGGTGTGCTGATCAGAGCCTTTCTTACGTTGCGTGAGGATCTTCATTCACCATCTTCATTCCTACCTTCTGGCGTCGGTTGGAACCAATCAGAAAGGCCCGATCCGAAGCTTATAGAAGCGCATTTGCTCCCACCTTCTTCTCTTTAGGGTTTTGATAATGACTCAACATCGATCAAGGCTGAATCTTGTCCTTGAGATGGTAGCGAGAACTTTGTAGGATGATGTACATACAGCGTAGTAAGCCACGGTACTTAGGATCTGTAACCTTGTTTGCCTCCTCTTGGTTTACAATTGGAACCAACGATTTTATTGTTTTCAGAAGGTATTTGAAGATGCGGGAACTTCTCGTCCTTGAGCGAGTAAGTCTTGAAACCTCGAACGGATGGTTTGATTCGAGTTTGTTGGCGCCATTGAAATTGCGATTCTGTGGTGCCGCGTTATTTGCTTGCTGTGGTTTGCGATTCGAGCGTTTGATTAAGCGTCTGACTTTCGGCGCTTTACCTTTGCCACGGGGACAAAGTTACGCTTGTGAGCATCCACCATAGGTGACCTCTCTCGCTTTCTTCCTCGAGAATGCATTTCGGCTTGCTCTCCGCGTATCCTTAAATCTTTCGAGGTCTCCGGGCCGGTGCGGTTCCATTGCTTCCAACCGTCCAATGCGGGTTGCTATGACAAGTTTGGAGAATGAACTTCTCGTTATCGGTCTCGGCAATTCATTGCCTTACGAACCTCTTGCGAAGTTATCCCTTTGTTCCCCGTCTTCGTTTCTCGTCCAACAAAGAACCGATGGATACCTGGTGTCATCGTCGAAGAAATTGGTGAAAACATGGCCTCCATATCATCCCGGCTATTGCGCTCCACGGTTTGAGGCGGCGGTACCAATCGAAGGCGGCTCCACGAAGGGTGCCAGCGAATGGCCGAACCATCAAGGGCTGTTCTTAGAATAACACCTAGATGAGACTTGAAGTAGATCAAGTCTTTGAGTGGGTGATCCCTTCCGTCAAATGGTAAAGTTGATGAGGTTGAATTTTGTGGGATCTGAGTTGATTCCCACTCCCTTGGATAAGGACATGGTATACGAGTCTTCTTTACCTCTTGGCGGAAATCAAAGTATTGATTTTGCTCGAGGTCTTTATTTTCTCATTTTCCCCTCGTCTCCGTTCGGGTAAACTTGGGGAGGAATAGGCGGTGTTATCGCTAGCGTTTTCTTTGGCGACACGATCACCTACGTTTTGGCCTCCTTCCTGTCCGTTAATGGCTATCGTTAAGTTGACATTATTGCGGCGACTTGGCTCGCCTTGGCGGTTCATTATCGCTGGATGCATTGGTCATGCATTGCTCTCATCTGGCGCATGGCGGTTCCATTCAAGCTTAAAGTTGTCCTTTTGCTTGGTTAGGGCCTCTTCAAGCATCTGGGACACTTGTTCAGCGATCATGAGCGGCTTGAGGTTGTCCTATCTTTGAAATTGTATTATCGGAAGCCATTCGGAGCCGACATCCGACACTTCATCATCGAGGGTAATCCCTTACGCATCTTGCGATATGGGTCGTTAACTGTCCGGACGCATAATCGAGTCATTCGTTCGCGATGCCGGGAGCGGCGCGTGGCGGCGTCCCTCTCTGGTCATATTGATGGTAACACTTCGGCAATTCATCACCACGAGGCCCATCTTTTCTTCGCAGGCGTCTTGACTTGGGTTCGGGCATTCTCGTGCGAGCCTATCAAAGACCGGCGCCTTTTGGTCGTTTTAGTGCGGTTGCACTCGATAACTCTTGCCTTGATCGGTTTGAGCACAAGCAAGGCATGTTTGATTAAGGCGTTCCTCTTTGGGTTACTTGTACCCCGGCCGCGATAGTACAACTTCGTCGGTATGAATGCGGAGCAACCTATCGTGTGTTGGCACAACTTCGGGTATAGCGTTGTCATCGTCGGATGAGGCGTCTCCTACGAGAACAAATAGGCCTTTCATAAGTCACTTTCGCGCGGCGTCGCCAGCGAGTGTGAATCTTCGGCGGGCTCGGACTTGATTTGAAGCGGTCGCGGCGGCTGCAGGTTTCTTCTTGTCTTTGTGGAGTGCGACTCCCGTATCGGAGTGACCCTGATTCCTTTAAGCGGACAAGCGATCCTTAGGCAAGCACGCTGGGTGTGGCGAGAGTTAGCGCCAGGAAGTTTAGAGTGCAGAACACGAGGAGTAACCGGCGTCAATGCCACTTTGTTGAGGTGCTCACAATTTCGATTTGAGCACGGGGCGAAGTTGGCTTGCTGGCGAGCTAGGCTTGGATCTTTGGGTTAAATCGAAGTTGAAGCCTCGGCGGACTTGGGCTTCAAGCTAGGCATTGTCGGCGACTTCGGGCGCGCCTCCCTCTTCAACTTCGCGGGCTTGTTGCACCAAAGCCGTGCTTGCGAGAGGCCTTGGCGCTCCGGATCGTTCTGAAGCGTGGAGCGATTCCGTTTGACTTCGGACCCATTCGTTAAATCGCGGCTGTAGGAATGCGGCTCACGATCTGGAACTTCAACCTCACGAGTCAACTTGGATCTTAGATCCGCCTCATAGCGGACCCCATCCATTGATTCTTTTGCTGGGCTAATTGTTTTGCGCCCGGTGGCGTCGCCTCGGCGGGCTCTCTTGGAGAGAGTCACAGCGCCATTAGGAATCGACCCCACGAAGGCGGGGGTTGAAGGATTTGGCGTTGTTAGGGCGGGGAACCACCGTTGTCTGCGGTCTTGGCGGCGGTGGTGGTGGATTTTCGCCGCCTCGCGTCACGAGGCGATCGGGTCTTCCTTGCGGAGACCATCTTGGACTTGGAGGCCGGATCGGGCGAGGAGGAGAGGTATTCTTCATACTTCTTACGGTGAACTTCGAACTTCGACCTCCTCGATGGCGGGATCGGGATCGCGGTTGCGACACGACGGCTTCTTCTTTGAAGCCGTTGGCTCTACTTGGTCGCCGGCTTGTTCGCGGAAAGTTGGTTTGTTATTCATTGCTCGTTTGAACTTCGTTATACGGCCGTTGGCCTACAACAAAATTTCAAACAAAAGAAATGCCTTTATTTGGTACAATGAAAGCGAAAATTACAACTTTCTTCCTTTTGTGAACAAACACGAGGATCTCTATTTTAGGGATCACCAGCTTGCGTGGGTTCTTTGCACGTAGGGGACTTTTTATTAGTCCGGTGACCACAGCGCAATTCGATCTGGGTGTAAGCCGGGTTGCGGAACTCTGAGGCGTAGAGGGCTCGTTCCGCGAAGGAAGCGAAGCGCTGAGGATCACACTCCGCGAAGGAGAGGATCGCTGCGGGGATCACACTCCGCGAAGGAGAGGATCGTGGGGCGGAGTGAATCTACAAGGAGAAATCCGGGCTATCCACGAGATTAAGGCAAGCTTAACCTAGAGGGTATCGTAGTTCGACCGAGTTTGCTTACCTTCCTTTATAGATCGGCGTCGGCGGACTTGAGCTCGTGGGTGCTCCGGAACGTCGTCGTAGATCTCGCAGAGGGCTCTAGAAGTCCCAAAATCCAAAAACCAAATCCAGAGTCAAGATCAAAATCCGACGAACCACAAGACCCCCTATTTATACATCTCAAGGGGGTGGCTCTAACCACGGCAGGAGGCTCCGACCATGTTGGTAGAGCCACCTCGACACAGCGGAGGCTCGACCATGAACATGGCGAGCCACCGACATGGCAAGTACTCGACCAAGTTGGCAGGGTGGCTCGACCATAGTGGTAGCGAAACCACCTCGGCCACCAGTAGAGGTCCCTTTACGTTAGTTCAGTAGTTTTTTTTTTTTTTTTTCGTGTTTCCGGTCTTAGGGCAGGTTTCTCGGTGATGTCGCCGTTGTGTTTGAGTCCGTATCCGATCAACTTCCAAAACTTCGAGCGGCTCGTTTGCATCGGCCGGACTAAATCTGATTGATTAGTCTGCGTCGGCGTTTGAGTTTAGCCAACTTCGCCTCGTTGAGCTTATTGTCGGGTTTTCTCCACGGCAGCGTCGTTCTAGCTTCGTCGCCTCACCGACTCACTTCATGGATTCGTGCGACTCGCTTCACGCGTTTTCGCGTACCAATCGTCGGCGGCGTTAAGGCATGCCATCGGATGGATCGTCGGTTATCAACCCACCGTTTACAGTCTTGTTGAGTCTGATAAGCAATTTTCGCTTCAATATAGGTCCTAAGGTGACACCTTAGGTTCAATCTATGAAAGTGCCTTCAAAACTATATTATATGCAATCAATTTACTTGATCCAGACCGTTCATTTCAATCTATATGTTTTGAGTTGTATATAAACCAAAATTACGTGCGTTGGGTTATAGTTCTTGATGTATTAAGTGATTGTAAAATAAAGGGACAATAAAAACATATGTTAGAAAAATTGAAACATGATGATTTTAATTTTATAGATGCTTTGAGATATTTAGATTATAATGAACGGAATGGATCAAGTAAATTAATTGCCTATAATAAAGTTTTGAAGGCTTCCTTAGATTGAAGCTAAGATTTGCACATTAGGAATATATATATATATATATATATATATATATATATATATATATATATATATATATATATATATATATATATATATATATATATATATATATATATATATATATATATATATATATATATATATATATATAGACACACACACACATATGTGTGTGTATGTATATGTATGTGTGTGTGTAGGAACTTGGTACCAATCATAAGTTTTGTGTTTAGTAGTGAGCTGACTCATTCTCATCCACTCTCCAACCCATAAGAATGTGGTTCTCCATTTGAATGAGTGGATGAGAATGAGACACCTTACTACCAAGCACAAAAACTTGTGCTTGGTACCAAGTTCCTCCATATTGCTCACACACACACACACATATAACATGTATGGTACGGATTATAAATTTGATGAGCCGATTAGCCCATCTCAAGATGGTTTCATCTCACCTTCTTACACACACGCGCGCTTACGAACACACACACACACACACACGCACACACACACACACACACACACACACACATACACACACACACACACACACACACACACATACATACATACATACATATATGTGTGTGTGTGTGTATGCGTGTGTGTTCCTATAAGAAACCTTCTCAATCTCACCAAATGATCTCTCAAACCCTAGATTTCTCTCCTTAGTTTTCTCTACTTCTCTCTCACAATATGTAACCCTCCTTGGCTTGATCTATTTTAAAACCCTAGACATTGAAGGCATCTTTTATAGGCCCTAAAACCGGATATAATACCATCCATGAGTCCTAATTCGAATAGAATTTCAAAACAGACCAAAATAGAAAACTACCAGGACTGACCGTAACTAGACATAATACCATATATGAGTCCTAATTAGCATGAAATTTCTCTACTTCTCTCTCACAATATGTAACCCTCCTTGGCTTGATCTATTTTAAGACCCTAGACCTTGAAAACCTCTTTTATAGGCCCTAAAACCGGATATAATACCATACATGAGTCCTAATTCGAATAGAATTCCAAAACAGACCAAAACAGGAAACTACCAGGACTGGCCGTAACTAGACATAATACCATACATGAGTCCTAATCAGCATTTCTTGCTCATCAATGTATTCTTAATTAAAAAAATCCACTAACTACTATTGTCCACGTACTATTACGACTTAAATTCCAAACCCCCTTTTCTTTGTAACCGTCTCCAAACCCCACGTTGTCCCAATTTAGAAAACCACTTCTCTCTTTCTAAACCTTTCAAACCTTTTGATCTTCTATCTGAGATGATTTTTTGAGCGACTACAATGTACGCTCGCCTCGTCTATTGCCTCCGTCCCCCGCGATCGTTCTCACCTAGGATGTGCTGAATAAATCAATTTGAGTGACATTATAAAAACACTATTCATCTTCCCAAATATGATACGACATGAATAAATGCCTACGTACTTGTACTATGATAACTGTTATAGCACAAACAAGTCAGAATTTGCTATACAATAATAACATATGAAAAATTACAATGTAGAAAAGAAAAGCAGAAGAAATATAGAAACAACAACAACTTTATGACTGCAAAAGAGATGAAGCTCGAGGCCAGTGAAACACTGTCTCCTTAAAGCAGATTCGCCCTCTTTGGAGTGCGTGAAGACTAGTGCGGACGCCTCGCCCGGGATGCAACGAGCTTAGCGGCAGCCAAAGACCGGCCTTGCTGCAACCGAACACCGGAGAGAAGAACTGGAGAAGTGGGTGCGGACGAAGATAGAGAAAGAGCGAGGGGGAGAGATTGCTTCTGGTATGTTTTTGAAGCTTGAAGGACTGCGGTATTTATAGCGTGGTGAAGAACGGCCTCGTAGAAATTAGCGGCGGAGGTGGAGAGCGAACGTGCAGATGACGTTGAGAAAAATCTACAACCGCCCCCACAACTCGCGTGATCGCCTCCCACTTGCGAAAATTTCTCATGGGCAGTTCACCGTGACGCGTGGACCATCCCGAGTCTAGTGAATCCGGCCCACTGAAAGGCCAAACCTTGCTTGCAAGTTCCTCCATATTCTCACACACACACACATATAACATGTATAGTGCGGATTATAAATTTGATGAGCCGATTAGCCCATCTCAAGATGGTTTCATCTCACCTTCTTACACACGCGTGGCGGCACACACACACACACACACACACACACACACACACACACACACACACACACACACACACACACATACATACATACATATATATGTGTGTGTGTTATCGTGTGTGTTCCTAAAACCTTCTCAATCTCACCAAATGATCTCTCAAACCCTAGATTTCTCTCCTTAGTTTTCTCTACTTCTCTCTCACAATATGTAACCCTCCTTGGCTTGATCTATTTTAAAACCCTAGACATTGAAGGCATCTTTTATAGGCCCTAAAACCGGATATAATACCATCCATGAGTCCTAATTGAATAGAATTTCAAAAGCAGACCAAAATAGAAAACTACCGGATGTGAAATGCTGGACATAATACCATATATGAGTCCTAATTAGCATGAAATTTCTCTACTTCTCTCTCACAATATGTAACCCTCCTTGGCTTGATCTATTTTAAGACCCTAGACCTTGAAAACCTCTTTTATAGGCCCTAAAACCGGATATAATACCATACATGAGTCCTAATTGAATAGAATTTCAAAAGCAGACAAAGCAGAAACTACGAATTGGCAGTAACTAGACATAATACCATACATGAGTCCTAATCGGCATTTCTTGCTCATCAATGTATTCTTAATTAAAAAATCCACTAACTACTATTGTCCACGTACTATTACGACTTAAATTCCAAACCCCTTTTCTTTGTAGTCTCCAAACCCCACGTTGTCCCAATTTAGAAAACCACTTCTCTCTTTCTAAACCTTTCAAACCTTTTGATCTTCTATCGAGATGATTTTTGGCGACTACAATGTACTTTCGCCTAGATCTATTGCCTCAGTCCCCAGCGATCGTTCTCACCTAGGATGTGCTGAATAAATCAATTTGAGTGACATTATAAAAACACTATTCATCTTCCCAAATATGATCGACATGAATAAATGCCTACGTTGCTTGTACTATGATAAGCTGTTATAGCACAAACAAGTCGAATTTGCTATACAATAATAACATATGAAAGAATTACAATGTAGAAAGAAAAGCGAGAAGAAATATAGAAACAACAACAACTTTATGACCAAAGACATGAAGCTCGAGGCCAGTGGAACACCTGTCTCCTTAAGCGGTCGCCCTCTTTGGAGTGTGTGAAGACTAGTCGCGGACGTCGCCTCCCGGGATGCAACGAGCTCGCAAAGGCGACCGGCACCCGCTCCTTCTTTGTCTGACCGAACCGGAGAAGCTGGAGAAGTGGGTCGCGGGCGAATAGAAGCGAGGGGAGATTGCTTACGGTATGTTTTGAAGCTTGAAGGGCTGCGGTATTTATAAGCGTGGTGAAGAACGGCCTCGTAGAAATTAGCGGTGGAGGAAGCGAGCGTCACGGATGGCGTTGAGAAAAATCTACAGCCCCGCCTTCGGCGTGATCGCCTCCCACTTGTGAAAATTTCTCATGGGCAGTTCACTCGGCCCGGCGTGGACCAATTCGAGTCTAGGCGAATCCAAAGCGACTGAGTGCGCCAAACCAGACGTTGAGAAAAATCTGCAACCGCCCCCACAACTCGCGTGATCGCCTCCCACTTGCGAAAATTTCTCATGGGCAGTTCACTCAGCCCAGACATGGATCAATTACGAGTCTAGGCAGATCGAACCCGACCCGGTCGCCAACCAATTACGAGTCTGAAGATCCTAACCCGACCAGTCGCGTGAGTCACACTCAAGCCAAAAAATATCCCTGTAGGCAAAACTTAGCTTGTCCTAGGCCCCTGAGATTTGGTGTGACATTCGTGTCCACAGGTCGCGCGCCTGCACACGAGTTCAGGTTACTCGGGCTAGTTCAGATCCTGGGATTTGCACCCCCCTGCGCGGGTGCGCGAGGCATAATTTTCCCAATAAGAGCTTACCTCCTATTGTTGGGCTTTCACTTATAAATACATCATCATTCTTTGCTCCACCCAATGTGGGACTAAACTTCCCACTTGTTCTTGGGCCTTTTGGGAATCATTTTTTCCCATTCACACAATGCTATTTTTCCAACAATTCCCCACATGAATGGAAAAAATTATTTGATTTGACTCGACTAGAAAGTTCTCCTATGATACTTGCATAGGATAGGTAGGTGTTACCCTTTGAACCTTCCCTCGTGAAATGTACTTACTTTACTAGGCGTCGATGACAAAATGTCCTTGAAGCTGTCTGCTTTTCCTTGTAAATGAACCATATATTTCACACGGAATCATTATCTCAATGTTAGGTTCTCATGATTATGTCGGTTTGGCCATGGACATCAACATGGATTAGAGAGTTTCAAGAGAATTAAGCCCCACAATTCTCTTGTTTAAGCGGCCCCACTTCACTCTTGCATAGGTGACTTACTTAATTCTTAAGTAAAATCATTAAAGCAAAATATATTGCTATCCTGGATCGTTCAATGTCACTTTTATAGGAATGGGTGGAGGTTATCCTCTATAGTGACCACATTAAGTTCTCATAACTAAGTTGTCCATTTGAACCTAGATCTTGGGATCTCCAGTCAAATAGGTATGGTTTTCCTTTATAAGAACTTTATACTTTCATTGGCTTTAAGCCCATTCCTTTTGCCATCTTCTCAACTAATTCTCTGTTTAACCCTTTGGTTAGCGGATCCGCAATATTATCCCGTGACCTCACATAGTCAATAGTGATAACTCCATTTGAGAGTAGTTATTTAATGGTATTGTGTCTATGACATATATGTCTAGACTTACCATTATACATAGTACTCTGTGCTCTTCCAATTGCTGATTGACTATCACAATGAATGCATATTATGCGCATAGGTTTCTCCCAATTTAGAATGTCCTCTAGAAAATGATCGACCATTGACCTCTTCTCCACACTTGTCCAAAGCAATGAATTACGATTCGGCTGTGGATTTGGCTATAACAGCTTTGTTTTGAGGACTTCCAGTGATAAAGAAGAACACCCGCAGGTAAACACATATCCACTAGTGGACTTTGTGTCTTTCATATTAGACATCCGGTTGCATCATTGTACCCTTCTATAGCTGCTAGATATCTTGCATAATGAAGTGCGTAACTCGAGTATATCGCAGTACCTTAATACCCTCACGATTGCTTTCTAATGAACAAGACTCGGATTACTCAGAATCGCTGAGTTTATTAACCGTAAATGCGATATCGGTCTAGTACAACTCATTAAGTACATTAAACTTCCAATAATTCTCGAGTATTCCACTTGAGAAATACTATCTCCTCTATTCTTCGCTAGATGGAGACTAGTGTCTAATGGAGTTCTAGCAATTCCAGAGTCATCCTTATTGAATCTTTCAAGGATCTTGTCCACATAATGAGATTGACTCAAAGTGATACCCTCTACTGTTCTAGTGACCTTAATTCCTAAAATCACATTAGCAACTCCCATATCTTTCATGTTAAATTTTGAGTTTAACATGTTTTTGGTAGATTTGACAATTTTGTCATCACTACCAACAATGAGTATGTCATCCACATAAAGGCACAAAATGGCATAGCCTTTCTCGGTATCTTGAGTGTATACACACTTATCACACTCATTGATTTTGTATCCATTCACAATCATTGTATGGTCAAACTTTTCATGCCACTTCTTTGGAGCTTGTTTTAGACCATACAAGGACTTCACTAATTTACAGACTTTCTTTTCTTTTCCTGGAACCATGAAGCCCTCAAGCTGTTCCATGTAGATTTCTTCATCTAAATCCCCGTTTAAGAACGTCGTTTTTACATCCATTTGATGTACTTCCAAGTTTCTCAAGGCCGCGATTGCAAGAATCATTCTAATTGAATTTATTCTCGTCACAGGAGAATAGTGTCAAAATAATCTAGGCCTTCTCGTTGTTTGTATCCTTTGATTACAAGCCTGGCTTTATATTTATCGATTGAGCCATCAGGTTTCATCTTCCTCTTAAAGATCCATTTAGATCCTAAAGGTTTACAACCATAAGGAAGATCAACCAATTCCCACGTGTGATTTTGCAGAATTGAATTAATTTCACTATTGATTGCTTCTTTCCAAAGAGGTCCCTCCGAAGAACTTATAGCCTCAGAATAAGTTTGGGGTTCCTTTTCTAACAAATAAGTTAGAAAATCATCTTCAAATGATCTTTTTACTCTTGCCATTTTGCTACGCCTCGGTTCTGTTTCTTGAACCGAATCATGATTTTCATCATCTTGATTCATAGCATCATTTATTCACTGGATTTACAAGGAAATATATTTTCAAAGAATGATGTGTTCCTTGATTCCATTATCGTGTTCTTGTGTATATCCGGGATTTGAGAATTATACACAAGGAACCGATAGGCGCTACTATTATGTGCATAACCTATAAAAATACGTACCAATGCCTAGGATTTTTGTTCTCTTTGGTGTTGGAACTGCTACTTTTGCAAGACACCCCCACACTCGCAAGTATTTATAGGATGGTCTCCTATCTTTCCACAACTCATATGGAGTTTTTTCTTATTTCTTTCGGGGTACCCTATTTAGAAGGTAATTGCTTGATAAAATAGCGTCACCCCGCATGTTTTGAGGTAATCCTGAACTTAACAGCATCGCATTCATATTTCCTTTAAGGTGCGATGTTTACGTTCAGCAACACCATTTGATTGAGGTGAGTAGGGTGCAGTGACTTCATGTATTATTCCGTGCTGTGCACAGAATTCACCAATTGGTGTTTCATACTCGCCACATCTATCACTTCTCAATCTTTTTATTTTCTTGTTGAGTTGATTCTCAACTTCATTCTTGTAGAGAATAAATTTCTCTAAGGCTTCATCTTTGCTCTTTAGTAAATACACATAACAGTATTTTGTGCAATCATCAATAAAGGTAATAAAATATTTATTACCACCTCTAGTTTGAACAAACTTTAGATCGCACACATTACTGTGAATCAATTCAAGCGGTTCAGTGTTTCTCTCTATAGTTTGAAACAATGACCTTGTTAATTTTGCTTCAACACATATTCTGCATTTATATTTTGATTCAATTTGGAAAGGAGGAATATGGGCCAAGTTAATTAATCTACATAATGTGTCATAATTAACATGACCTAGTCTACCATGCCACAAATTGGAACACTCAAGCAAATAAGCAGAAGTAGAGTCATTTTCATTATTCTTAATAGCCATTACATTCAATTTGAAAAGGCTATTAGTGGCATATCCCCTTCCCACATACACCCCATTCTTTGACAAAATAACTTTGTCAGATTCAATAACCATGCGGAAGCCATGTTTATTGAGCAATAATTCGCACACCAGATTCTTGCGGATCTCTGGCATAAACAAGACATCAGTTAGGGTCACCGTCTTGGCAGAAGTCATCTTGAGCAACACATTTCCTTTGCCTTCTATAGCTGAAGAGGCGGAGTTTTCCATATAGATCTTCTTCGCCTTCACGGTGAGAATGAAGAACAGTCCTTGTTGGAAGTGCATGTCTACTAGCACCAGTGTCAATCCACCACTCCATTGGGTTGGACCCCATCATGTTCACCTCAGAAACCACCGCGATCAGATCATTATCACCCACGTTGTCAACTATGTTGGCTTCTTTCTTCTTTGGGTGCCTGCATTCAGTGGACTTGTGGCCCAGTTTGCCACAATTGAAGCACTTTCCTGCGAACTTCTTCTTGGAGACTCCTCTTTTGGTCCCAAGCTTCAGATTTGCCTTCTTGCCCTTGTTGTTTTCTCATTTGTGCTCCACAACATTTGCCTTTACCGTTAAAGGCCCGGATGCTTTGTGCTCTGAGCCTCGGTTCTCCTCCTCAATTCGGAGTCGAACAATGAGCTCCTCCATGTTCATCTCCTTGTGCTTGTGCTTGAGGTAATTCTTGAAGTCCTTCCATCTGGGAGGTAGCTTCTCGATCACCGCAGCCACTTGGAAGGTCTCGCTCAGCACCATTCCTTCTGCTTGGATTTCGTGCAAGATCACTTGAAGTTCCTGCACCTGATTTATCACAGTCTTCGAATCCATCATCTTGTAGTCTAGTAAGCGGCCGACGACAAATTTCTTTGCCCCAGCATCTTCAGTCTTGTACTTCCTATCCAGGGATTCTCACAACTGTTTAGCTGTCTTGTACGCAACATACACCCTCCGCAACGAATCGTATGCACTATTCATTATATAGTTCTTGCACAAAAGTTGGAGTGTTTCCAAGCCGATGGCTAATCACTTTGCGATCCGCTTCAGCATCACCGGAGCATCTTCCATTAAAACCTCGCATGTGGTGAGATAAAGATCTTTGCCGCCATCTCTTGAAGTTCAAACCATTAAACTTCCGCCATCGTGGATTGACGGAAACCGCTCTCCCTCCCTCTCCCTTACTCCACTGCATTGCACTTTATATTGCAGCATGCATCATGGGCGTATACGGTGATACGAACTATTCCCGGGGCCAAATCTTCATTGGAGGAAGTCATCACAACTCAACTAGGATTCGCTAAGATTGTTATAGCACAAACAAGTTAGAATTTGCTATACAATAATAACATATGAAAGAATTACAATGTAGAAAGAAAAGCGAAGAAATATAGAAACAACAACAACTTTATGATGTAAAGAGATGAAGCTCGAGACCGCGGAACACCGTCTCTTTAAAGCGCATTCGCCTCTAGCGAAGACTAGCGCGACGTCTGCCCCGGGATGCAATGAGCCAAGAAGGCAACAAAGACCCGCCTTGCTGTGGGCGAACCAACACGAGAGAAGAACCGAGAAGTGGGTGCGGACGAAGATAGAGAAAGAGCGAGGGGAGAGATTGCCGGTGTGTTTTGAAGCTTGAAGGATCATGGGTATTTATAGCGTGGTGAAGAACGGCCTCATAGAAATTAGCGGAGGTGGAGAAAAACGTCTGGATGGCGTTGAGAAAAATCTGGCCAGCCCCACAAGTCGCGGAGTGCGCTACACCGCGAGTTCGGCTATCGGGCTGGATTCGGATCTTGGGATTTGCACCCCTGTGGCCCGGCTGAGGCATAATTTCCAATAAGAGCTTACCTCTATTGTTGGGCTTTCACATAAATCATCCCATCATTCTTGCTCCCAATGTGGGATAAACTTCCCACTTGTTCTTGGGCCCTTTGGGAACCATTTTTCCCATTCACACAATGGTATTTTTCCAACAATAACACCTAAATCTTTCATAGATCCAACAATCTATTTATACGTTTATGTATCAACTGTTAGAGAGTTCAATTTGTTGATTAGTATTATTTGTTTATTAAGTGAACGATTGGAGTCATCTGTTTTCTCGGTATTATAGATGATTAGAGTCACATGTTTATGTATAACGATGATGATGATATTATGTGTTTAAATATCATTGTACTGTTGATTGTTATTATTCAAATTTGTCTAAAACCTTATTTGATTATACGTATGATATTTTCTCAGGATCTTTTATGGGTGTAGTAACTTTGATATTATTAAAAGGTAATGCATATACATTCATATTTAAAATTTTTTGATAATATGAATTTGCAGTTGCGTTTTGCACTGGATCATAGACTAGTGTGTATATATATATATGTGTGTGTTGGCCCACTTAGGCCCATGTATTGTTTATATATGTGTGTGTGTTTGTGTGGGTTGGGGCATTGATGATGCTATTCGAATTTTTTTGATGCAAAAATATAAATTCTTTGTTTTCTAGCTAGCTTGATGTAAATTGAGTTTTTTTATATAAAATCATCTTTGTACTCTTGAAGTCCTATTTTTCTTTGATCTGAGTATATGCATCACGAGACAACTCTCTTTATAGAGAACTAATTGTGATTATTGTATTAAGTTTTGTTTCCATTTTTTCAATTTGTAAACAAGTTCGGGTATGTAAACGTTGGGTATGAGTTGTTTAGAGTTTTTTTTTCTTTTTTTTTAGTCCATGAAAATAAACTTTTCATTACCATGAACAGCTAAAACTTTACAGTTAAATACTATACATACGCAATGCTCTTCAGTCCTATATCGGTTAAGATAGTAGAACAATTCCTCTTTACACTACATATATACACTACAATATCAATGATGAGATTATTCTTTTCTTTCCAAATGCTTTGTATTTATCATGTATCAGAGCGGGGGAAGAGTTTATTGTGTTCTGAAGATAGAAGTTGGACAAAGCATGTGCAGCCGAAGACCTAAAAGTGAGAGCAGTTTGGTGGTGAGTTATACAATTGTTGGAAGGGTGTAAAACCTTTGAGGGCGAAGGAAGGAGTACATTTGATGAGATAGACACTCGTGAGAAGGGCTTCTGCCTAGAATTGAATGGGTATAGATGTGGACAATAGGACGGATCTGATGGTTTCTAGGCGGTGTCCATGATGTCTTTCAGCTACACCATTCTGTTGATGGGCGTATAGATAGGAGAATTGGGCTAGAGTGCCCCGAGAAGTTAGGAATTCAATGAAGTGACGGGATGTGTATTCTCTCCTGAGCCGAAGCGTAGAGTTTTGATTTTGGAGGAGAATTAGGTGGATATCATGGTGGTGAAGTCTTTATAGATTTCATAAGCATCAGATTTGGGTTTCATTAGGTAAATCCATATAAAGCACGAGTGATCATCGATAAATATTATGTAATAGCGATTTTCACCCGAGGGTGTGGCGATGGTCCCCATATATTAGTGTGAACTAATTCAAATGGTTTAGATGCGATTTTATTAAAAGGAAGGGCCAAGAATTTTGCCAACTTGTAGCCTGTGCAAGGAGACAATACATCAGTGGAGAAAGTTCCTAGTCTTCAGGTTTATGAGAGGGTACGAAGACGAGGTAGGGATAGGTAGCCGAGGCGATGGCGCTAAAGATCGTAGATGGTTAGTTTGGACTTGAGGAGACGAATGACGGAAAGCAGTGGGAGTCAGGAGAATGAACTTGTCCATGTAGTATAGGCCACCAAGATTATGGCCAGTCCTAACCGGTTGTCCCGTGCGAGGATCATGTATGACACAAGAGGAAGCAATAAATATGGTAGTATAATTATGAGATGTAATTTGTGACATGGAGAATAATTTTATTGTAACATTGGGGACATGGTCTATATTAGGGACATAGAAGTGAGAGAGCATATGTAGATGGTCGGGTGTGCCATCGGCGGTGCGGACTATGGTGGTGGGGGAAGGGGTATTTGGTTATTGATGCACGTGTGTGATGACGTCAAATGATGTGTGGCGCCTGAATCTAAAATCCATGAGTTAGTTTTTATACCTGAGTAGGTGGCATATGAGGTAGCAGGCAGACCTGTGGCAGGTGATGTAGCTGAGGGGTGGAGTGTCTACAGTAGGTCAGTGTAGGTTGGTGGTGCAGATGTGGAGGGGGTTTCGGCAATGGCTACATAGGGAGGTGCAGACGGTATTAGAGAAAGAGATGTTACACCTAGTCTTGTACGGCACTTGTCCATTGCCTTTCTCCAGAACTTGTGAAAGTCATACCACTCCCTGCGTGAGGATTAAGGTCTCGGTTGCTACTGCCTAGCTGGTGGAGGATGTGGTTGATGAGAGGGACTATGGGTGTGGTGGTGGTCATGAGGCAACATGGACTAGGTAGAACTGATGGGTTGGGTGGTTAGGTGGGCGTGTCTTCTCGGCTTGTAGTTTTGTCACCGCTATCTCTAGAGTAGGTTGAGTGGATCGATGGATGAGTTGGATCATGACCGACTCAACTCTAGTCACATTTTCATAAGTAATTAGAAGAGACGTTGCTGACCTCTACCACTGAGGTGGATAGTCCTGGAGGATGGATTAGATAGAGGGGTTTCAAGAGCCAAGAGTTGTTCCCAGAGGTCAAAAATAGAGGTGTAGAACTCGCGGATCAAGCAATCGTCCTATGTGATTATTGAGATCTCTTAGTATAGCTAAAACTCTCAGGCGTCATCTAATTGGGTGCGGAAGTATTTGAGGTATTCCCAGAGGGATACGACTAAGTCAAATTGTGCAAGGTGAAGGCAGATGAATGGGAGACTAACTGAACAATTGTCGCGATAGTTTAGTCTCTGGGAAGGGTCCAAGGCATCAAGGTGGATTCATATGAGGAGAGTGTTGCGATGTCCTTGGTAGAATCTCCTATGGTAGGTGGTGGGATCGGAGCTTTGGGCGTGTTATCAATGTGTCCCTAGAGGCCGCGACTGCGAAGGATGACGCTAAGGAATATGACCAAAGATGATAGTTATCGTCGTCAAGTTTGACGTTGATGGATTGTTAATGAAAAAGGTTCACATGCAATACAAGTTAGATTTTATCTTTAATTGTCATGGATTGAGTTATTGAACAATTATGAATTGTTTGAAATTAAAATCTATAAGACTAGTTTAATCCTATATATAGGGTTCATATGTAGACTTATGAAGTTACTGAAAAATAAAAGATTAAGAACACATCTCTTCATATTGCTCCTCTTAGTACGTGGATTTCAGTTGGAGTTTTTTCTTGAGGAAGCTATTTTGTTAATCTTGGGATGATTATTATAGAGAATCGAAGCATTTTATGTATTCTTCTAAACTTTAATTAATTTGATTAATCCATATGATGTGCATATTCCACCATATTGTATGTCATCTTTCTAACACTTTTTCTCCCACCTCCCGCTTCTGTTTCTCCACCTTTCCTCATCTTCTCTCCCTCCACCTAACTTCATTCTCTCCTCTCATATATCCTTCATCTAACTTCTATTCTTATCATTCCTTCTCCACCCTTCCGTATTCCTTGACTCATCCTTCACCACTTTCCTCCCTTCTCCTCCCACGTTCTATTTGTTAGGATGCGGGGTCATGCCCACACGTCGCGGAAGCGTTATCACCTGAGAGAAGGCTTTGTATATATTTCCGTTTCACGAAGGAAACAAGAATAGAAAGTAAAATATCCCAACAAAGACACGAGATTTACGTGGTTCGGCAAAAATTGCCTACGTCCACGGGAGGGGGTGAGGGGAGATTTGACTATAAAGAATACCGACGACTTGTACGATCCACAAGCTCGTCCCAAAGAAAAAACTTTGATTTTTACCCAAGAGAAATTGATCTCTCTCTTGTAGAACTCTCCAAGCTCTCTCTTTTTTCTCTCTCTAGCCGCCGCCAAAAAACCTAGCCTTTTCTCCCTTTTTCTTCACTTTTCTCCACACCACAAATTCTAGGTTTAATTCCCTATTTAAAGAGAAACAAACTCCTCCTCCCCTTTAACTTGGCGATGGTTAGTTTGGACTTGAGGAGACGAATGACGGAAAGCAAAGGAGTCAGGAGAATGAACTTGTCCATGTAGTATAGGCCACCAAGATTATGGCCAGTCCTAACCGGTTGTCCCGTGCGAGGATCATGTATGACACAAGAGGAAGCAATAAATATGGTAGTATAATTATGAGATGTAATTTGTGACATGGAGAATAATTTTATTGGAACATTGGGGACATGGTCTATATTAGGGACGTAGAAGTGAGAGAGCATATGTAGATGGTCGGGTGTGCCATCGGCGGTGCGGACTATGGTGGTGGGGGAAGGGGTATTTGGTTATTAATGCACGTGTGTGATGACGTCAAATGATGTGTGTCGCCCGAATCTAAACTCCATGAGTTAGTTTTTATACCTGAGTAGGTGGCATATGAGGTAGCAGCGCACTGCGGGCGGTGTGATGTAGTTGAGGGGTGGAGTGTCTACAGTAGGTCAGTGTAGGTTGGTGGTGCAGATGTGGAGGGGGTTTCGGCAATGGCTACATAGGGAGGTGCAGACGGTATTAGAGAAAGAGATGTTACACCTAGTCTTGTACGGCACTTGTCCATTGCCTTTCTCCAGAACTTGTGAAAGTCATACCACTCCCTGCGTGAGGATTAAGGTCTCGGTTGCTACTGCCTAGCTGGTGGAGGATGTGGTTGATGAGAGGGACTATGGGTGTGGTGGTGGTCATGAGGCAACATGGACTAGGTAGAACTGATGGGTTGGGTGGTTAGGTGGAGGCGTGTCTTCTCAGCTTGTAGTTTTGTCACCGCTATCTCTAGAGTAGGTTGACTGGATCGATGGATGAGTTGACTGCGACCGGACTCGAACTCTAGTCACATTTTCATAAGTAATTAGAAGAGACGTTGCTGACCTCTACCACTGAGGTGGATAGTCCTGGAGGATGGATTAGATAGAGGGGTTTCAAGAGCCAAGAGTTGTTCCCAGAGGTCAAAAATAGAGGTGTAGAACTCGCGGATCAAGCAATCGTCCTATGTGATTATTGAGATCTCTTAGTATAGCTAAAACTCTCAAAGGCCATCTAATTGTGCGGAAGTATTTGAGGTATTCCCAGAGGGATACGACTAAGTCAAATTGTGCAAGGTGAAGGCAGATGAATGGGAGACTAACTGAACAATTGTCGCGATAGTTTAGTCTCTGGGAAGGGTCCAAGGCATCAAGGTGGATTCATATGAGGAGAGTGTTGCGATGTCCTTGGTAGAATCTCCTATGGTAGGTGGTGGGATCGGAGCTTTGGGCGTGTTATCAATGTGTCCCTAGAGGCTGATCGCGAAGGATGACGCTAAGGAATATGACCAAAGATGATAGTTATCGCCGCCAAGTTTGACGCTGATGGATTGTTAATGAAAAAGGTTCACATGCAATACAAGTTAGATTTTATCTTTAATTGTCATGGATTGAGTTATTGAACAATTATGAATTGTTTGAAATTAAAATCTATAAGACTAGTTTAATCCTATATATAGGGTTCATATGTAGACTTATGAAGTTACTGAAAAATAAAAGATTAAGAACACATCTCTTCATATTGCTCCTCTTTAGTAACGGGTGGATTTCAGTTGGAGGTTTTTTCTCTTGAGGAAGCTATTTTGTTAATCTTGGGACAGATTATTATAGAGAATCAGAAAGCATTTTATGTATTCTTCTAAACTTTAATTAATTTGATTAATCCATATGATGTGCATATTCCACCATATTGTATGTCATCTTTCTAACACTTTTTTCTCCCACCTCCGCGCTTCTCTGTTCTCCACCTTTCCTCATCTTCTCTCCCCTCCACCTAACTTCATTCTCTCCTCTCATATATCCTTCATCTAACTTCTATTATTATCATTCCTTCTCCACCCTTCCGTATTCCTTGACTCATCCTTCACCACTTTCCTCCCTTCTCCTCCCACGTTCTATTTGTTGGGATGCGGGGTCACGCCCACACGCCGCGGAAGCGTTATCACCTGAGAGAAGACTTTGTATATATTCCCGTTTCACGAAGGAAACAAGAATAGAAAGTAAAATATCCCAACAAAGTGAGATATCCACTCTTCCTCTCAACAGTACTAGGACTGAATCAAAGGAACCTACAAACAATAGCCAATACACAGCAAAATAGTAAAGACACGAGATTTACGTGGTTCGGCAAAAATTGCCTACATCCACGAGAGGGGGTGAGGGGAGATTTGACTATAAAGAACACCGACGACTTGTACAATCCACAAGCTCGTCCCAAAAAAAACTTTGATTTTTACCCAAGAGAAATTGACCTCTCTCTTATAGAATCTCTCCAAGCTCTCTCTTTTTTCTCTCTCTAGCCGCCGCCAAAAAAACCTAGCTTTTTCTCCCTTTTTCTTCACTTTTCTCCACACCACAAATCCTAGGTTTAATTCCCTATTTAAAGGGAAACAAACTCCTCCTCCCCTTTAACTTGGCGATGTGGGACTAAATTTTTTTTCGCGTAGCGAGCCGCGCAGTGCGTGCCGCGATTACGTTCGCGTCGTGGCTGGCGATTGTCGTGACCATCCGCGGTGGCCAATTGCATGATACCCGGCTGATCGCGTGGGTGTGTCCCTACGTGGCCCCGCAATCGTGATACCGGCGGTCACGTGGGTGTGTCCCCGTGGCCCCATGTTCACAATTCTCCACCTCGTACATCATTTGATAAACCTTAAATTTTGGACGAACACCAGAAGAACACCGCGAACATTACTAGAGAGATCTCCATCAGCCAAACCAGGCCAATCCAGCTGAACCATTATACCATGGTTACCTACATACCCTCTAAACGGGATCAAGCTAATCGTAGTTCTGCACTTCAGATCAACACGGGTTGATATGAAGCAAGTCCAAGCAATGCTTAAACTTGCTGCCTGTGACCACCTTGGTTAACATGTCCACAGGATTCTCATTCGTGTGTACCTTCATGAGAGAAATATCGCCTTCCTCTATGACATCCCGCACAAAATGATACCTGACATCGATATGCTTGGTACGAGCATGATGAACTTGATTCTTCGCCAAGTGAATTGCACTCTGACTGTCGCACCACAAGTTCGCATTCTCTTGCTCAATCCCCAAATCATCTAGAAGACCCCACAACCACAATGCTTCCTTCACTCCCTCTGCCATGGCCATGTACTCAGCCTCTGTAGTAGAAAGTGTCACTGTAGCCTGTAACATTGATCGCCAACTAACCGGAGCCCCATGTATCCTGAATACATAACCAGTAGTAGATCGCCGTCTATCTAGATCGTCCGCATAATCAGAGTCCACAAACCCATCAATCTGACATGTTTCTCCACCAAAATACAGACTCATATCAACGGTACCATTTAAGTACCTCAGGATCCACTTCACTGCTTTCCAGTGCGTCTTTCCCGGATTCGCCATGAATCTACCGACCACACCGACGCTGTGAAATATCACGGCGTGTACACACCATTGCGCATATTGCCGCTAACCGCACTAGCATAGGGAACACGCTCCATATCGCCTTCTCTTCCATCAGAGGGAGATTATTTACCGAAAGCCTAAAGTGTGGAGCCAATGGAGTCACCACCGAACAATTGTCGCGATAGTTTAGTCTCGAAGGGTCCAAGGCATCAAGGTGGATTCATATGAGGAGAGTGTTGCGATGTCCTTGGTAGAATCTCCTATGGTAGGTGGTGGGATCGGAGCTTTGGGCGTGTTATCAATGTGTCCCTAGAGGCCGCTGACTGCGAAGGATGACGCTAAGGAATATGACCAAAGATGATAGTTATCGCCGCCAAGTTTGACGCTGATGGATTGTTAATGAAAAAGGTTCACATGCAATACAAGTTAGATTTTATCTTTAATTGTCATGGATTGAGTTATTGAACAATTATGAATTGTTTGAAATTAAAATCTATAAGACTAGTTTAATCCTATATATAGGGTTCATATGTAGACTTATGAAGTTACTGAAAAATAAAAGATTAAGAACACATCTCTTCATATTGCTCCTCTTTAGTAACGGGTGGATTTCAGTTGGAGGTTTTTCTCTTGAGGAAGCTATTTTGTTAATCTTGGGACAGATTATTATAGAGAATCGAAGCATTTTATGTATTCTTCTAAACTTTAATTAATTTGATTAATCCATATGATGTGCATATTCCACCATATTGTATGTCATCTTTCTAACACTTTTTCTCCCACCTCCGCTTCTGTTCTCCACCTTTCCTCATCTTCTCTCCCTCCACCTAACTTCATTCTCTCCTCTCATATATCCTTCATCTAACTTCTATTATTATCATTCCTTCTCCACCCTTCCGTATTCCTTGACTCATCCTTCACCACTTTCCTCCCTTCTCCTCCCACGCTCTATTTGTTGGGATGCGGGTCACCCACACGCCTGAAGCTGCTATCACCGAGAGAAGACTTTGTATATATTCCGTTTCACGAAGGAAACAAGAATAGAAAGTAAAATATCCCAACAAAGTGAGATATCCACTCTTCCTCTCAACAAGCATTAGACTCGAATCAAAGGAACCTACAAACAATAGCCAATACACAAAGAAAATAGTAAAGACACGAGATTTACGTGGTTCGGCAAAAATTGCCTACATCCACGAGAGGGGGTGAGGGGAGATTTGACTATAAAGAACACCGACGACTTGTACAATCCACAAGCTCGTCCCAAAAAAAACTTTGATTTTTACCCAAGAGAAATTGACCTCTCTCTTATAGAATCTCTCCAAGCTCTCTCTTTTTTCTCTCTCTAGCCGCCGCCAAAAAACCCTAGCTTTTTCTCCCTTTTTCTTCACTTTTCTCCACACCACAAATCCTAGGTTTAATTCCCTATTTAAAGAGAAACAAACTCCTCCTCCCCTTTAACTTGGCCGATGTGAGACTAAAATTTTTTATCGTCACAGCCACCAATTGCGGCCACTCTAATTGCTCTCACGGGTGTGGCCCCCACGGTGTCACACAGCCACCACGAATTGCGGATATCACCATCACGCAGTGTCCCCACGCGGCCTCCATGTTCACAATTCTCCACCTCGTACATCATTTGATAAACCTCAAATTTTGGACGAACACCAGAAGAACACCTCGAACATTACTAGAGAGATCTCCATCACCAAACCAGCTAATCCAAATGCACCATTATACCATGGTTGCCTACATACCCTCTAAACGGGATCAAGCTAATCGTAGTTCGCGACTTCGATCAACACGGGTTGATATGAAGCAAGTCCAAGTAATGCTTAAACTTGTCACTGTACCACCTTGGTTAACATGTACGCTAGGATTCTCATTCGTGTGTACCTTCATGAGAGAAATATCGCTTCCTCTATGACATCCCGCACAAAATGATACCTGACATCGATATGCTTGGTACGAGCATGATGAACTTGATTCTTCGCCAAGTGAATTGCACTCTGACTGTCGCACCACAAGTTCGCATTCTCTTGCTCAATCCCCAAATCATCTAGAAGACCCCACAACCACAATGCTTCCTTCACTCCCTCGCCATGGCCATGTACTCAACCTCTATAGTAGAAAGTGCCATCAGAGTTGTAACATCGATCGCCAACTAACCGGAGCCCCATGTATCCTGAATACATAACCAGTAGTAGATCGCCGTCTATCTAGATCGTCCGCATAATCAGAGTCCACAAACCCATCAATCTGACATGTTTCTCCACCAAAATACGACTCATATCAACGGTACCATTTAAGTACCTCAGATCCACTTCACCGCTTCCCGCAGTGCCTTTCCCGGATTCGCCATGAATCTACCGACCACACCGACGCTGTGAAATATCCGGGCGTGTACACACCATTGCGCATATTGCCGCTAACCGCACTAGCATAGGGAACACGCTCCATATCGCCTTCTCTTCCATCAGAGGGAGATTATTTACCGTAAAGCCTAAAGTGTGGAGCCAATGGAGTCACCACCGACTTAGCACTTTGCATCCCGAACCTCGCGATCACCCGCTCTATGTAGCCCTCCGACTCAAGAACAATCGTCGGTTCGCCCGCTCTTCTAATCTCCATACCCGGTATTTTCCTAGCGGTGCCATGTCCTTCATCTCAACTCTTTATCAAGTTGAGATTTCACCTATCTATCTCCACCACGCTCTTAGAAGCAATAAGCATGTCATCCACACGCCTGAAGCTGCTATCACCGAGAGAAGACTTTGTATATATTCCTCGCTTCACTAAGGAAACAAGAATAGAAAGTAAAATATCCCAACAAAGTGAGATATCCACTCTTCCTCTCAACAAGCATTAGACTCGAATCAAAGGAACCTACAAACAATAGCCAATACACAAAGAAAATAGTAAAGACACGAGATTTACGTGGTTCGCAAAAATTGCCTACATCCACGAGAGGGTGAGGGAGATTTGACTATAAGAACACCGACGACTTGTACAATCCACAAGCTCGTCCCAAAAACTTTGATTTTTACCCAAGAGAAATTGACCTCTCTCTTATAGAATCTCTCCAAGCTCTCTCTTTTTCTCTCTAGTCACGCCAAAAACCCTAGCTTTTTCTCCCTTTTTCTTCACTTTTCTCCACACCACAAATCCTAGGTTTAATTCCCTATTTAAAGAGAAACAAACTCCTCCTCCCCTTTAACTTGGCCGATGTGAGACTAAAATTTTTTATCGTCACAGCCACCAATTGCGGCCACTCTAATTGCTCTCACGGGTGTGGCCCCCACGGTGTCACACAGCCACCACGAATTGCGGATATCACCATCACGCAGTGTCCCCACGTGGCCTCCATGTTCACAATTCTCCACCTCGTACATCATTTGATAAACCTCAAATTTTGGACGAACACCAGAAGAACACCTCGAACATTACTAGAGAGATCTCCATCAGCCAAACCAGGCCAATCCAGCTGCACCATTATACCATGGTTGCCTACATACCCTCTAAACGGGATCAAGCTAATCGTAGTTCTGCACTTCAGATCAACACGGGTTGATATGAAGCAAGTCCAAGTAATGCTTAAACTTGCTGCCTGTACCACCTTGGTTAACATGTACGCAGGATTCTCATTCGTGTGTACCTTCATGAGAGAAATATCGCCTTCCTCTATGACATCCCGCACGAAATGATACCTGACATCGATATGCTTGGTACGAGCATGATGAACTTGATTCTTCGCCAAGTGAATTGCACTCTGACTGTCGCACCACAAGTTCGCATTCTCTTGCTCAATCCCCAAATCATCTAGAAGACCCCACAACCACAATGCTTCCTTCACTCCCTCTGCCATGGCCATGTACTCAACCTCTATAGTAGAAAGTGCCACTGTAGCCTGTAACATCGATCGCCAACTAACCGGAGCCCCATGTATCCTGATTATATAACCAGTAGTAGATCGCCGTCTATCTAGATCGTCCGCATAATCAGAGTCCACAAACCCATCAATCTGACATGTTTCTCCACCAAAACACAGACCCGTATCAACGGTACCCTTTAAGTACCTCAGACCCACTTCACCGCTTCCTGTGCCTTTCCGGATTCGCCATGAATCTACCGATCACACCACCGCTGAAATATCTCGGGCGGTACACACCATTGCGCATATTAAGCCGCTAACCGCACTAGCATAGGGAACACGCTCCATATGCGCCTTCTCTTCCACTGTAGTGGGAGATTGTTTATCAGAAAGCCTAAAGTGTGGAGCCAATGGAGTCACCACCGACTTAGCACTTTGCATCCCGAACCTCGCGATCACCCGCTCTATGTAGCCCTCCGACTCAAGAACAATCGTCGGTTCGCGCTCTCTTCTAATCTCCATACCGGTATTTTCCTAGCGGCCCATGTCCTTCATCTCAACTCTTCACCAAGTTGAGCTTTCACCTATCTATCTTCACTCTGCTCTTAGAAGCAATAAGCATGTCATCCACATATAAAAGAAGATAGATATAATTACCTCCACGAAGCTTCTGGATGTAAACGCAATAATCATAGTCGCTTCGCGAAAACCCATGCTTCAAAGATGAAGGAGTCAATCGCTTGTACCATCGTCGGAGATTGCTTCAATCCATACAAGGACTTCTTCAAACGACACACATGATCCTCCTTGTCCTCAACCTTGTAGCCCTCAAGTTGATGCATGTAGATCTCTTCATCCAAGTCTCCGTGCAAGAAGGCCGCTTTTAACATCGAGTTGTTCCAGCTCAAGATCACCATGAGCAACAATACTCAATAGTACCTGAATAGAAGTGTATTTCACCACCGGAGAAAAGATCTCATTGTAATTCACACCCTCTTTCTGTGCAAAACCCTTAGCCACTAGCCTCGCCTTGTACCTTGTACTACCGAGCTCTGAAAGATCTTCCTTTCTTTTATACACCCACTTACAACCAATAGCTTTTCTTCATACGGGCAATGGGACCACCTCCCATGTTTGGTTCTTCCGAAGAGATTCCATCTCTTCCTCCATCGCAGCCAACCAACTCTCACTATTCTTGTCCCGAATAGCTTCCTTGAAGGAGACCGGCTCGTCCTCCTCCACCGAGAGTGCGTATTCAACCAAATTAACCTGCCCATAGTGCTTCAGGGGTTGATCAGCCCCCAGCTTCTGTACATGCTTGTATGCTCGCCTTGGCCTAGTGGAAGCCAAACTATCCTCGAGCTGCTGTTGTTGTAGTGCCTGTGTATTCTCCTGCTGAACCTCCTCCTGCTCAAGCTCATCATCTACCTGACTTTCCACTTGAACACGACTAGAACCTGGTTGGTCTTTAGGTTCTATTTTAATAACCTGAGACTTAGAAGTCTCATCAGTCCTAACACCATCATCCTTGGGCGCGCTAGCAATCATGGATTTCTCATCAAAGGTAACATCCCTGTTGATCATAAACTTCGAATCTTCCATACATCAAAGGCGATAGCCTTTTACGCCCTTCCCATATCCCAAGAATATTGCCTTCTTGGCCCTCACGTCAAGCTTTCCCTCGTTGAAGTGATAGTAGGCGTACATCCGAAAATTCGAGCCTATCATAATCGCATCTTTGTCGACCACACCCTATAGGGTGTATCACCATCCAATGTCGAATGTGGTGAACGGTTCATGATGTAACAAGCTGTAGCCACCGCTTCTGCCCACCATTCGCTGCCCAATCCAACGTATGATCGCATACTCATTGCTTTCTCCCGTAATGTTCGGTTCAGTCTCTCTGCGATCCCATTCTGCTGTGGTGTTGACCTAACTGTCCAGTGTCGAACAATTCCCTCCTGATCACAAAACTCCTTGAAAGCACCATCTGTATACTGCACTGCTATCGATCTCGTCTTCAATTTCTTTCCGCCCCGTTTCAACCATTGCTTTCCACTTCTTGAATGTCTCGAACACCTCATTCTTATGCTTCAGAAAGTAAATCCAAGCATACCTCGAATAGTCATCTATGAACGAGACATAATATCTGGAACCACCCTTAGAAGTGGTCTGAGCCGGACCCCAAACATCCTGTTTCGGTCGAAAGCAGGTTTTTTTATTATTTCCAGTACAAAATATTTTGACAATGAAAGTAAGAGAAAATTACACGTGTAACTCTCTCTATTACAAAGGAATTTGAGTCGCTTTCTCACAAACACGAATAGAAGACACTACACGTGTAGATCTCCTGCTTGCATGGATTCTTAGCCTGTGTCGGGGACGCGTCGTCCATGGACCACCTAAGCAATAATCATCGAATCGACGGGGTTGAGTTAATGCTTCGCTAAGAAAATAAGAACTAAAGCAAATATCTTAGCAAGGTAAGATATCTACTCTTCCCAAGAATAAGTCTAAACTTAAACTCGAGGATCTTCACGTGGATGAAGTTCTTAAAATCTTCTTGGCCGAAGCTCAAAATCTCCTTCTCTCTCTCTCTACGCAAGGCTCTTAGCTTAGGAAATTTTTGATCTCCAAAACTCTGATCTCCGATCCCCCACCCAAGTGGACGTAGGGGGGTATTTATAGCCTCCGGAGTCACATCGAAAAGAACACAAGTCATCAAGTGTCCAAAATCAGAGGGCGATGCTGTTGATCGCCGCGACCGAACTGCCGCCAAGATGCCGGCGCTGACAAGAGTTGATCGCCAGGTTCAGGAGATGTCTCCCGCTGTTGTAACGGCTTTCCTTCATTTTAGGCATGACTAAATGCCCTAATTTCACGCTTAGTGGGCGTATTTTCAGCGTGTAACTGCCCACTAACGTGGCTGAACGTCTCTTTGCGTTGAAAAAATCAAGTGGGCCCCACAAGCATTAATTTAAACACTTCAAGAGTACATACCAGACATTCTTGGTGCCTCACCTTTGGCACGACACAAGTAAGTGTCTCGCCAATGGCGAGACACAATAAGGTGTCGCGCCAATAGCACGACACAAGAAAGTGTCTCGCCAATGGCGAGACACAACAAGGTGTCGCGCCAATAGCGCGACACAAGAAAGTGTCTCGCCAATGGCGAGACACAACAAGGTGTCGCCAATAGCGCGACACAAGAAAGTGTCTCGCCAATGGCGAGACACAACAAGGTGTCGCGCCAATGGCGAGACACAATAGGTGTCTCGGGCATTGGTTTCACCCTGTGATTGACTTCCTGAGACTTTGACGACGTCGTCCTTCAATTTTCTCATGATTAAGTCATATTTGGGGTTCTTCAGCAATTTTTGATGCCTACACATCTGTGTGCACATAATCTAGTATCCCTCTGCTCTTAGACTTGCTTCTCAGAAACTGAACCCTGTGTGACTTTCCATACACATAATCCTCGCAAAAATCCATACTAGGTTCCTTCAGATTCTTCAGCAGACCCTCTTTACCAAGCAGAACTAGACCCTTCTCTGACATATGCCCAAGCCGTCTATGTCATAACCGCGTGTGCTCACATGGGTCTCCACCACTTTCTTCAGTTCAACATTTGCATCTCCGTCACCGTCGTACGAGTATATAAATTACCGTGGACGAACACCCTTCATCACTATAAGGGAACCCGAACAACCTTCTTCACTCCGTTCTCCGTAATAATTTTGCAACCGTCGGAGTCCAATGCACCAACTGAGATAAGATTCTTCCGCAAGTCGGGAACATGCCTCACATCCGTCAAGATTTGAATCACTCCATCATGCATCTTGATTTTGATATTACCTAGCCCCACCGTTTTACAAGCATGGTTGTTCCCCATCAATACGGTTCCACCATCAATGCCTCTGTAGGTAGTAAACCACTTCCTATTTGGACACATGTGGTAAGAGCAACCAGAATCAAGTATCCACTTCCCTGAGATATCCTCGCCACCCGTGACGACATAGCACTCCTTATCGCTCCCTTCCTCTGAAACGTAGCTCGCCTCTTCCTTGCCCTCTCTTCTCTCAGTCTTGTTGTTGTTCTTCTTTCCACCTACTCTTTTATTTGGACAGTCGATCTTGAAATGCCCAACGTCACCGCATTTGAAACACGATTTTCTCGCAAGAGGTCTCGATTTAGATTTAGACTTTCCTCCCTTGCCTTTTCCTCGCTCATTGCTCATTCCTCTAGCAAACAATCCATGCGCTTGTTCTTTGTTACCACCAGTAGTCATGTCACTGGTTGTAATCTTCCGAAGGTCATCCGCTAGAAGCGCCGTTCTAGTCTCATCCATCTTTAAATTATCTCCTACAAGCATCAGTGTTTGCACCAGGTTCTCATAAGACTTCGACAGAGACAGAAGTAGTAGAAGCGCCGGATCCTTATCTTCAACTTTCACATTTATGTCTTTTAAGTCTGATATGATCCTATCAAACTTGTTGATGTATTCCCGGATTGATGAGCCCTCCTCCATCTTGCAAGTGTACAATTTAGATTTTAAATAGATCCGCTTCGTTAGACTCTTCGTCATGAAGGTACTTTCTAACCGACCACGCAGCCAAGCACCTCTCCATCTACCAAGAAAGCTATATCCCTTTCAAGGCATAGGATAATCGACGACCGTGCTTCCAGATCCAGCTCCTCCCAATCCTCATCAGATATATCCTTGTGCTTCTTCTCTTTTCCAGCCAAAACCTTGTGCAATTTTTGCGAAATCAGTGAGTTTTTCATATGCATCCTCCAATAGGAAAAATCATTCTTCCCATTAAACTTTTCAATCTCGAATTTTTCCACTTTGACCGATTTATCGTAGACCTCATTCTTATGCTTGAAGTAAATCCAAGCATACCTCGAATAGTCATCTATGAGCGAGACATAATATCTGGAACCACCCTTAGAAGTGGTCTAAGCGGACCCCATCATCTGTTTTGGTCGGCAAGTTTCTTTGTTATTTCCATTACAAAATATTTTGACAATGAAAACAAGAAAAAATTACCGTGTAACTCTCTATTACAAAGGAATTTGACTTTCTCACAAACACGAATGAAGACACTACACGTGTAGATCTCCTTGCATGGATTCTTAGCTCTTGGGGGCGTCGTCGTGGACCACCTAACAACGATCATCGAATCGGCGGGGTTGAGTTAATGCTTTAAGGAAATAAGAACTAAAGTAAATATCTTAGCAAGGTAAGATATCTACTCTTCCCAAGAATAAGTCTAAGCTTAAACTCGAGGATCTCCGTGGATGAAGTTCTTGAAATCTTCTTGGCGAAGCTCAAAATCTCCTTCTCTCTCTACGCAAGGCTCTTAGCTTAGGAAATTTTGATCTCCAAAACTCGATCTCCAATCCCCAGTGGGCGTGGGGGTATTTATAACCGAGGCGCATCTGAAAAGAACACAAGTCATCAAGTGTCCAAAAGAGTAGTGGAAGCGGTGTTATTGCCTTAGGCTATGTCAGCATCTTTGGCCTTGGCAGTGATGCTGTCGCGCCCGAAGGAGATGTCTCCGCTATTATAGCGGCTTTCCTTCATTTTAGGCGATTAAATGCCTAATTTCACACTTAGTGGGTGTATTTTCGTGTAACCGCCCACTAACGTGGTGAACGTCTCTTTCGTTGAAAAGTCAAGTGGGCCCCACAAGCATTAATTTGAACACTTCAAGAGCACATACGGACATTCTTGGTGTCTCACCTTTGCGACACAAGTAAGTGTCGTCGGCAATGAGACACAACAATGTCGGCCAATAGCGACACAAGAAAGTGTCGCCAATGGCGAGACCACAAAGTGTCGCTTGATGGCGAGACACAATAGGTGTCTCGGACATTGGTTTCACCACGTGATTGACTTTTCGAGACTTTGGCGACGTCGTCCTTCAATTTTCTCATGATTAAGTCACATTTGGGGTTCTTGACAATTTTAATGCCTACACATCCGTGTGCACATAATCTAGTATCCCTCTGCTCTTAGACTTGCTTCTCGGCGAATCACGTGTGACTTTCCATACACATAATCCCAAAAATCCATACTAGGTTCCTTGATTCTTCTTCCAGACCCTCTTTACCAGCGTAACTAGACCCTTCTCGATATATGCCCAAGCGCTATGCATAAGTGTGTGCTCACATGGGTCTCCACCACTTTCGGTTCCAGCCATTGCATCTCCGGTTCCGTCGTGCACGAGAGTATATAAATTACCGTGGCGAACACCCTTCATCACTATAAGGGAACCCGAACAACCTTCTTCACTCCGTTCTCCGTAATAATTTTGCAACCGGAGTCCATGCACCAACCGAGATAAGATTCTTCCGCCAGTCGGAAACATGCCTCACATCCGTCAAGGTTGAATCACTCCATCATGCATCTTGATTTTGATATTACCTAGCCCCACCATTTTACAAGCATGGTTGTTCCCCATCAATACGGTTCCACCATCAATGCCTCGTAGTAAACCACTTCCTATTTGGACACATGTGGTAAGAGCAACCGAATCAAGTATCCACTTCCTCGAGATATCCTCACCCGGACGACATAGCACTTATCGCCCTTCAAACGAAGCTCGCCTCTTTCTTGCCCTCTCTTCTCTCAGTTGTTGTTGTTCTTTCCACCTACTCTTTATTTGACGGTCGATCTTGAAATGCCCAACGCCACCGCATTTGAAACACGATCGCAAGAGGTCTCGATTTAGATTTAGACTTTCTCCTTTGCTTTTCCTCGCTCATTGCTCATTCCTCTAGCAAACAATCCATGCGCGTTCTTTGTTACCACCAGTAGTCATGTCATCTGGTTAATCTTCCGAAGGTCATCCGCTAGAAGCGCTTCTAGTCTCATCCATCTTTAAATTATCTCCTACAAGCATCGTGTTTGCACTGTGTTCTCATAAGACTTCGACAGAGACGTAGTAGTAGAACTGGATCCTTATCTTCAACTTTCACATTTATGTCTTTAAGTCCGATATGATCCTATCAAACTTGTTGATGTATTCCCGGATTGATGAGCCCTCCTCCATCTTGCAAGTGTACAATTTAGATTTTAAATAGATCCGCTTGTTAGACTCTTCGTCATGAAGGTACTTTCTAACCGACCACGCAGCCAAGCACCTCTCCATCTACCAAGAAAGCTATATCCCTTTCAAGGCATAGGATAATCGACCCACCGGCTTCCGCATCCTCCTCCCAATCCTCATCGATATATCCTTGTGCTTCTTCTCTTTTCCCAAAACCTTGTGCAATTTTTATGTAAATCGGAGTTTTTCATATGCATCCTCCAATAGGAAAAATCATTCTTCCCATTAAACTTTTCAATCTCGAATTTTTCCACTTTGACCGATTCATCGGTAGACGCCATTCTCCGTTTGTATTAATAAACCCGCTTCTCGTAAATTACCGAGCACCACCTCAAATCAGAAGCTACACCACTTTCAATTTGAATAACAGCTCTGATACCAATTGTTAGGATGTAGGGTCACGCCCACATGCCGCGGAAGCGTTATCACCTGAGAGAAGGCTTTGTATATATTCCCGTTTCACGAAGGAAATAAGAATAGAAAGTAAAATATCCCAACAAAGTGAGATATCTACTCTTCCCTCAACAAGACTAGAACTAATTAGGGAACCTACAAAGAATATACCATACACAAAGAAAACAAGAAGACATGAGATTTACGTGGTTCAAAAAATTACCTACGCCCACCTGAGGGGGTGAGGGAGATTTGACTATAAAGAACACCGACGACTTGTACAATCCACAAGCTCGCCCTAAAGAAAAACTTTAATTTTACCCAAGAGAAATTGACTCTCTTAGAATCTCTAAGCTCTCTCTCTTCTTACCGCCAAAAATCCTAGCTTTTCTCCTTTTTCTTCACTTTTCTCCACACCACAAATCCTGGTTTATTTCCTATTTAAAGGAAACAAACTCCTCCTCCCTTTAACTTCCGAGTGGGACTAAAATTTTTACCGTCATCACGAGCCGCCACGAATTCATGCCCACGAATTCGTTCACGTGGGTGTGGCCCCCACGGTGTCGCGCGAGCCATCACGAATTCGTGATACCAGCGGTCACGTGGGTGTGTCCCCCACGTGGCCCCCATGTTCACACTATTTCGTACCATTAATTCCATCCTCCTCTCCTTTCCTCATTTTTCATCTTTATCCCATTCTTCTCCTTCTATAACTGCCTTCGCATCACTCAAATATCAATTTTTTTAGCTAAAACAGGTTATCACCTAAAGTCACGCCGAAGTTAACATTTGACAGTTAAAGTTAACTTCTAAGTTTTATATTTAATATTTAACAATTAAATTTAGCATTTGAGGCCTAAAGTTTACATCCAACAATTGAAGTTAACAGGTAAGGCCTAAAGACATGTGAGGCCTAAAGTTAACATCAAACTTTAGAAATTAATATAAAAGCTTTGAAATTGTTATATATTAACTTTATCGCATGTTAACTTTAGACCTCACATGTTAACTTTAATTATTCTATTAACTTTAGATGTCTCATGTTAAATTTAGATCATGCAGTGAACTTTAAAATCTTAGATGTTAATTGTAAACTTTAGATGTTAACTTTAGTTATTAAGTGTTAATTTTAGCATGACTTTAAAAGATAGATATTTTAGCCAAAGGGCACGGTCTTCGAGCGATACGACAACGGTTGATGGAAAAGGAGGAGAGATGGTTATGGAAAGAATAAAAATACCAAAGGAGATCCTATGGCGCTAAAAAGATAATAGTTGAGATATGATAAGAAGAAAGAGAAGAAGGTGCAATGCGGAGGTAGTGGTAAAAAGATAATGGTGGAGAAGAAAAAGGAAAAATTATTCATCACCATGAGAAAAAATTTATATTAAGGGTGAGGGTAGTTTGAGATAAAAAGTCTTTCATAAGAGAAGTTTGGTTAAAGGGTCTAAGCATATGGCCCAAAGTCAATGAGGCTTAGTTACATAAGAGTTCTAATTTTGGGGCCTGGACACAAGTTTTCCTAAAGTTTTAATTAATAGAATTAGAAAAACACAATTTTGATTGGCTAAAATTAAAGTTGGAAGGAGTGGAAGAGAGGGTTCGTATTATATACAATATTAAAATTAATTATAATTAGATTTAATTAATTTAATCAATGAGAGTTTATGTATTTCTTAAATTTCAACATGATGTTCTAATTATATTCTAAAATTAAGATACAGTATCAGGAATAACTAGAATTTAAAGAGTAGCATGTCAATAATTATGATCTAGCAGGTATTTCTAAAATTGCGGTTGTGACATTATATATGGCAATAACACTACTATTTATGAAAATCTTAAGAACTATTTTTTATTTTTCTTCAACATAGATTCCTTCTTTGTATATAAAGATAGATTGGTAGTTTATTGTTAGCCTTACATCTAAAATTGCCACGTGTCTCTTGTTTATTTTTAAAATCAACTTTTATAGAAATGGTAGATTAGATATTACACATGAATGTCTTATATCTCATCTAGTTGTTAAATCTCAAAAGTTCCATTTACAATAAAATATTGGTGCAATAAAACAAATTTGACGGCTGGTGAGATCTTGCAGTTCATAAACGGACTAAGAGAGTTATTCGCTATCGTGATCACACAGGGGTGCCAACTTTTTCTTATAATTAATTTTTCTATTTTTAAAATATTATAAAATAAAAGTGGTATTACATAGGAGGGTTGGTAGGTAAAGAATTTTAAAACAAAATTACCCACATGTTTGTAAGTCGACTTTTCTTAGTTTTTGTTTCTTTTTAATTCTAGAATATTATAAAACACAGAGATAATTTAAAGGAGGCATTGGTAGTTAAATCATCTAATTTTGATTAAATTTTAAAATAAATTCATCCGCATTCTTTTTAATCTTCTTTTATTTTCAAGTTATCTAAGTAAACTTGTTCTGTTATCTAATTTTAAATTTCAAATTCAAACAATCTATTTTTCATCTCAGGCATTGTATAAGTCACCAATATACTCATATTGATAAGAAAAGTGGAGTATATACCAAAAAGAAAAAAAGAAAAGAAAAGATGTTTGGTATAACACAGCCTTAATCGAAGAAAAACTCATAGAGACCAAAGAAACAAAATATACATACAAAAGAAATCAGGCCCACCCAGAGAGCACAAGCATTTGACTTGTTGTAATTAGAAATAAATAAAGAAATCAATCTCAAATCTCAAAAAAAAAAAGTGTTTTCTAATTCATGTGACTCAGCAAAGTAGGATCATCTAAATGAGCGCGTAAATTGAGTTTTCAACACATTGCGGGAATAGAAACGAGCTATACTTTTCATATCATATATAACATGTGATGTTTGGAAATATGACCCAAAAAAAAATTTCGAGGAGGATGATGCAAGTGCGAGATACAAAATGACGAATGAACTTAGATTTTAACAATAATAAATGCATTGGAAATCTAAGGTGACATCGTATAGAGAAATACCTTACTTTAGAAATTCTACATGATTTTCTTGTCATTTATTCCCTTAATTTGGACAATCACCAGGGCCACCAAAGTACAATCTTCTAGTTTGTTCGTAACTTTTAAACAAAGTGATTGAGTAACAAGTATCATCAGTTACATCAAAGAAAAAATTTCGTCGGTAGGATCATACGGTGCGTCATTCAATTCTATATTTATGAGTGATGCGGCCCTCCTTTTTCTTTAGAAAAATGACCGCTACCCATAGGAGGACTCTCGCTATATTAAAGCAACAACTCCATCGTATTGAACATGGGTAGTGAATCTTGCAAACCAAGAAAGAGATATTTCGCCAATATCCCACCTTTGTCACCATTAGGTCCTGATACAACCACCAATCTCCGTTTGTTGGTCCTTTCAATAAAAATGATCGAGACAAAGAAGATAGTTAGGGTGAGTTTGGATAGCTTTTTCTAAGAGGGAAGGGGAGGAGTTGGGAGTCTACAATGCTAACCATTCTAAAATTGTGTTTGTTTACATTTTTAGTAAGTGAGGGAAGGATTCAGAGGGTTAAAATGATACAAAATTTCTTACTTTCTCAACCCTCCCAAAGTGGACGGATTGGGAGGAGGGATTAGATTTTAAGTGAATTGTTCTCTCTTCCTATTTTCTACTCTAAACAAACACAATTTAGTTCTTTTCACTCTCCTCCTCTCTATTCCCTAGTTGTCTATCCAAACACAATCGCCACATCACACTCTCTTCCTCTCCTTTCCTCCCTGGATATAGATCAATCTCCCTCCCTACCCTCTCTCCTATATTAACTTTATCGCATGTTAACTTTAGACCTCACATGTTAACTTTAATTATTCTCTATTAACTTTAGATGTCTCATGTTAAATTTAGATCATGCAGGTGAACTTTAAAATCTTAGATGTTAATTGTAAACTTTAGATGTTAACTTTAGTTATTAAGTGTTAATTTTAGCATGACTTTAAAAGATAGATATTTTAGCCAAAGGGCACGGTCTTCGAGCGATACGACAACGGTTGTTGGAAAAGGAGGAGAGATGGTTATGGAAAGAATAAAAATACCAAAGGAGATCCTATGGCGGCGAAAAAGATAATAGTTGAGATATGATAAGAAGAAAGAGAAGAAGGTGCAATGGCGGAGGTAGTGGTAAAAAAGATAATGGTGGAGAAGAAAAAGGAAAAATTATTCATCAGTTCATGAGAAAAAAAATTTAATATTAAGGGTGAGGGTAGTTTGGAGATAAAAAAGTCTTTTCATAAGAGAAGTTTGGTTAAAGGGTCTAAGCATATGGCCCAAAGTCAATGAGGCTTAGTTACATAAGAGTTCTAATTTTGGGGCCTGGACACAAGTTTTCCTAAAGTTTTAATTAATAGAATTAGAAAAACACAATTTTGATTGGCTAAAATTAAAGTTGGAAGGAGTGGAAGAGAGGGTTCGTATTATATACAATATTAAAATTAATTATAATTAGATTTAATTAATTTAATCAATGAGAGTTTATGTATTTCTTAAATTTCAACATGATGTTCTAATTATATTCTAAAATTAAGATACAGTATCAGGAATAACTAGAATTTAAAGAGTAGCATGTCAATAATTATGATCTAGCAGGTATTTCTAAAATTGCGGTTGTGACAGTATATATGGCAATAACACTACTATTTATGAAAATCTTAAGAACTATTTTTTATTTTTCTTCAACATAGATTCCTTCTTTGTATATAAAGATAGATTGGTAGTTTATTGTTAGCCTTACATCTAAAATTGCCACGTGTCTCTTGTTTATTTTTAAAATCAACTTTTATAGAAATGGTAGATTAGATATTACACATGAATGTCTTATATCTCATCTAGTTGTTAAATCTCAAAAGTTCCATTTACAATAAAATATTGGTGCAATAAAACAAATTTGACGGCTGGTGAGATCTTGCAGTTCATAAACGGACTAAGAGAGTTATTCGCTATCGTGATCACACAGGGGTGCCAACTTTTTCTTATAATTAATTTTTCTATTTTTAAAATATTATAAAATAAAAGTGGTATTACATAGGAGGGTTGGTAGGTAAAGAATTTTAAAACAAAATTACCCACATGGTTGTAAGTCGACTTTTCTTAGTTTTTGTTTCTTTTAATTCTAGAATATTATAAAACACAGAGATAATTTAAAGGAGGTATTGGTAGTTAAATCATCTAATTTTGATTAAAATTTTAAATAAATTCATCCAAGATTCTTTTTAATCTTCTTTTTATTTTCAAGTTATCTAAGTAAACTTGTCTGGTTATCTAATTTTAAATTTCAAATTCAAACAATCTATTTTTCATCTCACGTATTAGGCATTTGTATAAGTCACCAATATACTCATATTGATAAGAAAAGTGGAGTATATACCAAAAAGAAAAGAAAAGAAAAGATGTTTGGTATAACACAGCCTTAATCGAAGAAAAAACTCATAGAGACCAAAGAAACAAAATATACATACAAAAGAAATCAGACCCACCCAGAGAGCACAAGCATTTGACTTGTTGTAATTAGAAATAAATAAAGAAATCAATCTCAAATCTCGTAAAGAAAAAGTGTTTTCTAATTCATGTGACTCAGCAAAGTAGGATCATCTAAATGAGCGCGTAAATTGAGTTTTCAACACATTGCGGGAATAGAAACGAGCTATACTTTTCATATCATATATAACATGTGATGTTTGGAAATATGACCCAAAAAAAAATTTCGAGGAGGATGATGCAAGTGCGAGATACAAAATGACGAATGAACTTAGATTTTAACAATAATAAATGCATTGGAAATCTAAGGTGACATCGTATAGAGAAATACCTTACTTTAGAAATTCTACATGATTTTCTTGTCATTTATTCCCTTAATTTGGACAATCACCAGGGCCACCAAAGTACAATCTTCTAGTTTGTTCGTAACTTTTAAACAAAGTGATTGAGTAACAAGTATCATCAGTTACATCAAAGAAAAAATTTCGTCGGTAGGATCATACGGTGCGTCATTCAATTCTATATTTATGAGTGATGCGGCCCTCCTTTTTCCTTCTTTAGAAAAATGACCGCTACCCATAGGAGGACTCTCGTCGTTTATATTAAAGCGAACAACTCCACCGTATTGAACATGGGTAGCTGAATCTTGCAAACCAGTAAAGAGATATTTCGGCCAATATCCCACCGGTTTGTCACCATTAGGTCCGTGATACAACCACCAATCTCCCGTTTGTTGGTCCTTTCAATAAAAATGATCGAGACAACAGAAAGATAGTTAGGGTGAGTTTGGATAGCTTTTTCTAAGAGGGAAGGGGAGGAGTTGGGGAGTCTACAATGCTAACCATTCTAAAATTGTGTTTGTTTACATTTTTTAGTAAGTGAGGGGAAGGATTCAGAGGGTTAAAATGATACAAAATTTCTTACTTTCTCAACCCTCCCAAAGTGGACGGATTGGGAGGGGAGGGATTAGATTTTAAGTGAATTGTTCTCTTCTCTTCCTATTTTCTACTCTAAACAAACACAATTTAGTTCTTTCACTCTCCCTCCCTCTCTATTCCCTAGTTGTCTATCCAAACACAATCAGTTACATCACACTCTCTTCCTCTCCTTTCCCTCCCCTTGGATATAGATCAATCATTCCCCTCCCCTACCCTCTTCTCTGTGTCAAAAGAGAAATATTGCATCTACGTACTATATTGTAGCCTCTGCATAAGAAATGATAAGAAAGTAAAACTAGGAAAAGTAAAAGCATTAAAAAATAATAATAATAAAGTCATATTTAATAGGTACCTTCGATATCTTCAGAGTGATGAAGCGTTGATCTCCATTATATACAGATAATGGTTTGGGTGTGCATCCTGGAAAATAATCTGTTGATTTGTCCAAGATGAATCCTTTACAACGAAGATTAAAGCATCCCGTGGTCGCACCCACCTTTTATCAATACACAGATATTTGTTTAAATATATAACTCAACCGCGATAATATGATATATTTGGGAGTTTTTTTCCTAGAAACCATATTAATAATAGGGTAATTATACGGAAACCACATTTCATTTTCAATTTATACATAAACCACCTTAAAAGTTGATTTTTGTTGCAATCAACCATCTCCTAGTCAAATTTTCACTAAAAAACTAAAAATAGGCTTAAAAATTCAACTTCAAGGTACGTGAGTTGTATCCTAATAAGATCCAAATACTAAAAAAAATGTGTCATGTACATTGAATGTGAGTTTTTTAAGGGTAATTTTCTTTGACTGAGGTGGTTGATTGCAACAAAACCAACTTTAAGGGTGGTTTATGTATAAATTAAAAATGAAAGGTGGTTTCCGTATAATTACCCTACTATTAAGGGTGTTTCTAGGAAAAAAACCCAATATTTGGAAACTAAAGTTTATAATTCTTACCGCCCAATGCACGTAAAAGTGAGTATCAGTATCACCATACAATTCTGGATAAACCTGCAATATTGTTCATTTTGAATTTTTTTCAATATTAAAGTTATATATATCTTGATGCCTTTTCTAGTTTTTTGAATGAGAGTTTATGCTACTTACATGCCAACCTGCTTGTATAACATTTTGACTGCTCGGTGAACCATCCCCACGGTTAACTACCCAAATGGTTGCCCTGCTTTCTTGATTGTATCCTACTTGGGGCAATGGATAAATATTTATAGTTGCTTTTGCGCTATAGTATTCGCCCCTATACGTACCAAGTATCGCCCACTAGAAAATCAAAGAGACGACATTATAAATTTTATTTTTTCGCGAAATCAATGATGAATAAATTGCAAATGGTTAGAAGTAAGAACATAATATATGATATCGCTTCATTTTTTTTTTCAATTAAATTAATGACCACCTTACTATAAACATCGTATTATAAACAAATTAAATTAAAATTCAAAAAATAATTACTTTAAATTTAAGAAAGAAAGAAAGAGATAATTACTTACATATGGCACCTTGTCTGTAGCAACGTCAAAATGAATGAAACTCGAAATTTTAGTTTTATTCCATGCTAAGTCATGACTTCTATAATGGATTTTGCTCCTCTTTTTCCTCATCATAACCGCTGATTTTGGAGTCCAAAGCATATTCTATAGTTTCTTCTTCTGTAGTGGCCTCATACAAAATAGATCCATTCTACAAAATAAATATCAAATCAAAATAGTCAAGATTAAACTCGAGCATAGAAGTTTAATATGACTGTTATGAGTATCATGAGGGCCAAAGATAATTATATAAGCATAAAAATATTAGATAAATAAAAGTTTATACGAAAATGTATGATAATTCCAAAGACATATCGCATGTAATTTCATTCACAATACCTTCATGGAGCCATCAATCATTTGCAGTCTTCTTCCTTGGACTACATTCTCAAAGTGAATGCATAGATATAGAAAACTCCAAAACCAAAATAATATAGATGCCATGGGTACACAACTAAGCAACTGGTGAAAAGCCTGAATATATAAATCATGTTTTATCAGATTTATGGAAAGTTCGCAAATTATTAATTAAGGTTTAATTTATTATGGATGCATAGTAAGAAAGACTTCATGGTATTAAATTATAGAAAAATACTATTAAATTTTAAAATTGTGAATTTTCAATTGCTTTGTAAATAAATTAATCCATATAACAATAAAGGTAGGTTGTATAGGTTGATGCTTTTCGTGTAGGAGTCATGGTATAGAAGGTGAATCATCGTCGTGCTGTTTCTCTCATTTAATTGTTCACATATATTTAGGTATTGCCAATTTTGGCCAATAATAGTTCATGAATATTATCTTTCCTTCTGGCAGTGTTATGATTCATGAATATTATCTCTTGCTTTTCTTAATATTATGATTCATGAAAATCATCTTTCTTTTAGAGTAATGTTTTGATTCATGAATGTATCTCCTTTAAATGATGTTGAGATTCATGAATATTATTTCTCATTTAGATAATGTCATGATATACTTATATTATCTCTCCTTTTGGTAACATTATGATTCATGAATACTATCTTTCCTTCTGGCAGTGTTATGATTCATGAATATTATCTTTCCTTCTGGCAGTGTTATGATTCATGAAAATCATCTTTCTTTTAGAGTAATGTTTTGATTCATGAATGTATCTCCTTTAAATGATGTTGAGATTCATGAATATTATCTTTCCTTCTGGCAGTGTTATGATTCATGAATATTATCTTTCCTTCTGGCAGTGTTATGATTCATGAAAATCATCTTTCTTTTAGAGTAATGTTTTGATTCATGAATGTATCTCCTTTAAATGATGTTGAGATTCATGAATATTATCTCTTGCTTTTCTTAATATTATGATTCATGAAAATCATCTTTCTTTTAGAGTAATGTTTTGATTCATGAATGTATCTCCTTTAAATGATGTTGAGATTCATGAATATTATCTTTCCTTCTGGCAGTGTTATGATTCATGAAAATCATCTTTCTTTTAGAGTAATGTTTTGATTCATGAATGTATCTCCTTTAAATGATGTTGAGATTCATGAATATTATCTTTCCTTCTGGCAGTGTTATGATTCATGAAAATCATCTTTCTTTTAGAGTAATGTTTTGATTCATGAATGTATCTCCTTTAAATGATGTTGAGATTCATGAATATTATCTCTTGCTTTTCTTAATATTATGATTCATGAAAATCATCTTTCTTTTAGAGTAATGTTTTGATTCATGAATGTATCTCCTTTAAATGATGTTGAGATTCATGAATATTATCTCTTGCTTTTCTTAATATTATGATTCATGAAAATCATCTTTCTTTTAGAGTAATGTTTTGATTCATGAATGTATCTCCTTTAAATGATGTTGAGATTCATGAATATTATCTCTTGCTTTTCTTAATATTATGATTCATGAATATTATCTTTCCTTCTGGCAGTGTTATGATTCATGAATATTATCTCTTGCTTTTCTTAATATTATGATTCATGAATATTATCTTTCCTTCTGGCAGTGTTATGATTCATGAATATTATCTCTTGCTTTTCTTAATATTATGATTCATGAATATTATCTCTTGCTTTTCTTAATATTATGATTCATGAAAATCATCTTTCTTTTAGAGTAATGTTTTGATTCATGAATGTATCTCCTTTAAATGATGTTGAGATTCATGAATATTATCTCTTGCTTTTCTTAATATTATGATTCATGAATATTATCTTTCCTTCTGGCAGTGTTATGATTCATGAATATTATCTCTTGCTTTTCTTAATATTATGATTCATGAAAATCATCTTTCTTTTAGAGTAATGTTTTGATTCATGAATGTATCTCCTTTAAATGATGTTGAGATTCATGAATATTATCTTTCCTTCTGGCAGTGTTATGATTCATGAAAATCATCTTTCTTTTAGAGTAATGTTTTGATTCATGAATGTATCTCCTTTAAATGATGTTGAGATTCATGAATATTATCTCTTGCTTTTCTTAATATTATGATTCATGAAAATCATCTTTCTTTTAGAGTAATGTTTTGATTCATGAATGTATCTCCTTTAAATGATGTTGAGATTCATGAATATTATCTCTTGCTTTTCTTAATATTATGATTCATGAAAATCATCTTTCTTTTAGAGTAATGTTTTGATTCATGAATGTATCTCCTTTAAATGATGTTGAGATTCATGAATATTATCTTTCCTTCTGGCAGTGTTATGATTCATGAAAATCATCTTTCTTTTAGAGTAATGTTTTGATTCATGAATGTATCTCCTTTAAATGATGTTGAGATTCATGAATATTATCTTTCCTTCTGGCAGTGTTATGATTCATGAATATTATCTCTTGCTTTTCTTAATATTATGATTCATGAATATTATCTCTTGCTTTTCTTAATATTATGATTCATGAAAATCATCTTTCTTTTAGAGTAATGTTTTGATTCATGAATGTATCTCCTTTAAATGATGTTGAGATTCATGAATATTATCTTTCCTTCTGGCAGTGTTATGATTCATGAAAATCATCTTTCTTTTAGAGTAATGTTTTGATTCATGAATGTATCTCCTTTAAATGATGTTGAGATTCATGAATATTATCTCTTGCTTTTCTTAATATTATGATTCATGAAAATCATCTTTCTTTTAGAGTAATGTTTTGATTCATGAATGTATCTCCTTTAAATGATGTTGAGATTCATGAATATTATCTCTTGCTTTTCTTAATATTATGATTCATGAAAATCATCTTTCTTTTAGAGTAATGTTTTGATTCATGAATGTATCTCCTTTAAATGATGTTGAGATTCATGAATATTATCTCTTGCTTTTCTTAATATTATGATTCATGAATATTATCTTTCCTTCTGGCAGTGTTATGATTCATGAATATTATCTTTCCTTCTGGCAGTGTTATGATTCATGAATATTATCTTTCCTTCTGGCAGTGTTATGATTCATGAAAATCATCTTTCTTTTAGAGTAATGTTTTGATTCATGAATGTATCTCCTTTAAATGATGTTGAGATTCATGAATATTATCTTTCCTTCTGGCAGTGTTATGATTCATGAATATTATCTCTTGCTTTTCTTAATATTATGATTCATGAATATTATCTCTTGCTTTTCTTAATATTATGATTCATGAATATTATCTCTTGCTTTTCTTAATATTATGATTCATGAAAATCATCTTTCTTTTAGAGTAATGTTTTGATTCATGAATGTATCTCCTTTAAATGATGTTGAGATTCATGAATATTATCTCTTGCTTTTCTTAATATTATGATTCATGAATCATTTGCAGTCTTCTTCCTTGGACTACATTCTCAAAGTGAATGCATAGAAATAGAAAACTCCAAGACCAAAATAATATAGATGCCATGGGTACACAACTAAGCAACTGGTGAAAAGCCTGAATATATAAATCATGTTTTATCAGATTTATGGAAAGTTCGCAAATTATTAATTAAGGTTTAATTTATTATGGATGCATAGTAAGAAAGACTTCATGGTATTAAATTATAGAAAAATACTATTAAATTTTAAAATTGTGAATTTTCAATTGCTTTGTAAATAAATTAATCCATATTACAATAAAGGTAGGTTGTATAGGTTGATGCTTTTCGTGTAGGAGTCATGGTATAGAAGGTGAATCATCGTCGTGCTGTTTCTCTCATTTAATTGTTCACATATATTTAGGTATTGCCAATTTTGGCCAATAATAGTTCATGAATATTATCTTTCCTTCTGGCAGTGTTATGATTCATGAATATTATCTCTTGCTTTTCTTAATATTATGATTCATGAAAATCATCTTTCTTTTAGAGTAATGTTTCGATTCATGAATGTATCTCCTTTAAATGATGTTGAGATTCATGAATATTATTTCTCATTTAGATAATGTCATGATATACTTATATTATCTCTCCTTTTGGTAACATTATGATTCATGAATACTACCTGTACTGCTTTTATGAAATACCTTCTTTATTTATAAAATCAATGGGAGAAAAAGGTGTCAATTCCATCTGGGATTTCTCTAACCCATGAGTTACAATATGAAAGGCCTAGTGCAATATTAGTAAGACAATGGACTACATAATTCTCGTCTCTCCTAATAAAATTATATGATATGCCCGAGAAACTCCTCTCTAGTTGTTGAGCTCCTCGACTATTCCTCCGAAGATTGCTAGTTTCTCTTTGTTTGGTGATGTTATAATTGATGAAGATTACAAAGAGTCAATGATAATATCCCAATGGCTCGATGAGGTTTTAGAGCGAGAAAATATCGAATGGATAAAAATATACATATTACAATAATAAGCCAAGAAAGAAGAGAGTGATTTCCTTTTTGCCATATAATTTAATGCATTAACTTAATATAATGATAAAACTTTTACATATCAAGTACAACTAGAATCTACTCATGATTTACATGAAAAGAATACACAAAAATATTAATCCAGCACAATAAATCACATCAAACAGAATACATAAACCTATCAATTCTTTATGTTCTTATCCAAAATTAACAGATCATATCAAAAATCTTTTTGAATAAATATTCACAAAGCAGCCATTTGCATCAGGTGAGCTACTATTATCACCCTTTAGGTTTTTCTGGGTACTAGCTAGTAGTTCGGCCCGTAACAAGCACGGGCAATCAACTTCTCAACTTCTTACTACTGTATATGATTGCCCCAGTGGGGGTAGACAACATATGGATGAATGGTGGACAAGTTCATTCTCATAAAAGGATATTTGAGGCTAAAAATATAATTTTACATCAATAATACAAGGTGAAGTAAATGCAAAGTGATAAGATATTTTGTCTTTTCTTATTTGTTCCCTCCCTCTCTACATTCAAATCATTAAGTTATTTTCCATATCAAAATTTATTAAAAAATATCAAATATTACTAAATTTATTATAAAATATTTTTAAAATTACATGTAGCTTATCCACCAATGTATTGTGTCACATTAAGAAGTGGTATATAAAAGAATCAAAACCTGGAGTTTAGGGGACAGATACTCATCTCTAATATATAGTATATTGAGTCTAGACTCTGTGTGGATCTCTCATCTAGAATAAATAACTAAAATTATACAAATAATATTAATATGAGATGCATAAAAGTATATTCTATCGGTGTAGACACAAGTCACAGTTGGAAAATTTAAAGAGAATAAGAGAATAAGTTATAGAACAAAATGATGATTTCTCCACTTTTCAATATCTATCTTATAATCACATTTTTTCTTTTCTCATACAAAGTTTGGGAAAATATAAATTTTAAAGCTTCCTGTACGTGCATCTGCATGTGTCATGATGCTAGTTGATATGTATGTATATTTATTGTATTCCTTTTCATACTTATATCCACTATTTCAAATGTTTTTTAGATATTATTTGACTTCTGTACTTTTCTTATTATTTCTTGTGTTGTAGATGTTTTTCCAAGACCTGTTCTTTCTCTTTCCCCTTACTTCATGTTTATGTTGTAAAAAACATAATTTTTTATATTTTAAGTTTTTGCAAGATTATTTATATTAAGGATGAGTTCAAGAGGCTGGAAAAAGAACAAATTACAGTGATACACAGATAATAAGCAACAATTTTACATCCACTCTTCCTTCTTGCGAAGGGGCTTCCTCACTATGATAGACTTCTTCTAAATTACAAATCCGATTCAGTGGGCTCATAAGACCGCATCATTATTTTAACTCAAAACTAATCGTCTAACCTAACTCTTACAATGAGTAACTCTGACCCCTAGCTAGTTCCCAACCCTCAATTCAATCGGCTTAAGTACATTATAAAAGAAGTTTATTACAAAGGGAAATAAAATAACAGTTAAGCTCAATACAAAATATGATCTTACAATCCTTTTGATTAGCAAACCATTTTTCAAATGATTTAAGTGAAGCTCGGTGAAGAACGGGGATGATGATGGGCTTCGAGGGTAGCTCCTTGTTGTGAATTGATCTAATGATGTTGTGCACATCGAGTGAGCTATCGACGAAGCTTCAAGGCATCGAGGAGGTTCTCCTTGATCAACTCTTCCAAACTCTAGATCTCTTCTCTCCCCTCCCCCTCTCTCCCCACTCCCCCCCCCCCCTCTCCCCCTTCAGATTAGGTCAAAAAAGAGTACCCCCAAAATGTAGGAGAAGGTCGGGAATTGATATGCAATGAACGATTGAAATTAGAAGCTTAAAAATTTTGAATCAGTCGAACCATCGATGGTGGCTTGCGACCATCAATAGTCGATGACCCCATCAATGATCTAAACTTCTCTGGACTTTTGCACGATCGTGTTTCAGGTTTTAAAATTATAACTGACTCAAGATTATAATTTCAAATTTATAAAGAAGCAAGAAAATTTTATTTGTAGTTGGGTTCTTTTCTGTGTGCCGATAGAGCGTCGTTCTTATACTCTGTTGACGGCCGAATAGTGGACGATGGGTCTTTTATTGATTAACAATCTCTATTTGATTAACAATCTCTAAGTAAATAGTTGACTATTTACCTCAAAGAGTTACTAACATATCCTTTCTCACAAGGACTATTGATTAAATCAGATGACTAGCTGAAGAAAATGAATCCTTTCTCACAAGGATTGTTGATCTAGCTAAATGATTAGCCGATGAAAATGATCTATGAAGATCAATGAGAATGGAGGAGAGACGAGATCTTTGTCAATGTAGCCTCTGAATTTCTCTCTCTCTTCTCAAATGGCAAAAAACTAGCCAAGAACATTGCTAGCCCCCTTTTTTCTACCTGCTTTTCCTTTACGTTGATCATGCATATTTATAGGCTTGGGAGTATTAAGTGGGTGATTTAGTAGGCCTTAACTCCCCTTAAATGAGTGAGTTAGTGGTCATTAACTTTCATTAAATTGGTGAGTTAGTGGGGTGAACCGTTTCCTTAAAAGTAGCTTCTGAAACGGCTATGGGTGAGGTTCGCCAATAATGGCCATGAGCAAAGTTCACTAATAATGGCCATGGGCGAAGTTCATTGAACGAACTTTGCCAGAATGTGGATAGCCCATTTTCTTTGGAATGTGGGTGAATGGCCCACATCGGCTATTGGGCGAAGCTCACTTGGGTGAGCTTCGTTGAGGCTAGGGCGAGCTTCGCTATGCGGCCCACATGGGCTATTTGGGCAAAGCTCATTTTGGATGAACATCGCTTAAAGCCTCACTTTGACTTGGTCTTGAGAGTGAGCTTCATTATGACTTGGGCAAGCTTCATTATAGCTTGGGCGAGCTTGGCTATGGGCTTGTGCTTGGGCCATTTTGATCTGATTTAGTATTTGGTTCATGGGCGTCCCTTTCTTGGGCTCAAGTATTATACTTGTGCCGAATATCAATCTTAGCCTCTTGTGACTTGAGAGATCAACTATATGTGGAACCAAATACTGATCGATGACCCAAGGCCCCATCAATGGTATATTGGTCAACATCGATGGTCCATGTCGAACCATCGATGACCCAAGGCCCCATCAATGGTATATTAGTCAATATCGATGGTCAATGTGGAACCATCGATGGTCTACATGCTAAGATCAACTTTTGAGATGATTTTTTATTCTTTTTGCCTCGTTCTTGTTCCACACATGTACCTGTACTAGATCATCTCAAACATAGATTAGACTCAAATGAATGTATGTTATTACTCAAACAAAAGATAATGTATGGACAATATCCTAACACATTATGGTCTAGTCAGATTTCTTAAGCAATAACTATTCCTGATGGAACTTGTAGTTAGTGGTGAACTTGGTACATTTTATTTCTTATATGTTTATAGGTTATATTACCTATCATAGTTTGTAGTAAATGGTGAACTTCTGTTGCTTTGAAATTAATTAATTTTTTAGTTTATCTGTTGCAACATTGTGGAAGTTTATTTTGTTAGATCCTTTTATTTCTAATGAATTGCACTATGGTATTGTTAATTGTTGTAATTTAATTTCTTAAAATATTCAACTTTTATAACTGTACTCTGTATATGCAAATTTTCTAATACAATTCAAAATGAAGTAATAAAGTTATTTATTCACTTACCTAAATTAATTGCAGATGAGCTTAAGGGAGAATCTTCCGATCAATCCTCTTCGGATGAAATTGATTTAAATCTGTTTAATATATTCATATTTCATTACGTATTGTTTGCAGTACTTGCATCCTCTTCTTTTTTTTTTTTTTTTTTTTTTTTGTGCCAATCTTGATCAGGAACCACATCAATTATCTTCACATTACATATGAAATTGTATTCCTACATGTTTTCGAATTAATAAGTAGTTCTGGTATACTAATATGTTACATGTAGAAATTGTTTAAATTTTCTCATTGTTACCTCAGTTTTTCCTGTATTCTCAAAGTAAATGATTTCTTCTAGAGTTGCTATTTTGGCCTGTCATGAAATTTTGTTTATATAATGAAAATAGGAAAAATAAAACTTATTTAAGTTATAAAATTTGGGGGTCCAAAAGAATGGATGGGGCTCAACCTGATGTCCTCCTGTTTCTCAATGTTTCACTCCATTCAGAAAGCATCAGGACAATAACTACGGGGGGACTAGTTTGATTTGTGGTTGTTTCATACAAATTAGTTTGGTTTAAATTTAAAATTTTACAATTTATAACTTCAGTTGTAATCATTGACGCTTTGTTTTCAGTTATCAATGTTTTTTTAAACTTGTGTTGAGGATTAATTGCAATTGAAACACGTTCATTCTAGTTGTTACTTCTGCCTAAATCTTTACAAGTTGTTTAATTGTAGTCATAGCTTTTTAGAAAATCTCAATCGCATACAACTGCAATGTAATTTCTTTACAAGAGACTACCCGCTTCATGGCTTTAGTTTCAATTCCGTAGCGGTTTCATCATTGAAATAATAACAATAACAGTTCAGATATGGTAAATGTCAGCGGGTCCCACGACGAGAAACAAGTCGCCAGAGGGGCAAAAGAGGGTTTAGAGCATACGAGCAGTTTTGAGGGGAACCACGATGTCCCTCAAAAATAAATAATGATAGGCGTATCACGTATCACCATCAATGGCCTTCTTTCTACATAGTGCATTGGGACCCATGAAATTGCAATTGAAACACGTTCATTCTAGTTGTTACTTCTGCCTAAATCTTTACAAGTTGTTTAATTGTAGTCATAGCTTTTAGAAAATCTCAATCGCATACAACTGCAATGTAATTTCTTTACAAGAGACTACCCGCTTCATGGCTTTAGTTTCAATTCCGTAGCGGTTTCATCATTGAAATAGTAACAATAACAGTTCAGATATGGTAAATGTCAGCGGGTCCCACGACGAGAAACAAGTCACCAGAGGGGCAAAAGAGGGTTTAGAGCATACGAGCAGTTTTGAGGGATCCACGATGTCCCTCAAAATAAATAATGATAGAGGCGTATCACGTATGTATCAATGGCACCTCTTTTCTACATAGTGCATTGGGACCCGTGAAATTGCAATTGAAACACGTTCATTCTAGTTGTTACTTCTGCCTAAATCTTTACAAGTTGTTTAATTGTAGTCATAGCTTTTAGAAAATCTCAATCGCATACAACTGCAATGTAATTTCTTTACAAGAGACTACCCGCTTCATGGCTTTAGTTTCAATTCCGTAGCGGTTTCATCATTGAAATAGTAACAATAACAGTTCAGATATGGTAAATGTCAGCGGGTCCCACGACGAGAAACAAGTCGCCAGAGGGGCAAAAGAGGGTTTAGAGCATACGAGCAGTTTTGAGGGATCCACGATGTCCCTCAAAATAAATAATGATAGAGGCGTATCACGTATGTATCAATAGCACTCTCTTCTACATAGTGCATTGGGACCCATGAAATTGCAATTGAAACACGTTCATTCTAGTTGTTACTTCTGCCTAAATCTTTACAAGTTGTTTAATTGTAGTCATAGCTTTTAGAAAATCTCAATCGCATACAACTGCAATGTAATTTCTTTACAAGAGACTACCCGCTTCATGGCTTTAGTTTCAATTCCGTAGCGGTTTCATCATTGAAATAGTAACAATAACAGTTCAGATATGGTAAATGTCAGCGGGTCCCACGACGAGAAACAAGTCGCCAGAGGGGCAAAAGAGGGTTTAGAGCATACGAGCAGTTTGAGGGATCCACGATGTCCCTCAAAATAAATAATGATAGAGGCGTATCACGTATGTATCAATAGCACTCTCTTCTACATAGTGCATTGGGACCCATGAAATTGCAATTGAAACACGTTCATTCTAGTTGCTACTTCTGCCTAAATCTTTACAAGTTGTTTAATTGTAGTCATAGCTTTTAGAAAATCTCAATCGCATACAACTGCAATGTAATTTCTTTACAAGAGACTACCCGCTTCATGGCTTTAGTTTCAATTCCGTAGCGGTTTCATCATTGAAATAATAACAATAACAGTTCAGATATGGTAAATGTCAGCGGGTCCCACGACGAGAAACAAGTCACCAGAGGGGCAAAAGAGGGTTTAGAGCATACGAGCAGTTTTGAGGGATCCACGATGTCCCTCAAAATAAATAATGATAGGCGTATCACATGCAATCAATGTACATCTACTACATAGTGCATTGGGACCCATGAAATTGCAATTGAAACACGTTCATTCTAGTTGCTACTTCTGCCTAAATCTTTACAAGTTGTTTAATTGTAGTCATAGCTTTTAGAAAATCTCAATCGCATACAACTGCAATGTAATTTCTTTACAAGGACATAAACATTTGATGAATAACTTTTCAACTTCAGTAGCCAGTCTTAACTCAAGAAACAGTGTTTCTGATCAACGGAAACAGAGGCGAAATTGAGAGGAAGATTATTGCTGCTAAATAATAGGAAGGTTTTAAATTCAAAGTTCAATGCAAAATTGATGAAATTTTGAACAACTCATAATCCATATTTATCGATTTTCTAGAATGCTGAATATTGCTTAACTGGGATGCAGTTCAAGATATTTCTGAATATGTCTAAGCATCCGGTTTAAACATTAAAGACTCGGATCAATAGAAACAAACCTTGATCTGGGGAATGAGTGCTGGTCCACCATAAGCAAAAGCTGTATAAAGTTGAACAAGCGATGCTCCAGACCGAATCTTTTTGTATGCATCTTCACCACTGCATTTGACCAGCATTTAGCAAGGTTCATTTGAAATATTTGTTTTGACAATTACCTGTCACTGTTAATAACATTTATAGCATCAGATACCTGCTAACACCACCACAACCAACAAGAGGGACTTTACCCTGTAAAAGAGTAAGAGGTACAAAGGAGAAAAAGGTTAAATTCCAATAGATATCATAAAAGCCTGTAACTGGAAAAGTTATCCAAGGGACAAACTTTGAAGCATATTGGAAGCATCAGTTGTAAACATAGAGATCTCAGTGTTTTGCAAGAAAATTGAGAAAAGATTTTAAGTGACATACCCTGGTGAGGATATACATCTCCTTAAGAACATTGGTTGACATCTCAAAGAGTGGTTTGCCACTTAAGCCACCAGCTTCTCCAGCTAATGCGTGCTTGCTTACAGGGTCTGGTCTTGAGATGGTCGTATTTGATATGATCTGTTGAGGAAAATATTTTCTGTGAATCATAGAATTAACTGATGCAATTACTGTTATCAGGATAATACAAATAGGAGATGTATACTTGAAAAAACAAGACAAACATGACAATAGCAAGTTCCTTTGCAAATATGACGATGAATAAAGCCATCCAGCCTCCATCCATCCTCAAAGTTTGCAGCAATCATCAGTATTTATGCAGATTACTGTCAATGGAAGGATAAAATAAAGTACCCAATAGGTAGGTACACTTGAGGACAGGAGGATAAATGAGAACCGTCTACTCCATCTCATGTATTACTTAAAAACAAGTGAAAAAGACAATCTCAGCAATGACTTCATACAGATTACATCCAGACTCTGGACAAGATATATAATGTAAATCAATGAAACGCCGAAAGAAGCAGAATATTAACACTTCCTAAGCAGAATATTATTAATGAAGAAAGAAGTGCTGCAGATAGACCTAAGCAAAACTTTGGTTAGAATATTATAAGGATATGATAATACAACTTAGTGGAGGAGATAGCCCTCAACATAACTGAATGGAAGTGTAGAATTCAAGTAGCAGACCCCAAAAACTTAGGATAAAGGCTTTGTTGTTATTGTAAGGCCATTTGTCACATAGCAACCATGCAAAACATGACAAAAGAAAATTAGTTGTTAGGCCCTTGATCACATTGCATCTGGATGAGGAACCTAACTCGCATGGAAGAGCCAAATAGTGTTCAGTGCACAATATAGAACTAGCATTGATCAATTTAGTATTTAACAAAAGTTAGGACGGATAAAACATAGAAGTTTGAACAGGAAGCTTTTTTCTAGGACCGCTTGTCCGAGAATGCATGTGGCTACCTGGCCAAATCACGGATTACAAAGATTTACAGGGTACCAGAGCCAATCAGTGTCCAGGAACACTCAATACGCTTTGCTGAACAGTAGCTTTATGGAACATAAAGGCCAAGTGAGCAGCTTGTTGTATGATGGAAAGCTTGTTGGAAGTGACATGAAAAATCAGGATAGTGCTAAAGGAACAAATATACGAACAGCAGTGCATGGATGCTGCAACTTACAAATTGAGGGGAAAGGGACATTCAGTAATAGTTTCTTATACCCATCCTCTTCTTCCTTTTTAAATGGGATATAACTAGACAATCACTGATCACTGAAAATGTCCTCTCTTACATTGGAGTTCCTTGAAACAGTGAGTGCATAAGTAAGAGAGCTCCACCCAGAGCTTCATATTTAAAAGTTCAGGAAATGCTTCTACTCAGCAACTATTCTAGACAGTGAAAATGAAAATGAAAAAAAAGGCACATGCATACACTCACAGATTTCGAAAAGAAAAAATGAATATTGCTGAATATGTTCAAGGGTCAGTTGCGGAATAATTTGTGATATACTGTGTTTGAAAATGGATGTGTTAATGCCATTAAAGTAAAAAAAAATTGCTTGATATAAAAGAAAATATATTGTCTAATCTTAAAACAAACAGAAGCATCAATGGTTTAAAAGCATACCAATCCATCCAAGCGGAGAGCAAGAGCAACCTAAAAAAATAATAATAAGAGCAATAAGAATGTGCTTTATGATTTAGAAGGAAAAGAGAGAAATTTTTTTGTGTTGTACTGCTGCAATATCTTCAAGATCCTGTTTAGACAAATCTGGAGCAATCTTCACAAGCAACGGTGGGGGACCATCCTCAGCCCATTGCATCTCATCACGAGCAGCTTGAACCTACAAGTAGAATCACTGAAACAATCATCTCCATGATATATGCAAAGAGTAGAATATTAGGCTGATAATAAGAGAGGAGCCCATTAGACAGATTCCAGTTCCAACCTTCTTTACAAGATCCTTCAATTGTTTCCTTCCCTGAAGTTTGCGAAGTCCAGGAGTGTTTGGGAAGAAATATTTATAACCTGCAGATGTCACAAAAGGTGTAAAAAAAACTATAACATTTTACAGTTGAAATTAATTGGTAGAAAGTCAAAACAATTCCTATGAAATTATATTATTACATATATTTGGAAATTGGAATTGCATTGACAAAACTAGGAACATATAACTAAAAATTCTGTCAGTGCCAAGCACGTCTTCAAATGTCCACTATTTTGTACCATGACAAAGTAAAATTAGAATTGAGGATAAAATCAGATAGCTCATGAAAATCTTGCTTGGTCGAAGAGAAAATATAAAGATGAAAAAAACCTAATATGGCATGGTAACGGAATATTTACCAGGACTCACCTCACATGCTCAAGCTCAGATTAACTTTTGCATAACCTTACTTTTATTAGTCTTGGGTGACATCTAACACTTGAAGTCCTTAACTTTTGCAAGCTAGACATGGTTCATCTTTATCGATCTCAACAGAGTTGGATTATTACAAATTAATAACTATTTTATTAAGGAAGTACACAAGATGGTATGGGTAACTCATTTCCAAACTTCACAGTGTGCAAAGACTATAAATAGCTCCAGCATTTTATGTAAAATTCCAGTAAAACTGCATCACTATGTGAAGCAAAATTTAGATATTGTCAATTCGTGTAAAAATCCTGAAGAAAGTGAACTACACATTAAATGGCTTGTCTTGAAACAAAAAGGCTAGGTATGCCCTCACACAGAACCTGCGCAAATATTACAATGTTCCTAAAATTGATCAATGCTCTCTATTTGCTCCAGAAGACAAAGCAAACACAAGCTGAAGACTTGAACCTTACAATGGTTCAAACCACTCTCAAAACGAAAAGAAAATGTAGGTATGCTGCTTGAGAGAAATGATATACTTATAACAAGTATGGTCCAGGTGCAAGCTCATTTCACACATTACATGCAACACCAAAAACATGTGCAGTTACAAAGTGAGCTATGGAAATTATCCCAAATAACCCCATAAACTAGGTGTTCAGACATGTACAATATAAAAATGAAATTCATGATAGAATCTACGAAGTTATAAATATAATATATGATTAAGTGAAACTTGAACCATGATACTAAGGACAGTACGAGAACAGTACCAAGTAGTCTGCATACTGGGATAAGGTATGAACTCCTTGAACATAGTCAGCCGCTGCATCTTCGCTTGTCTTGTTCTTTCCAATGTTGACTCCGAGAATGCCTGGACCTGCTTTCCCTCCTTGCTTTACTTCGTCATTCATTGAATGGGGAGAGCTTGAAGTGTCTTCCATCTTCCTCTTACCATGCTGAGCGCCAAGACGCTTTGCCACCACCACAATACCTTCGCTATTGAACCCACATCGGTTGATAATAGCACTGCCAACAAAACAAACAACTTAGGGCGTAATAAAAACTCCATCTCCCAAACACTATGTTTTAGCATGTACTATCACCTACAAAATGGTTGAGACGGTCATCATACTGTAAAAAAATTGAGGCAACATACATGCTTACCCCTCCTTTGGCAATCTGAAGATACGAGGCTTAGGGTTACCCTCTTGCGGCATGGGGGTAACCGACCCAATTTCTATGAAGCCAAAGCCTAGCCCAAGTAGACCTTCAACTGCTTCAGCATGTTTATCAAAGCCTGCAGCAAGACCTATAGGGTTGGAAAACTTCCGTCCCCAAACTTCCAGACCCAGTATAGCAGAGTCGGGTCTTTTTTCCCTAGGGACAAAGCCATGAGCTGCTGCTGATACTGCCACACGATGAGCAGCCTCCGGATCGAGCAATGCAAATAATGGGTTCACAGCTCTTGTGGCATTGAACAACAATCCACTGCAAACATTACAGATGAAAGAATCTAAAATGAGCATCAAGAATACTGTTAGATGAACTACAAAACAACTTGCTTCTGGCAGCAAAACATTGAACTGATCAACCAATTAGTAAGGTTTCCCTATCAGTCGACTAATCTTCAAGATTTTATTGAAATCCCCTTTAAACATTTTATGATAACCCCCTCGCTCGTCTACAACTGACATAACCAGGAATTTTGCAAATAGTGATAAACCACATCAAAATATGGTAATAATTCACTTAACAAAAGAGATGGCCCTTAATAGAACTGAGTGAAAGAATATGAATCATGCAGCCAAGCTCAAAATTTTGGATAAAGACTTTCTTCTTGTTGCTGATACAGCATCGGCATCAAGATGATAGGCAATTATAAGTATGTGGAAAATTCTTCGTCAAACCTTATAGATTTAGGATCAATGTGCGAAGCAAACCACATTTTGGTGGGAAAATGACTTGGAAGGTGATAGTGATCAGAGAACTAATGAATATAGAATCTGAGATATCTGAAAGAGAACAAGAATTCAAACATGTAAAAGAAGACATCGCACCTAGTAGAACCTGAGAGAGAACATGTGCAGGTAAAGGATCCTCAAACCTATTGAGTTTGTTTTGTAGTATGTACTATATTGCTGATTATGTTAGTATTTTCTTTTTATTTAAACAGCCTAGAATGTATTTAAAGTCTAAACTCTTTTTAATAGTCTAGGTGAGGATTAAAAAATTGTCTTCAATTTTGACTGAAATCAAAGATAAATTCATATTGGGATAAGAACCAATTAAGGTTATAGAACTGATATAACTTGGTTACCTATTTAAAGTTAGATTTGGATTCATATTCACAGAGAGAAAACGAAGAAGAAAACTATTATGAATCCTACACTTTCCATGTTTAAGAGGGTTATTTGCATAATAAATAAGGGCCAATTAGGGGTTTCGAGTATCTACAATACGAGCCCATTCTCTTCTGAAATCGTACTAATGTTTAATTTGATGAGAACTTTAGAATTTTATTTGAGATACTTTGATTGAGTGATTACTAAGTACAATTAGGGATTTAAGTACAAGGTGAATT